>WBNH01010201.1:0-218167 GCA_013401255.1 Urocolius indicus
GGGGGGGCGGCAGCGGCAGCGGGGCGAGGGCGGTGGGGAGGGATCATCTGGGACGGAAGCCGGGCGGGCCCAAGCCGCACGGAACGCCTTCGCCAAAGCGGCCGCGCTGCGGTTCCTCCGCGGGGGGCTGGGCAGGCAGCGTTCTGGCCACTGGAAAGCAAGCGGGGCTGCGGCCGCGACGTTAAAGAAACGCCCGGACACGGAGGGGGCGCGAGGCGGTGTTGTTCCCTGTGCGTGCGGCGCCTCCGGCCGTGGCGCCTGAGGCCGGCAGGTGCATGGCGGGCCCGCTGTCCAGCCAGGCGCCGTCACGGCAGGCTCAGGCCGGCGGCGTCCTTGACATTATCGGGAACATCGAACGGGAAACAAACACAAAACAACGACTCTCCATTGCTTCAGAAGTAGAAATGTCCCCGAAGCTGGGGAAGCGGGTCCCGGGCCCAGCCGCAGCGCCGGGCCGCAGCTCGCGGGGCTGTCCCCAGCGCTCTGCCATCACAGCACGCAAATGCTATGCTGTGGGTTTCAGCGCTGCTTTTATTTTGTTGCCTTGGATTTAACTTGCCGTTAATGATCCCTAGCAACGCCAGCCACGTCCAGCTGCCCGTGTTCAGGCCTGAGACTGTGGAAAACGGGAAACACGAGCCGGTGCTGTGTTGATAACATATGCTCAGAGACACATGTTCAATATGCAATGTTTCGACACATAATTAAGCTAATATGTCTGTTGCCTTGGGTTTAATGGAAATCAGGCATTTTACATCTTGGGTGTTAATGTTCTATCAACATTCCCAAGTCACGGCAAGGAAAAAAAAAAGTTGAACTAGACTAAATACCTTTTAAAGTAAGTATGCAAAGGACATTCTGGCACAGACTCTTGAGTACTTCCATGTAAGACTCCTTTATAAACTGGATTACGTCAAGCAGCAGGTTTCTGCTTGGTAGAGGTTCTTTCAAGGAATAAACAGCCAAGTTAAGGGAAAACACGAGAAAGCCTACGTCTGAATTTGACAGAGATAAAACTACCAAAAGTATCTTTACAGAGCTATCATGACAGAGCTTCCTCAATTTGACCTTTATTTTATATTGCTTAATCTTTCCGTGATGCTGTGTAACATTTTTCTCTATATTATAAACAAAATATTTCTTGGATTATTCCACACAACCCCTTCCTATTTTATTAAATTGCTCTTCACCATGTAATATATAGTATTTTAAAGATGGCTGTTACGTTGCGCAGTGAGATCTTGTCTTGTAGAGGACATGAACAGGAATTTGTGCAGATTGTCACTGCCTTCTGTGCTATTCCATCCACATCTGCAGGATCACCATCCAAGTGTAACTTTTACTTACATTTCTGCAGCATTACTTGTGTTCTGTGTCTTAAGTTGTCATGTGGTTGCAGCCAAAAAAATCACAGGTCCAATCGATGACATAGGGATGGAAGAGAGTGAAGATGTAATCTCAATGAAATTGAACTATAGGATATCTATTAACTTCAGTGAGGACAGTGTTTTACTACAAATGAAGATAACAGGAGGGCTATACCCTAATTGGTACAGAAACCTCATCTTAACAGGAGAAGGTGCAGCAGTTGTACACATAATGCACTTCTGTATCACAGCACTTTTCTTGACAAGTTAAACGGTTAGCAGAACCGAAACAGGTGTTCATAACCCTAATAAGCCGTTTCAAGGTGGTAACAGATTAATTTGAGGTTATGATGTTATGTTCCCAGGAGCTTTTACACAATGACATTTGTTGCTTCAACACCAGAAGTCATGAAAATAAAACTGGAGACTAAGCTGATTCTATCAAGAGCTTTCAGCTGATGCAAAGGAACAGCATTTCATCAGTCATCGATGAACCTAAATATGAAGCATAAGTCTACAGAAAATTATGAAATACAAAATAAGCCACCTAATCTCCGTAAATCAAACAACAAATCTCTACTGAGTGAAATGTATTTTATTCCCAATATTGAACCTGCTTTGCTTATCTGTGCAAAAGTAGGCTGACTTATTTAAAACCCAATCACTTTTCATCTCCCAAGTAATGTGGGAGAACTTGCCTGACTGCACAGAAAACAGTGAAAAAAATCCCACTGAAACAACTGGAACAATTGTCATCTTGTATTAGCACACCAGCATTTTGGTGTGGAATGCAGCTTAATTTGTCCAAATTGGTGCTGACCACAGAATATATATTATGACATTTGCTTAAGATAGTTGGTGTATTTTTAAAAAATAATGACTCATTATGGCAAGGCTGTTCATTATGAAATCCTTCTTTTGTTCTCAAGATACATACCAACAGAAAGGTCACACTTGACTATGCTGTTATGCATACTTAAACAACAATAACAAGAAGTTCTAAGATCTAAATTGGGCAATGATTAAATAGACATCAGATCTACATAAATCTATACAATTTACAAAATACAGAAAGTCACGCTGAGTGACCTGAGTGGCCACTTGGGTGAAAAGAACTCAAGTCTCCCGCAAAGTTTAACTCTCTTATCACCAAAAACATACCAAAGCACTTGGAACCAGTTATGTCAGATCCTCTATCCACAGCTATCACAACTATGCCCGGGTATCTGGTTACATCACTGGCATCTTGATCAAGTGTTGTGCAAGAGAACTCAAGTGTTACATTCCTTAAAGAAGCCATATTTTATTTTTTTTTAAAACCTTGTTCAATTTAAACAAACTGTCAATTGCAGTAGATGAATATTCAGTCCTATGGGTCCAGTTCTCAATTCTGGCAGTTTGTAAAGTTATTGATTTTTTTTTTTTTATTGCAACATGGAGTAAGCAACTAGTTCAGAAGCAAAAGTTTTGCTTGTACCTAGCAACTGATAAGTTGTTGGATTTATTGCTACATCTGCTGGATAGTGGAGACATCCTTCCTGAATGCAATGGAGGACACCAACTAAACAAAAAAGAAAATCTAGGTTGACACAAAAATTAAAAATGTGAGTCTGAACTAAAATACCTATGGAAAGGCACTTGGTAATGGTTGTATTCTGAATTAAAATCAGAGGATTACAAGCAAATCTAACAGCATATATGTGGTGACTCCCGCTCTCCTTACATAGACTCCATTTACATCTAATGGGTATGAAGTCCTACAGAACATACAGTGAAGGTGAAGCATATCTCACTGAAATCAGGGCAGCTTCTTATATTGAAAGCTGAACATATGTATGAGCTCAATCACACACAAAATGTGAAACATGGGTTGCTCAGTAACTTCCCTCCAGGCCAAGGTCTGCACAGGCTGGGACGGAGCATGGCACCGCCTGAACATCCACTGCAACAGCACTGGCGGGTTTGGAAGCTGCATCAGTGAGCAAGTGCAAGAGGCGTGAAGCAACAAGTCGAGTGCAAAAATGAGTTTTACTGGACTGGGACTAAAATCTTCAGCATCATTTTAGAAAAAGACAATTACAGAAAGCAATGTATATCTTGGCAAACAAACATTTGTATCTGACAATATGGCACGTAGCATCCTGCACAAGCAGGTAAGGGCAGATGCAACAGGGAACATACTGCAACCAAAGTGGAAAGGTGAGCTGGGAACTCATCCACAAATCTTGAGAATCACGATTCTGATGGCAACATGAAATTACTACCTAGCAGCAGCCACAGTGAACCCAGCACTCCCACTGAGAGCAGCTGCAAAGAGGCAGCAGAGCCAACCAGGACTGATCCCTGCCTTGCAACTCTTTTTAATACAGCCAGGAAGGGATTAGCTTTTACTTTTGCTGTAATGCTTACAGTTATTACATCTAAAATTTAGTGTTAAATATGCAATTATTATAATACAAATGCAGTTTGCAATCTACCTTTCCACAGATTTAGAACCGTTTCAGGTGGTGATAATCCTTTCTTTCAATATCTTAATTAACACTTAAGTATGACTAGCTGTAATGTAGTTTTACCTAGTTCTCTAATCTAGTTCTAAACCATATTTTTTTAGCACTATGCAAATAATAAATAGCTAATTTTTTATTTTTGAAGTCAGTATTAGCATCTATATCTTGAAATTTAGTTCAAATAACTGCTCTGTTTTCAAGAAAGCAAAGGGTACCATCCAAAGCGATGACATTTTACTGTTAAGTCATACATACACAGTTCCTGCTCAAGTAAATTAATTTACTGCCTCTCAAAAAAAGTAGTAAATGTGAAAGTACAGTCTTCAAATACAGACATAATGTTTTACAGCTCACAACTTCTGAGTGATTACAAAAAATTCACAGTGTTTATTTACAGATTTAAACTGAAATACCTTCATATTATTCTGCCAGGTGCATTTCACCCACCTTGTCTCTTTTTAGTTTTTTTTTTTTGGGGGGGAGGTGTTTGTTCAATATATTTCTAAGCCTACTTAAAACAAAGAGAAAATGAAATCCCGATTTCAGCTCCAATCCATTGGAGGACTTGAAGATGAGAAAAGAGTGCATTCCTCCAAATTACCTTTGATACGTGGCAATTAAAAAACTGTAAAATGCATGTAGACATAGCACCCACATCCTCCCAGATTTCATTTGCCTGACTCTTGGTTTTAATGCATAAGCTGCCAGCAACTTAAAAGAGTGGTTTGTGTAAACACACCTTAATCACTATTGTAACCTTACTTAAGATTGCAACACCCATTAAAATGTTCTTTTGCAAACAGTGTTACTGGTACTAGCTAAGGTGCCAGATTGTCTTGTATCGCTGCCAACAAAAGGTGTATAAAAACATTCAAAATGTGTGTGAAGTGTGGCTCTGACAATAGCAATTGCTGAAATTTAGTGATTGGAACTGAGACTGGAGAATGCAGTGAGTCAGCTTAGCACTTCTTGAACAACCAGCAGTTTAATTATGTCATTTGGAAAAACAAAATTCGTTCACCCTCTTCCTTCAACCACTTGTTCACTTTTCCTGAGGAGGCAGAAATGACACCAAGCCAGATCTACCAGGGACTAAGTAGGCTATAGCAACTATTAGCAATTTCTGCTGCAGTTTTTTAACAACACAGCTCCTCTGTATTTCCCCACAGAAAATTCTCATCTTCCAGGCTAAGCACTATGAGAACTCAGAAAAGGGGTAGAATCCCTTAGGGATTATGTAACTCTCCATTATGTGCCTAGAGCACAGATGCTAAGGCACTGTATGCATAAGTAAGAACTAAAGTATGCCTAAACACACAATTTATTAAGAGGTAGACTAACACTTTTTCGGTCTAACACCACATTGCTAGCCCTCACTATTCAAACTAATAGTCTTTGAGTAGTTGGACTAGTCCTACTATAATTAGTCCTTCACAACAAAAAGAAAAAAAAAGGGAACTAAATGGATAGGACCTGCTCAACAACATGGCTGTGATTGGACAGGTTACATCCATTACAACAAGCAAAGTCAAGAAGATCTTGTTTTTTTAAGTCATACTAAGTTTATGGACAGTTTTTCTTTCCCCTCCTTTAGAAGAAAGTAGTTGTTCCTTCCCACAGCAAGTGTGGCGTGATATGGCAGAGAAAGGAAACATACTGAAATGGCTGTTACAGTCCCTTGTCCCAATGGGAAGAACAGCCTGGCAAGACTAGCCAGACTGGCTATCCAAATTAAAGTCTCCAAGTCTGCAGGTAAGGGTCTCAATTACTGTGCAGTATTATTAAATTCAATTTCACGTCACCAGATCTTGGTGGAATTTTCAAAGTACATCACAGCACTGTAAGGAAACAAAATATGAACAATGACCTTTAGTAAGCGTTACCTACAGATTTTAGGAAGGAAAAAAAGCTTTACCTTTCTTTAAAAACTAAGTTCAATTTATATTAATAATATACTAGAAACACCTATTGGTAAACATATGCATCAGTGAAGAAGAAATGCTCATTCAAGGTTCAGCTTCATGCTACTCAGGCAACACATTAAGTTTTACTGTGTAAACTCTAGGAAAAAAAATCATTTGCTTTGACAACTGCAGAGCAAAATAATTTTCATTTTCTAAGGGACATAACTATCCTTCAGATGAAAGTTAATTTTACCCTATTTAATTATATATGGTTACCAATTAAAATCCTGCCCTAGAACATTGAGTTTACCACACTGTCTTGCATGTATATGATGAATGTGTGTCATTTATTAGGCATTTTTCTTTTTAGGGTGGTGTTAATTGCTCTACATACATATTTTTCCTCCTGTAACAATGACTGTGTGGCACTGCTTTGTGCACCATTACAACATATACTCAGCTTTAACGTGGAGTACTTGTAGTTATGGAAGAAGTGACCCTGCAAAATTGCTTCTACCTTTCTGAGACCTGCAAGAGAATTTCTCTGTCAGCTCCAGACAAGCTGCTACAGGAAGGAAAGGTGCTGTGGTCAACACTGCAGCTCTACACTTTAAATGGATCTGATGATCATAAAATTCTTAGGACATGAAAGGCATGTGCCTACTATGTGGTAGGACTTCAGGACTCAAAAAGCAGCTCTGAAGGGTCTACAATCAAACCTTTGAGACAAGAACATATACCGTTATTGCCGAGGTCAGTGTACTTGGTCCCTACTCTAAATACACAGTGGCATTTTATATACCCTGAATTTGGTCAAAGAGACCACAGATTAAGCAAAGAGATAACAGGGTCTGCATTTTTATTCCCAGGGTACTGTTTGGCAAACCTGCATTCTTCAAGTACCAAAATAAAACCCAAGCGTGTCAAATATGCACCAACATCTACTAGACAGGGCCCTAGTAGTTTGGTATCTTTCAAGACACAAATCTTTTCATTTAGCAAGACTGCTAAATGTCAGCTTTTAAACCCTTTAATGTTGATCTGTTTCAAGGGGAAAAAAAAAAAGAAAAATCAACAGCACACATTCCAAGGTTCAGACTTAAAAATCTCCATATTGGCCTTCAGAAGTGAGGTGAAGTAATACCTATTTTCTTTTATAATAAACAAAAGTAAATATGAAGTAAAATGAAAGCACATCAAGAAACAAACTGTACAATTTCTGAACTGCACTGTTTATTTTGCTGCTTGAAACCTAAGTGACAGTATGCCACTATAATTATGGGGTTTCTTCTAAACCTTTACTACACTGCAGGTACAGAAATATATGGACACATTTTTGGAGAACTGACATTTTGCAAAATGCAGCAAACATTTCAATTTATACATGAGAAAAGGAAGTGTTCAAAAGGGTATGCATTTCAAGTTATTGCAGGTTATTTCTGTGAGAGAATTTCTGCAGGTAAAACATGTTTAAATTTAACCAACAGTAACGTGTCAGTGTATTTAAAATCACGACAAAAATCTTCTCTCTGGTCATTAATTGCCCTTTGACAAATTTCTAGGATGTTGTATGTTTCGGGCAAGATGTCAATACAGCATAAATCCCATGGCATTTTGGTTTTCTTCTGGAGATTAAAGCTGTTTTTTTCTTGGGATAAATGCAGCAGCAAAACACAAACCAGCTGATCAAAAAAGCACTTCTGCCACAACTCCAATAATTTCAGGGCACACCAACCGACAGTAGTTTTGCCATTCCCAGTTCTTTTAAGGTTTACATCACTGTACTGTTGCCTTAAGTACGTTTGTAAAAGCTTGGTTTCTGTTAGGCCAGCTTGCTGACTACAGCCTGGTTGAGAGAATTTAGTTGGTTGGTCCATTTATCTAATGCAGTATACCGTGCACCACCTCTCTTCTGATGATCCAGTTCTAGGAGCTGGTTGACTTGATCAATTCGGCCATGTATAGTGCTGGAAGTAAATAATAAATAAATAACTATGGCTTGCTAATACACATGCAAATAGGAGCCAACAATAAATCAGAGGTAAAGTAAGAGGTCTTCTCACACATTTTTATAATATATTGTCCTGGGCAGCACTGCCTATTTAGTTGGTTATCATGACTGGAAATCAAATGAACTAATTCATTAGGCAATGCATATTTTACTCGCCTTGCCATAACACACTAGTCTGAAGCAATAAGAGGTAAACAGTTCTTGAAAGTCAAGAGATAGTGAAAAATGGAGATTTATGTAAAAGGAAATTAAAATAGACACCCAAGTATGGATTTGATTTTCCTAATAGATACAAGTTACTCTGCAAAAAAAGATTTTACAAATTCTAGTGAAGTTTTTCCAGTCAAAGAGAGCAGACTGCTAATTTGTCAACTTGAGAATGTACTTGAAAAATATACATGAGCATAAGTAGCAATTACTGAGAATAATCATTTTCATAATTTCGTAATAATTCCAGTAGTTCATTACGCAATTCAAAATTAAAGTAAAAACATTCTGCTCAATCTCTCTGGGTATTGGCTCATGTCTTGCAAATATACTTTGCTGCTCATAAGCCAAGCAAACCGAAACAAAGTCAGCATTGTTACATTTTGGTTCTAGAATCAACCAGTATTGTCACAATGCACAAAAACAGAGTTTTGTTTCTTCTAGTGTGGTTTGATTATTTCAAAGTAATCAAAGATCAATAATCAAGAATAAATACATACTTATCCAATATGCACTGCACAAGCAAGCTTTCCACATCAGCTACATCTATGTTTAACTCCTAAAAGAAAAAGAAAACTTATTATGCTGCTCCTTTTGTTTTGCAACATTAAATAATTCCAATCTTTATTTTCATATACAGAATTTGGTTTCATCTGTGTCTTACTGTTGGAAATTATCAATTCAATAAAATCTATCAAGCAAAAGAACTCCACTCAAAATATATATGGCCAGTGATCAAGAGATCAGTAACCTCTCAGAAAAGGCTGAAGAGGCTAAAGCAAAATGTTTGGAAGCTCCAGAAATGAGTTCCTTTGCTGACTTATGCCACCACACCACGTCCTGTGCCCCTCCTCCAACACAAAAAACCCATACAAAATAAAATTAAGACAATAATTATCAGAAAGAAATGTGTCTGTACTCAAAACTGTTTAGAGGGCTAACTGCATCTTGTGGCTCAAGCACTTTCTACAAATGTAAAGGCTAGCTTAAAAAAATAAAAAGCATTCAGAGTTCTGAGAATTTAAGCACAAAAAATAGGCATCTCTAATACCTCATGTTATATTTTGGAATGTTGTGAATTTTTGTAAGAAGAACACAGATTCACAGGAGATGGAAACAGTCATCTATTGTCACTGGGTTTTTATTTTATTCTTTCTATATTAGGGAATGAAATCCATGATTCTAATATAATGTTTGGTTTGTTCTATTACTGACATTCTGTAACTTGTACAACAGATATTTAAAGATATCTTTTGAACAAAGGGAATTAAAGTTTGGATTTTTACATTCATAACATTTCTGTTCATAATTACATTTGGAATTGGACAAATTTCACTTTTTCTGCTTCTCTTCAGAAAAGTACTTTTCTACACTAAGTAGAATATGAGAATTGAATATTTTAGAAGTACATCATTGTACATATTGTAAAAAGCATTGGGATAAGAGGTGAAATGTACATTTCTGCACTGCCCTGCTGCCAGCAGCACAGCAGTATTACTTTATGGTTTAGACTGTATTTAAGGTGTTCTATTTATGGAAGCACTGTATTTATTGAAGGACTTTTATTCACAATCAATCACTTATTTAAGCAAATGCAAAACTCCACTAACACATACCTTAGAAATAAAAGGAATATGTATTCTTGTGTAAGGCTTAATTAATTTTATAAGCACTTGTGTTCTGATGTTTCGCAAAAGCTCTGTAAGAGAAAGAAAAAGAAATACTGTAAAAACAACAGGACTGAAATAAAGATGCAATACAGCTCTGTATGCAAAGACAGCCTAAATACTATGATCTTTGAAGGTGGGGTGAGGAGAGTAGCAAAATATAGGGACTCTCTTTTTCCAAGAATCATGTAACATGTAACATGAATTTCATGTATCATGTTACATGAAAACACGTAACTCTGAAGACTGACAGGTAAGAGTTAAAACCGTTTAAACACGGAATGATGTATTCCCTGGTAAAACGTTTAATTACTCAAACTAGCTGCATAAATCATTGCACAATATGTCTACAACTGTAATTCATGGCTAGAATGGTTGTCTTATACAAAAGTGAAAAGAGGTATTCTTAAAGCTCTGAAACTTCAGTCTGCATGCATTTAACTTCATGAGGAATATTCATATTTTAAGTTAAAAGATCAGGGCCTAATGCTATGATGAGAAACTGAAGAAATATAAAACAGCAGTCTGCATGAAGTGGTGGATTTTGCTTAGGTATCATAGTGCAGCCATTGTTTTAGAAATTTCTACATTATTAAAGAAAATTCATATAAAAAAACCAGAAGCATAAATTACAATTGCAAATTAACAGAAAAGAGAGCTAGATCCAATCTTACCCAACTAGTTATGCAAGGACTTTTTATATAATGAAAAATAATACTGAAGACCAGATTATGTATCCCAATAAAACTAAGGAGATTAAAACAATGAGGCAAGGTATGTAAACACCATAACCATGAACTCACACTCTGTATCACTGCCAAGCGAAAAGGATGACAACGGCTTTTTTTTCTCCTGGATATCACTAGCAAAGTATTATCATTCAAGGGGTGAAACCTGATTCTTTTCTGTCCCTTGATTCAACTATTCTCCTTCTCTTGCTTTCCAGCTCTGTCAGACCTACTTCCTTAAGCATCCATCTCTCTACAAGACTTTGAAGCTTACCAGTAGTCGACATGTAACAGCAGTACAGGGACTATATTTAGTTTCCTCTGCTGTTTGCCGTCTTTTACAAACAAGATGTGTAAGAGAGTAAAATCCAGAGACTTGGTTTTCTTCTTTCATGCACCTGTCCAGCTAAATCATCAATGACACAGTAAGGCCTACTCTTCATGAAAACAGTAGTTATCTGAAAGACCAGACACTATAGGCAAGTGCAGAGACTTAAATTCTCAGCCAGGTGAAAAATACAGGGGTAACCTTATTTTGTCATGTTAATGGAACAGAAGGGCATTGTGTTAGTGTGTTTCCCTGTTTCATAGGGGGTATAGGTACTATAAATCCAAACGTTGTTCTTGACTTATACATTAGCATTACGTGCCCTGTTACATTTTTTATTACTACACACTTATTAATGCAACTTTCATTATATTGCCTACATATTGTGTCTTTAACCTGAAACATAAAATCAACCTCACAAACTAGCAAACATCTGTTGACTGATACAAATAACCTTAACATGTAATGGTTACCCTCATTTAATCCTTCCAATGGAAAAAAAAAACAACCACTCAAAATATTCCGTGCTTAACACTACTGTAGATACTATCTCAGAAAATCCACTCTTGCTAGAACTTTGTCATTCTTTGCAGTCGTTCTACATGCCTGGATGTATGTTGGCTGTGACCAGATTCTAAAGAACTTAAAAACAGTACAGGAATCATAAGGAGAAACAACTCTCATTCTGCCAAGAAGAAAAATAAACTGGGGCGTGGGGGGAGAGAAAAGCTTACCAATTAGTGAAAACAAAAAGGATTAAAATAGCCTGTAAAAATACCTTCAATGTGTTCCCTTATGAAGGGATCGTCCATGATGTTGCTGTGATTTGTTTTCAGAATCTTCTCAAATTCAGTGATGTCATTATTCTGATAGGCACTTCAGAAAAACAACAAGCCAAGAGACCGAATTACTGCTTTTAAAAGTTCAACAGACTCACAAGTCTGTGTTCTACACCTTCTAGAAAATTTGTATTAAGTGTTGGTGCAAATAATTATATTCAAAACGTCTACAAGGAAAAACTATTTAAAGATGAGATGCAATAGTAATTGATTTCCTCTTAAATTTTAGTAGCATTTACAAAAGTTTAGTATAAACATTTAGTTATTCACAAGTGCACTTTAGTTTCAAAAAAATTTTATACTTTAAGAAATCATTATTTTAAAAAGCATAGACCCTAAAAACTGCCAATTTTGAAAAGTGACATTACCTGAATTTGGCTTAATGAAGCCAGGATGGAACAAATCCTGACTTCTGGGATTAACCATCAGTAATTCTGGCATAATATTACCTGTTAGACTTTTATTTCAATCTTATTTTTAGTATATATATTGTTTAACACTCAATTTTGTCATCTGAGAGGGATTACAAAAAGAAGGTAGGTTTTAGACACCTATTGTTCAGCACTGGCATCACAGCATCATTTAAAGGCAAGAGCTACAACCAGTGAAATGAGACCTTTTCCTTGAAATATGATGGTTTTACAATTGAAATCTATCATCTTTTTTTCTACAAAAACATTCATCTGTAATAGATACTATCTATTAACTAACCAAACTTACACATTAATTTAATTATATTAAGCTACAGGCTACCAATATTTATTTTATTGTTTGTTCCAGAAGTCTCTTTTTATTTCTGTAAAACATTCAAGTTCCCAATGCAGAGTACAGGAAGAATTAAAAATATAATTGCAATCTTTGGAATTGATTTTATTGACTGCGTATGTCTTATCTACACTGCTTTAGTTGCATTATTAATTTTAAAGAAGCAGTTATACTCAAATGTCAAGATAAAAGATAGAAATGAGGAATATGAATAAAATCAGATTGGGCGATGCCATCTGGAGTTCCTTCTGCCTCAAATTCACATGAAACTATAGACATGTCTTTTCTACTTCGCTGTCCAAGTGCAATTATTGGAAACATTCCCTTAAACTGTCAAGTGACTTATTGATTATTGTATCAATAATGGATGAACATCTTCACTCTCCAACATGTTTGTTCCAGCGTGAGATCAACTGTGTACTTCAAAATGTGTGCAGCCATTACTTCTTAGGTAATGAAAAAGTAAGAAAAGTTTTTCTACGCCTTGTTCCTTCTTTTTTTTTTTTTTTAATCTCAATAAAGCCAAGGCATGACAGTGGATGGAACAGGTTAGCTTCAAATCATACTATATAAAAGCTGTCTCAGTTCAATTTATTTTGCCTGATGATCTTAATACACTAAAAGTTCTCACATCACAGTTGCCTTTAAGAGGTAATAAAGCCTATTTCTGATTTTCACTAAGTTTGAGGAGATCACTTCAGAGTTCAATTTCCCATTCCTAAATTATGAAACTCCTTTAGACACATCCATGTATCCAGTTATTCTATGGGCTTTGGTATGA
Organism: Urocolius indicus; assembly: GCA_013401255.1. Taxonomy (NCBI): domain Eukaryota; kingdom Metazoa; phylum Chordata; class Aves; order Coliiformes; family Coliidae; genus Urocolius; species Urocolius indicus. The sequence goes on from WBNH01010201.1 coordinate 13,105, forward strand.
CATGTCAGTCATCTCAGTTTACCATATATAATCAGTCAAACTATGAAGATGAGTACAAGGTGGAACTACTTCATTTGAGAGAGGAAATGAAGTTTTTGCTAGCACATAAGAAGTTCAGCATAGAAGCATATTTCTGTACCCCTACCTGGCATAGTATAGATTCTTTGATATGTCATAGTGAATAAAAAAGTTTAAGAACAACAAAGAGTCTACAAATATTTGTCCAATATTTTTTAAATAACTGTGCTAGCTATGCAGAGAAAAGCAATCTTGAAAAAATATTCCATTTTTTGTTTGGAAATGACGTCTTTTTAGTTTTTTGTTCTCTTCTACAGAAAAATTGAAATCTTACCTTACTAAATTCGTCATTGCTAGAATCTCTGGATCATTTTTGTATGGTTTAGCCTACACAGAACAGAAAGTACAATATGCACATTTAGATTTTAAGTATTTTTTTCTGTTTTCATCTTTTGGGTAACTTCCCTTTCAATTCAGAAAAGGGAAAAAAAAAGAAATAAGAAAAAAAATACCTCCTGAGAGTCAAATGGATTTATTCCAGATTTCATGAGCATGTTTGCTAAGACCAAGTATTTTAAGCAAGTGGTTCTTCTGGGGCTCCCTGATTCATCATAATTCTTGAATGCTTCAAAAAAATCAGTATGTGCCTTTTCAAACTCTCCTTCTCTTAAGTGCATTTTGCCTCCACATTCTGAAAAGAAAACACAGATGAAAGGGAACACTGTGTGTCTGTTGCTGACTACAATAGTTGCACTCAGAAGTTCCACGCTATTTCTAAATAAATTACTGAAATATTTTCAGAAGTCTTTTCATTGTCTGAAATCACCAGGAAAAAAAAAGCATTAGGGGCTTCATGTACAGCATTGCCATTTGAATAAACCCATTCCAAGAAAAATAAGACCCAACCCACACCATAAATCTAAAAGAACATTAATCCTTACAGCCAATAATTATTTTAAACATTATGTTAAAATACTGCAAAAATTGAAGTGGCTTTCATCTCCATTTCAGAAGCAACAGAATTCCTATATTTATGGAATAATATTTTCAAACACATCTTAAAGCCCTTCCCTTTGTAATGAATTTTAGTGAGGTGCATCAAGCGTAAATTTACAGAGCAGACTGCAGAAATAGCAGTCCCTTCCACTAGCAGTCCTGTCAAGCCTTTGGTTTTAGCCTTTGCAAATGTCTTGCCTTTATCCTTTATTGCCTGCCATGCTGTCAAACAGCTCAAGCTCTTGCTCCTCTTCTGCTTTTCTCCTATGCTTTATATGTAGCCAACTGTCCTGCCCTTCTGACCAGTGCATTTGGCACTTGGGCACCAGAACAGCAGAGCTGAAGTTCTACAGGAGAAAAATGTTAAATGATAAGAGTGCAGCTGCTGCATTTGTAGTCCTTTATTAATATATGGTTTGTCTACCTCTAAATCTACAGAATATTCTGTCATTATAGTTGGAACTGGAAAAAACATTATCAGATTTTCATAAAACGTATGCAACAGAAATTAAAGAAAAAATCCAAGATGCACTTGCCTCTGATAACTCCCATGATCAGTGGATGAGGAATAGCTGACTTGATGTGCAATGACTGTTCATACAGTGCTTTAAGTTTTTTGTTATTTTTCTGTGCTGTATACATTTGAATTTCCAAAGCATAGATTTCCAATAGTTGAGTACCTTTTTTTAGATCATCTTCCCCATCATCAGTCTAGGATAGATTAAGTAATAAATACTGTGAAATTTTAAAAGAACAGTGATTTCAGTTTTATACTACCAAGAAACAATTATTATCAAATACTCTCAGTAATTTCCTGTCAAAAATAAGGATATTCCTGTAACTTGAAAATTTTTATGTAACTATTTAAGACAAAACATAATACTCAAAGAACTTATCACAGGCCAAGTTTTGAAACCCCTTAATAAAAAAGTCAGTATTTTTCTTTTGTCAAATGTTTTCTTCAGAATTTGCCCTTTATTCTTTTCTACTTTCCTTAAACCTTTCCATAAATATAAGTGCAATGACTGTCACATATACATATATAGAGATAATACATACGACTCTTCTACTGCATATAAAAGAATAATTTCCCAGGTATTTGTAACCTATTTTCCATGCTGGAGGAAGAAAAGAGGACACAAACAAGCACAGTAGGGTGCACAACTAATATCTTTTCACCTTCCAAATGGGAAAGTAACAAGTGGACTTTCAGTTTTGAGCACAGCTCACTTGGAATATTCACTACACTATAAAATAAGTGTCTGTGCATCATAGATTAATCATATGTGCCTCTAATCCTTGCCCGTGACTAAAAGGAAACTTAAGAAGCAATTGTGAATCTTTTTCTAAAAATCATTTTTAATCAAGGAATGAAACACGTCATCTTCTGCTCATGTTATTAAACAGATAACAAATTAAAGCAGGCACGCTATATGTCTTCCCTCTGTCCTAAAGCTCAGCCACATGCCTCAAAGGCCAACAACAAACTTTAAAAAACAAAACAAAAAAATCAGTGTCAGTGTTTTTGAGATACAGTGATTTAGAATATAAAGATACCTGGCATGACTGATGCAGCTGACGCAAAATCTTTTGTAACTTTCCATATTCTTCTCGTTCTAAATATAATTTGCCAAGCTGCAATGAAAAAAAAGTTGAAGTGCTAAGGTCTATTAAGATTTCACAGTTACCATTTATAAGAGTTAGCCAAAGGTATCACAATCAAAAGCAAAATACAATATGTTATGTATTTTACCTTTGTGTTTGTCTTAAACCACAATCTGTCATTCTTAGCATCTTTCAGAGCTTCAAGTGTTGTTTCATAGAATTCCTGAAGCAAATCCATCTGACATAAAAAATCAGAATTCTATAATTGTAAACAGCAAATTTGTACCTGTTAATAAAGTCAGTCCAAACAAACTAAAAGTGCATGCTTGAACTTCAAAACAAGAATCTTACTGAATGCCTGCCTTTAAATTGTGAAAAGCTTCTAAAGTAAAAGAACTTAGTGCACTTGCTTTTCTTATATGAAACAGATACAAATTAAAAAGTATTCACATTTTAAGAGTTGAAATCATTTCTCATGCTAGTGAAAAATGAAAGCCACCTTGTTCAAAGCCATCTTATATAACCAAGTAATAAAATTCTTATGTTGTGTAACAACAAATGCAGGCAACATTGCTCCTATTTAAAAGAAGAAAAACAAATAATTTACATATCAAAAAGAAAATATGATTTACAAAAAGAAAGAAACAGCCGACATTTTCTATACTACCAATGCCATGTGAAAGAAAGCTCTTCAGCACATCAAACCACTTCTTTGCAAAAAACCACAAAAATACAACATGCAAGATGGAAACTAAAGTGCTGAGTGTGACCCTTCACAAAGGTTCTACAGAGACTATATTAGTATTGTTTATTGTCATTGGTTTTTTTTTGGGATAACAGATCTGTGGCTATACATCAAGTTAAGATTTCCAGATTGTCCTCCCAGATTGGGCACCAATGACATTTAGACCAAACCCAGTGACCTCTGCCAACAAGGTATAGTCTAAGACAATCCTTTAGGCTTTAAGAGTAAACCATCCTTCAACTATTAAATTTTGTTTTCCTATAAGTAGCAGGACAGGAAGGATTATGATTATGACAGAAGAGTCATCACGGAAGACCAGTGTTCCTCCATCTGCAAGTGCTATTTCCAAATAGTCAGTTAATGGAGCTTTCTACTCTCCACCCTCACAAAAGAAAAGGACCTGGGCTGTGAAGATATACCTGGCTTGCACAGTACATTCAAAGACAGGCAGTATTTAAGGCCAACTTTTCATTGCAAAGTTTTTCAGAGGTTCTCCTCTCCCTCAAGTGAGAAAAAAGTATTGCTTAATTACAAATTATATTTGAGAAGGCAGTTATAGTGTGTAGCTATTATGCTATATAAACCCTTACAATGTACTTATTAGCATAGAAATCCCAAGTAAATATTGCCAAAAAAGGACAAATTTATGAACAGTTATCTGTGTTGACAGAATATATTTTAACATACAACAACAAATTAGTACAGAGTATGTTCTCTCTTAAGATCAAAAAAACCCCCACACCTAAGTACAGACCAACATACACAAAAACATCCACAGTTTAAAATGCAACAAGAAAAAGCACGAAGATGAAAGAACTGATGATCTAACCTGCTTGGAAGTAGAGATATAGTCAAGAATAGAGTTGATGGATTTTTCAGAGTAATTCCTTGTAACTGCACTCCGTATGTAGGTCAATAGCTGTTTATATCTATTCATCATTTCAGGAAAGTTAGTCTAAAAGAAAACCAAATATATGTCATCATTTTTGTCTTAATGATTAAAAGTTGAGTTACACCTTGCAAATACACATATAGAAAACGAAGCAGAACAGAAAGGCTATGCAGTAGTGGTTGCTATTAGGAACTCTCACATGACCATTATATTCATAAGCAGCACAATCAGGAATAACTTAATCAAGTCTGCATGGACTAGACATCAAAAATATTTATCTCAATGAAGAAAACAGAGTTAGCTGTCCAGCTACTTGGAACAGTTGCATACATAGCATATAAATTTTTCCATGATTTATTCTGGTGAAGTACATATATATAGAAACATTACCAGTTTCAATGGTATGATGCCTCAGGATAGCACGGACTGAGGCTCAAACTTCCAGAGTATCAGCTGACTACAGCAGCTATTTTGCATCCATTTTGCCTTTGACTTACAACCACCACATAATTTCCCTGCCATGTCTGTAGTAGCCACTAAAGGCTGCAAAAGACGTATTCTGGCAGATTTAGATAGCATAGATATAAATTAGAAAAATAACTTAAGGTCTCTGGATCAAATACATTTTTATGCCATTTATTCTCAAGCAATAGCTGTAATTCCTACCAATTTAAAGTTTATTTTAATCATCTGCTTCAGAGCTTTGAATCCCCATTCTCCTTTTTCACCTTCAAGCTCCAAAACCTGAAATACAAAATTTTTTAAGAACAATATTTATAAAAGCTTTATTCAAACTTACATTGATTTGCATCTTGTTTAAAATGTACATATCCCATTCATGCCTTCCCTCCCCAACTTTGTAATGTTTCACTGTTCCCTTTTCTTTAATTTGACTCTTGTTATGTATATATCCTACCAATTTTCACAACTTAGCTAATGTAGGCAGGGTGAAATTTTATTTATAGATTTTTTGTTGTTGTTGTCTAACACCAAACACTAAACTTTAATGCTACTCCATAAATACGTATACAAAAAACAGTTGCCACATTCCCTGCAAAACTGACTCAATCCACCCCTTGACTAAACTAGTCAAAGATTTACACTTCTGAATTACTATATTTTCTTCACAGTTCAGTAAGGTTTCTAGGCTTTAATGTAACATAGATGATGGAATGTTTTGTAAAGTTTTGTGTATAATACAGTTATACACTATAAAGAAGCCAAGAGATGCTTTTTTTTTCTCCTTTACAAAGTTGCATCTAACATACTGCTTTCTGCTGGCAGTGTGAAAACATTAAAAAAATTAAGGACAGAAAGCATGTTGCTTAGTGTTTACACATGTAAAGATTTGAAATCAGATAGCAAACCAAAGATAACACATAAGACACTGGGGAAAATGCCATTTCTTTTCAGAAATGGATAGATCTGGCTTCTATAGTTGACACATGAAAACATATGTAGGAGTGTCTAATTAACTTGGTAACTCCTGAAGACTTAAAACTCAGTTCTGCAATAAAATAAGACTATACTACATCCTATTTATGATCCCTAAGAATGATCCTGAAAGGCAGTCAGACAGGAGTATAAGCTGTCCAATAATAAACGTAGCACATTAAGTTAAAGTAAGTTAAAATATAAACATTACTCTAAACGTTCCAGAAAGTAACTCAAATGGTAAGCCAATATTAAAAAATGTGAATTACTATAAAAATAAGAGATAGAATACAAAGACAGAAAACCTTCTGAAAACTGCTCAATGCTGCTTTGGGATCATCTTCCTTCAAAGCTTTGGAATTGTAGTATTGATTTTCCAGATCCACATTTGGTTCGGAATTGCTGTCCTCAGAATATTCCTATATTTTAAGGAAAAAAAGAAAAAAACAAAACAAAACCAGTAAAGTCAAAAAGAAAGGTTCAGAATGTCTAATATTCTGCTGAAAATGGATAAAATATATTAAGATGTATTGCTCAAACTGACATGGAATGCTTATATACATCAACAGAAAATCTTCAGTTTTAGAGCATGTAACAGGTACAGACTCTTAGAATGATTTCATCTCTCTCCCACTGCTAAACCAGCCTCACCATACAACAACACTTGCCTGTCAACAGATTTCTTTCTGGGCTAATGAACTCATAGCTCTACCAATTTTGCCTTTATGACAAGTACAGACTGTATTACTAAAATTCTGCCAATGTTGGTGTTTAAGGTCAGATGCCTAATAGCATATGCCATTTCTGTATGGGAAAGAGAACATGCTGGGTGCTAATCTTCTAAAAGATGCTCTATTTTGTGACCTTTGCTATCTACGGAAGTAATGTGGCTGAGCTGTCACACAAGTAATGATTCAGCAACAGAGGATATAAAATGCTTCTATGAATTCCCTCTAATCTGCCTTTTTATGCCATAATGATTCATACTTGTCTAAGGAAATTTAAAAAAAAAAAAAGAATAATGACTATAACACCAGCTGTTTCTGTGCTGAGAAGCAGGAGATGATTGAGAAAATGCTAAAGATACTGCCGAAGAGGGTGGGGTGGGGCACAGGCACAATAATTTAATCAAATAATTACCCATCATGTACACCAGTGCCAAACAAATTGAAGAATTTACTTCTACCAATTATTACTTCATTTGAAAAAAAACAGTACTCTGAGGCTTTTTGTGATGTAAAACAACAGCTCAGTATTTTATCTTCTCTTGATGAAGGACAATGTTGTATGTTTGATAACAAAACTCAAATTAAAATTTCATTTGAGGTTTATAGGAGTCAGAGATCTTTCACCGCTCTGCATTTTCAACCCAACTTCTCTCGACAGAATGTTTATCTACTAGGAGATCAACTGTTTAAAAGAATCTGTCTAAATCTCAAAGTTACCTTGGTCAGAGTAACCTTCTCTTGTTACAATATAAACAATGCACAGTCGGGTGACCATCTTTTAGGTTGGAATTTCTAATTTTACTGCACTTTTTCATCAGGCACACTTGTCCTTTCATTCATTCATACTGCTAGTATTAACAGGCTCCTTCAAAACCACAGGAAGGAATGAAAAAAAGATGAGGCAAAAGAGAAGTTTTAAATTAGCTCTCTCTACAGCACCAGCAAATTTTTCAGTTTAAGTTTTCTGAATCGTAATGGAAAAATAATTCTGGGAGTTCACAGTTGGCTCAAATTTTAAACGTGGTCCTTGGGATATTTATCCTTCAACCTGCTAATGTTTCTGTTTGTTGTATGTAGGCAAGTTGCCCAAATATCTATTTATTTATACTCACGTGAAGTATTAGTATGACAGTGAATGGACTTCAAAACCTAGTTTTCTGAATTCCTAGAGAACTACAAAACTTAATAATGAAAACTGAAAAGAAAACCGGAAGTATGTGTCTTGTTTCACTGGGCAGACTTTCATTTTGGTTAGCTTGTTTTCATAACTTCTTTATCCTATTGATCCAACATTGATGGAGCACCTGCCAGAACATGCACGTGATGCCAACAGCTGTATCAGACACTTTCTGAAGATACAGGCTTCCAAAGCTTAAACAACATAGCTTTTAAGACATACATAATCAGCTGATACATTGTTTATACTGAATTTGAACAATGGAGAGTATTTTTGGCAAAAGTATTTATTTGTAAAGATAAAAGGAAAGCAAACTAATGTAATTCCTTTTATAAAGCGATATACTCTGTTAGCCTAAAGACAGAAACCTCAGAATTTTCATCTTAGCTTTGGCAGTGATTCTGGAAGCCTTTTTTTCAGATAATTTTTCAGGTAATTCAGGCAACTTCAACATCCCATAAAGCTATTTTCATAAGAATATTAATACATCTTGAAGAATAAGTCTAGAGATTTTTTTTTTCTAATGAAAATGCATCAAAGGTAGTGTTTTATGATCTCACAGCTAGATTTTTCCACTTGATGTCTATTTGCTTCACATTAAATTTAGGATGCTTATATGGATTAAAAATTTAAATTTCCAACTTCCAGAAAACATAATGTGAGGTAACATAAACTTAATTAATGGTTCTAAAGTGTAAGATGATGCCATGAATCTGTAGACAATCAAATAAAAAAAGATCAGCCATGCAGATACTCTATCTTAATTTAAGCATCGAGGCTAATTACAGCAGTGCAGATCAATTCAGAAGGACCAGCACTCCCTGTTCTTTTGATGCAGAGGCTGCTTAGTGCAGTGAAAGTGAGAACATTCGGCTTTTGCCAAAAGCAAAAGTAAAGAAGGAGGAAAGGAAAGGAAAAGTGTGAAGCTGTATCCTCAAAGTTCAAATTAAGAAAAAGATGCATCTCCTTCCCAGTACCAAAACCAGAAAAGTTCTTTTAACAATAGATACAGATACCAAACTTCTAACCTTTCCTCACCCTCACTTTTAACCTCTCTGCTTCCTGCCTGAAGAACTTCCCCAAATCAACCCTTTTAAGTAAAAGTTTGTTGAATCAAAAATGCAGTACCAAAATAAAAATGCACAAAAATTATGCAGAATATCAGGTTTACAAAAAAGGATTTTTAAACAAAGCACTGTATCATCTAGAACAACTATTCTGCCTAGAAAAATATCTTAATTATAACTTCAAGATATAAAAGCACCTGTGTGATAAACTTTAGCTGTAATGAAAACCCAACAGGGCTAAGAATTTTTTTAATTAAGATCTTGGTGATATTTTTAAATGGACATCAACACTATCAGCATAAATGAAAACAAGAGAAAACTGCGTACACAGAACTGATCTTTAAAACCCATATAGTTCTCCCTTCCTGAGAGGATCAAAAAAAAAAAAACAAGTGGAGTTTTTTTTTTAGTTTTATTCATGAAATTAGAAGCCCTGATACAGCTTCCAAAAAATGTGGTTAAAAAAAGTTAAGACATTATTTAAACCTTGTTGCATTGAAAATCTGCATGTTCTAAATGCAGTCAGTTACAAACAATCCACTTCCATCGCATCACTTTTTGAGGAAGAAAAATTACCACACTAGCTCAACTGTCATGGAGATAAAACCTTCGATGTAGGTTACTCTGCCTAGAACAGTGTTCCTTCTAATAATTTTAATAAAAGTCAAATTAGTACCAAGGAATCAATTTAATTTACAAGTCTTTATTACATTACACAATAAGCTTTCAAAAAATTCATTTTATCTAACAAACAGCTTTAAAATATCAAACCTCAGTGTCTGAAAGGAACACTCACAGAAAACAATTCACCCCAGTCAGCTTTAATCATTCTTTTTAAGAGCATGGACCCATTGGCAGTTTCTTCAGCAGCAAAGGCAGGTTAAAAGCATCCAGCACTCCCCACCTTCCCTGCTCACTTCTGGTCCTAGTATCCCCTTTACTGCAGCAATTCAACATTTTATGTTGTCACGGTCCTTGACGATGGCTGATCCTGCTTCATTGAGAGAACAGGCCCATCAGTGCTTATACAGACACAGTCCTGAGGCTAGTGAGCCACAGCAGAGGAGCAGGTTGACCAGTGAAGACAAGAAAACCAGCTGTGGTGTCAGAAAAGTGTAGCAGGAGCCTTAGTCAGTGTGGCTTCTCTCCTCACAGATAAAACAGGGTACACGAACTGGGAGACCGTAATGCTATATCCATGACATTTAATGGCAGATCTGTGATGTTCTAGCAGATTGGAGTGGCACATTAACCTGGTAAAGTTTAAAGTGTACAAAACCAAAGATACAAGTATTCTGTGAAAAACACAGTTGTTTAATTACTATTTTTCTTGTCTCCTGTCTTGCCTAAAGCAGTTACCTAACTTCTACAGTGGAACTACAGTAATAATCTAAACTTTTGTTTCTCTGTCTATCCTTCATTAGCTGCAGAGGAACCAAACTTCTACTTCGTAAACCTATTAAAACAATTTAAAAAAGTGGAAAGCAGCTACATAGAGGATAACTTTCCAGACAGAAGATACAATACAAAGAGTTCTATTTCTGTTGAAATTTATCCTTCAAGAACATTGTTCACAATACTTATTACTGTCAAATTTCAATTGCTGGTAATTTTACCAAATTTCAACCATTGGACTGATGCAAACTATTCTTTTTTTCTTTTTTTTTAATGAAGTGCAATTGTTTCCGAGAATAAGTCTGGTATAAATTTGATTTTACTTTACCTAACTTTGTTTCATGGCATTTAAGAGGTCTGCTAACTGTAAGATTTGGAGCAAAGACCTGATATTTTGGAAAAGCACCAGTGATGTGGTGTTGGGTAGTTTGTTTTTTAAAAAACACCAAAATGTCCAAATGAGGCCAACTGGGAAAAAAAAGAAAAAGGAAAACAACTCTTCAATATATTAATTATAGCTTGCCAGCTAAATTTCTCCAACATTTCATCTACAATGAACATGCACTACTTTCACATAACTCCTATGCGCTGGCTGCTGCAGTGACTAACCAGGCACCATCCTAGCACTAAGAATGACTTTCTTTGCATTTGCTCTTCCCGGACCACTGATCCCCTAGGCACCAAGACAAAAAAGTAAGTAACAGTTTCTATGTGCATTTGACACTAGTATCCAGGCACATGAATAGAAAGAAAGCAATCAGACTGGAATGCAAAAGAGTAAAGAGGAAAAGAAGGGAGACACACCATGAGAGTAAAAGCAAGAGTGTGATTTGTGTAAGAAGCCTACAACCACTCAATCATGCATTGAGAGTGTTGGTTTTCTTTTCCACATTCCAGGCCTCTCTGCTCCTACTCTGCAAGTGATCCAGTGCTTGCTGGCTCACACTGGGGCTGACACCAGGAATATGAAGTCTGTGAAGCCACTGATTTGCAATGGGGTCAGTGCAGCTCCAACGAAAGACAGAGAGGTCTGCCCTTGTGGGTGTTTTCAAGCAGGAGTTGGAAGATGCATAGAAACAAGACAGGAGACTGTCGAAAGAAAAACAGCTGGTACTATGACATGTAAAGAGTACTGAAAAGAAGCGTCTTTTCTTTCTAGCTCTATCACACAGCTCTTGTATAGCTATGGGCATCCTTTTCCAAAAGTCCAGTTTTTAGCATAATTTAGATCTAATTTAGTTCTGTTTAACAATTGCATATCAGATCCTGGGATGCTCTGCTCTGAACAGAGTGCCAAATAACTCTAAAAAAAAACCTCAATAAAAAACCAGAACTTATTAACACTTGTCAATGTTCAGATGGAAAGAATTTATTGACTATTTTTTCGTATGCTTTTTGCCTCAGAACATCCTTCTGATACAGTATGTAGTGAGCAAAATATGCCTCATATTAATTCTGTGTTTAAAGGTGAGTCTGAAGAGAAAGCATAAAATATCAGGACACACACTGAATCCATATGAAATATGAAACAGTAATTAGTTCAGAGAATAGTATATCCTGTGTCCTTTGTAAAGCTACTGACTTTTGATTAAAAAAAGAAACAACACATACTGATTTAATAAAATATTTCAAAGAATCAGAACAAAGTAAAGGGGAACTGCTTGACTTAGTATTTCTCTAGTTTTGAATGCTTGCTTTTTGCAGCATTATAATTTTCTGTTTGCTATATATATTTAACTTTTAAAATGATGGCTGTACTTTAACATGAAGAGTTGGGAAGAGGTGACAATATCTGCTTGAAATGTCAATTGTATTTATTAAAAATACATCAGTATGAGGCAGGTAAATTTCCCTGTCCTGATGAGATTGTTTAACAAGCTTGGTAACATTCAGAAATTCCTTTTGAAACATAATCTATTTCTCTCTGTTGGAAAGAAATGGTGAACCAATTCACATTTACTAAGCTGCCATTCTGATAGCTTGAAATAAAAAGACTGCCTCTTTCCTAATATCAACAGAGCCTGAAAAGGGAGATCCCTCGGTAACCTGAAAGCATGCCAATTTTCATGAACCTGTAGCCATCTCACGGGGGTACAAACTGCTGGCTGTTCACTGGAGTTGTAAACAGCTCTTCTACTGAAGTCACTGAAATAATACAGCTCCATAATTAAAAAAAAAAAAAAAAAGTTGCTCAGCAAACAGATTTGTCTACCCTTTCCCCATATTAATTTTCAGGTTCAATTTCAGAATACAATAAGATGCCTCATTAAGAACACCACAAAATCCTGTTTATTTAAAACAAAACAAAAAATCAAGTAGATGTATTACAACAACTGTCAATGTGTTGTCATTGTGCCTGGAAGAATCAATTTCTGGAGACAGGCTGAGTTTAGTCACAAAGTCAATGCTAAACATAGCTTTTTCCCCCAAGACTGAAAATAAAAATGGAATTTACAATGGTCCTTCCCTCTTTCTCCTTTTCCACCCTCAAGCTAAAAGTAGTAAAGAGAACCTGGACTGAAATCATAGAAGGCACCTAACAGCACCAAGCTAGAAATTAATGTTGAGTAGTTTTCATAATGACCAGTAAACATTATTCTGTTCACTGAAGCATAAAGTGGAATAATTCATGTTATAATCAAGGCTGTCACTGTGCATTACTATCAAATTGTGAATCTAGTTCCATCCACTCACAAATATAATTGGAATTTTTTCCTTATACTAAGACCTCCAACAGATAAAGTTAGCACCTGAGGTCACTTACAAAAGTAAAGGCAAAATCTTGACTTTTAAACCAATGAAAAACCAAGCAGAAACAGTCAACGATGATGTTGTACAGTGGGTAGTCTTCAGTTGTTTAACAGTGTAGTAATTACTGTAATTGTACAAAAATCCATGATGAAGTTGGGAAAGAGCTGGGCCTTCAGAATACCTATTCACATTTCAGTTCAAGTGTGAAACATTTGCATACTTAAAACAATTTAACTGACTGGTTCTACATAATCAGCAGGTCCAGTACATTTTTAAAGGAACAGCCGTAGTCATGGCTAACAAGAATGGGCACAATTAAAACTTTTTGGGAAGTCCTTTTTTCACTACTGTTTTCCTACTAGTAACTACCCTGAGAGATCTGAATCTAGTTTTACCTTGCTGTATTTTGGTAAAACAGCTATTTCTTCTTTTATTAACTGTTTCTCTAATTACTGCCTCTCCTCCTATTCCTAAAAAAAAAAAAGAAAATACAACACTCACATCTGCTCTTGTATTCTCGCTTCTGTACTAACCCAAGTATTTTGTTTGTATTTTTTGTGTGTGTGTGTGTTTCAAACCCTTCTGCAGCAGCATTTACACTGAACTTGAGAACCACACATTCCCTTATAGACTTCTCTTACTTTAACTCAACTTATATCAACACGAAAGGAAGAAAGCAGGCCCTGTCTTCAGGGCCCTTAACTATTTTCCTAAACAATTTTGCGGAACACTGCGATTGCCGTCTCAAGCACATCTGAAAAAAACATCCAATTATAGTTTGACGGTCCGAGAATGCTGAAACTAGTCTCGCTGGAATATGTTTATTCCTAAGTTCTGGGGTGCTGAGGGTTTTTTTTCCCCCATCAATTATAAATCCAAATTAAATTTTAAAAAACTGGTTTATTTAAAGATGTAACTTCAGTATTATTTTATGCCTTACAGGGGAGTAAGGCATTTTCTTACTGAAAAGAAAAAAATGCTCAAAATTACAAGTGGTATTTTAAGATCTGGGTTAATGGTAACTGATGACAATGAAAATGCTACAGGAAAAGCAGCTACAGTCAGAGTCTGAAACTTGCCACAAGCAAGAAGTTTCAGGAAGGTTTTTCCAACGAGGAAGAAAATACTTCACAAAAAAGAAATAAGGGGAAAAGCGTTAGATCTACAATTACTTCTGGTGAAAACTTACATAACACATTGCAAACTTAGAGCTGCACTCTTACTCAAATTTATATGTAGACAGCTGCATTTAAAGATCGAAAAATGCAATTACAGTTGTTTCTCTACATATCCAGTTCTCACGTCAGAGATATTGAACACAAATTCTGCTGTATTTAATATTCCTTTCATTGTATCACATGGAAAAATGACCAAAGCGTCTTAAACCAGGACACCAATTTGTGTTAATGAAAATGAATGGAAATTGATTTTGGAACCAACCGGACCAACAAAATAAGTTTAATAGTCTCAGTGTATTTCCTTCAGAATTCTGGTTTCTATAAGTTTGAGAATTCATTCGTGGACTTCAGTGGAACACTAACAGTTCTTCCTATACTGACGGACACAAGCAGCTCGTAAGGTTAAGATGACAACGCGTGTCAAACAGGCACCTGGGTGAATTTAAAAAACTCAAACCCAGATGCCTTTATTATATCTAATGTCATGCAGCCATTCTGAGCAGCTCATAAGAAAAACTGCACAGAAACTATTTGAAATAAAAGCAGACAAGGCTTTAAAGGGACCTCGTAAGAAGCAATGATTACAAAATAATTTATTAGAAAGCAAGTCTTTCAGAAGCAAATGTTTGGAGTTTTTCGGTGAAACTGCAGTATTTTTATAGGTTTAGCCACAATGAGTGAAGTAAGGGACCCTCAACCATGTACACTTTATTTTTTTTAAAAAAAGTCTCTGTTTTAAAAACCTATGCAAAGTTCAGAAAGGCAAAAAAACCAACCAACCAGTCCCCAAGCTCCCACGTAAGGTAATGGCAATAGAACGAAACATAACGTAACATGGCAATTAGATATCATTTTTTGCTTCAAGTATGACAGCTGTAGGATTTACTAACCTATCCCAAGATGGTTTTATGCATTGTTAAATGTTGTTCTTAATAATTTAAGGAAGATTGGTTACACTAGAACATTCTAACAATATACCGAATTTTGCCCTGATAAAAGTCTTGCTAACTACAACAGCTGTTTTCTAACTGTAAAAGCCTAGGCCAAAACCTGACACCAATATGTAACTAGAAGTAGCAGGAAAGAGCCTAAACCCTACAACTGAAAAACAAACAAACGGGGTGGGGGACGGGGCTCACTGAGACGATAAAGGTAAAAACTTAAAAATTAGTATACCCTTGGGTGTTGCATCAGAAACTGGCAGTGTGGCCATCTCTCCTCACTCCCCTTTCTCTTGCCCTCACTTTTGCTTCAGTTTGACGCTCACGCGTCAAGTACATGAATGACATCCCCCCTCGCCCAGGACCTCTCGCAGCCGCGGGTGGGGAGGAGGGCTGGTAACTTTATGGCTTTACTTCGTACCCAACAGCTCGGCCAGAGTCAGGAGGAGGAAGGCAGGCAGAGGGCTGGAGACCTCCTCTCACCCTTACGGCAGACAAACGGTGGCCCAGGCTCGCCGGGCCCGAGGGGGCCAGCCCGGGGCCTAGTTAACTCCCCGGGGCCGAAGTTGGTCTGTTTTTCCGCGGAGAGGTGGGAGGGCGCCGCGGGGCCCGCTCCGAAAGCGGCACCCGCCCCTCGCAGCCGCTGCCCCCATCCCTCCGCCCTGGGAGGGAAACTCATCCTGTCAGTGCTCCCTCACGGGGCAGCACCCGGCGGCGCCGGGGCTGCGGCGGCGACCGCGCCAGCACGGGCCCCGGCCCCAGGCGGCATGGCTCCCGCCGAGCCCGCGGCCGCAGCACGCCCTGGCCGCCCGCGCCTCCCCGCGCCCTACCAGATCGTAGTCCTCTTCATCATCGCACATGAAATCATCCTCCATGTCAGACATCTTGGCCGGAGGACGGGCGGGGGGAGGGGAGGGGAGGGGGCCGGCACAAGGAGGCGGCGGCGGGGACGGCCCCTTCTCCCACAAGCCCGCGCGGCGCCGCCCAGTGTGGCTCCGCAACGCCCGGAACCCGCTGCAGCCCGCTCCCCTCGCACCCCCGGGGCACCCGGAGCTCGATCCGCGTCGCACCACCGCCGGCTTCCTCTCACTGCTAGCAACCGGCTCCTGGCAACCGCGGCCCGCGGGCTGGGCCCGCCCCCGCCGCCGCCGCCGCCGCCCGCCTGTGCCGGGGCGCTGCGGCACTGCCTCGGCCCTGGCGCCGAGAGCCCTCCCCGGCGGCGCCGCGCCTCGGTGGGGCGCGGGCACGCAGCCGGAGCCCCGAGCCGAGGACGCGGCTCTGTGTGGCTGCGCGTCTCTGAAGGGCACACTCAAAAAGCCCGGCCGCTGGCTGATGCTGGCAGCGTCGCTTCGTCCTTAGCGCAGCTTCTGTGCCCCGCTCGGCGCCCACGAGCGGCTTACGCGCTGCATTCACCGTAAGCAAACGGTACCGTGACATCAGTATTAAAAGCTACGAGACTTGCAAAGCGCTGAGGTTTTTTTACGCTGATTTCTGTTGGTGCCTTCAACTGAGCGAGGCAAAACCCTCGGACGGACACGCTTTGTCTCTCCACAGTCTGCAGCAGGCCTGCTTCTCAGGCTCCTGTATGCATTTTCAGTATTTGTATGGTGTCCAGGTTTTCTTCTTGTTGGTCACGTTATGCTGTTACTGTATCTGACAGTCTTTTCTTTTTTTCCCCCTATGCCTATTTCTAAGCCTCAAAAATAACCCAAGTTTCTATTCTGTCAACCATACAAGTCGAGAAAAAAAAAAAAGTTTCACGTCAGAAAGACAAATAAATTCACTACGAAACCTCAATGTTACTACGCTGCTCTCAGTCCTCAGAGCTTCATTGAGTAGGATAGAAGGGGCTTTAAGAAACACACCAAAACAGACAGCAACAACGAGCGAGTGAGCTTGTAAATGCATCTGAAAAGCCCTGTCCCTCCAAGTAACCACAGTCATTCATCTTCAGGGGTGAACAGGAGCTGTGAGGCTGCTTGTTTGAGGGAAGCTGGCAGAACCACACGCCGGAAACAAAAAATACACGGGGGGGGGGGCGGGGGGGGAAAGAAGGTAAGGTGATACGTGATGGCATTGTCAGCGTGTTGTTTTCATTACACGTGCGTTCTGCCGGAGAGTCGCGCCGGCACAGCGGGGTGGCTCCAACCCCAGAGCAGCCCGCACCCGGCACTGCACGCTGCGCCAGGGCAGCTTTTTAGGTGTCTCTGTCACCGGCTAAATTCTGACCGAAATGAAACACAAACCCGTTTGCGTAGCACCGCGCTTTCCACAGTTTTCCCGTCACGCCGCGACCGAGGCGGGCGCGGGGCGGAGCGGCCTCACAGCGGCACCGCGAGGTGCTTCGAGCCGGGCCAGCGGGCTGAGCCCGCTGCCTGAGCCCCGTGCCTGAGCCCGGTGCCTGAGCCCGCTGCCTGAGCCCGCTGCCTGAGCCCGCTGCCTGAGCCCGCTGCCTGAGCCCGGTGCGTGGCCGCCGGCGCCGCAGAGGGGAGGAGGCCGGGCTGCCGGCTCCGCCGCCCGGAAGGACGGTGCCTGAGCCCCGTGACCGCGGTCCGGCCGCGCCGCCACCCGCCTCAGCCTGGGGCCGGCGGAGGGAGCTGCCATGGCGGCCGACGCGCCCGGCATCCTCCCGGTTCAGCTGCTGGAGCAGCCCAGGTGGGTCGCTGCCTCCGGCCCCGGCCCCGTAGCGGAAGGGCACGTTCACAGCTGGGCCGCGGGAGCCCAGCGGCGATTATCCCGGGGCGGTCTACAAGGCGGAGAGGGGAGGTGGGACGGTCTTTCTCCCTGCTTCTAGTCAGAGGTGTGAGAGGGTTTTGGCTTGATTCGTCAACACAAAGAGCGTGACACGTGCATTTTGTGTGGCTGCGGGGGCCTGTGCGTACTTTGGTTTGGCCGCCGCATGCGGCCCCTTCCCCTGCTGCTCCCGCCCGTTCTCTGCCACACACAGCTCCCTGAAGTCCAGAGCTCCCTGCAGCCCCTTGAACGGTGCAACAGTGGCAGGAGGGAGGGAGACAACTGAATCCATTCTCCCTCCTAACGTTTTTCCTTTGATCAGTTTTTTGGGCATACTGATTACCTTCTCATCCTTTTGGCTCTAAAAGAAGTGCATGTGTGATGCCTTGGAACAGCGTAGGCCTGGCTCAGCGATGGTGTGCCAGAAGCACGCGCCAACACGTGCACTTTCCCCACGGAGCTGCACTCGGTGTGTGGAAGTAGAAGGCACAAACAGCTCAAACAGCCCTTTTTAGCTCTCTTAGCACTGGAAAAAAAAAAGAAAAAGAAAAATTCTTTAAACTTTTGTTACTTGCGTATGATTGCACTGTGTTTCAATGTAAGTCACATGGAAAGGATGAGGTCAGCATTTCCAGACTTGGATGTGTGAAGTTGTGAGGGATGCCTTTGCTTAGCACTTCTGACAATCATCTTTGATGTAGGTGCTTGAAATGCCGCGTGCGTGTTCCAACATCAAGGCCAAAGCCTGTAAATAGCCTTTCATCAGGCCTTGTTGTATAACTCATGTTAAAAAAAGATCAGTCAGCACTTAGATAAACATGCCCCCACAACTGCTCTGTTTGTTCGAAGTCTCTTGGTACCAATACCACTATAAAATAACTGTGAAACAAAGAAGCATTCTAAATAATGACACGAAAAGAGACAAAGTTAACACCTAGAATTCTGTCAACAGATTCCCTCATAGACTGTAATATTATTAATGTGATCTAGAAAAGGGATCATGCAATGAAGTGTCAGAAATTGCTTCTCCTAATTGGAAGAGTGATAAATAAGTCAATAATAGAGGAGCTTATAGAATGGGGAATTAGAGATAGTACCTGATACAGCTTTGTAACTGGGCAGGAAGATGGAAAAGTACTGAAAGATCTATTAAAAATGTTCTCAACAAATAATATTTTTTAACTTTCTATCTAAAGAAACCTTAAAAACCATTTGAATATATGTAGTTGGACAGTAACAGAGCTTTTACAAAGAAGTACAAACTAAATAATTGACTGTGAAATTTTGTAACATCTGTTTCTCATTGCTGTCTTCTTACGCTTTGCATTAACTAGGCCTCCAATTCTAGTTTTAGACTAAATGGAGAAACCTTAGCAGGGTTCTTGTTAGTGGGTTTCTGTTAGCAGACTAAACCCTAAAAAAAGTAAATTTAATTGGCCACATTCTTTAAAGCCTAAAGGGTATGCCAGAAATATTCTAACTCCCATTTTAAAGATTCTTTTTCTTGTATTCTTACTGCTTTTTCATCATTTTGCTCTGTTGATTGCATTAATAAAAGTTAATGGGTTAATGTGCAATCAAAATTGCTTTAAGGTGCTTTAGAACTGAGTCACTGTCAAATTTCATATGCTTCACTAAAATAATGGCTTAATCTCTTCTCAGTCTTCGCCCAGTGTTCCTGCATGACACAATAAAGCATCTCAACTTTGTAAACGCAGGGTGGAAGCTGGATACCTTTACAGCCTTAGGAAATAAAGCAGTGTGCCAAATTTTCCTTTGCAACTTTGGAACTTTCAGTGTCACATCTAGCACCTCCAAATGGAAAACCTGAAGAACTTTCTGTTGCTGTATTGTCTAAGGAAGCTGAAGAAACAGTCTGAGGATTGGAATTTTAGTTCACTGTAGATGCATTTGTAGAGATGTGGGGTAGTGTCTAATATGGAAATTGATAAAAGTGAAAACTTAGACGAAAATGAATTTGCACAGGCCTGGTGCTGACTTTGAAGGGAGTGCCTCCATTAGTGTGACAAATCCCAGTGCCACAAATGAGGCATTGGTCCACACCGTTGGATTCTTCCTCACTGGCAAAGTTTTACAGAGCTGTGGCATAGGAGAGGTAGATAGAGGCCATGATGTTTTGTTACCTGAGGCAAACAGCTTTCCTGCTTGTGTCTAGAAACAACCTAGACAGAGGACTTAAAATAAGGATGCTCTGTCCCATTCAAGTGAACATAGACATTTCTTATTAACTAGACTATTCTAAATAGATTTTTCTCTGTCACAGTCAATGTTACGCAAAGAGCAAAAATAAAGCAGCTTGATGTTGCTCCTGATGTTAACAGAGAAAACTCCACATGCTTCAAAAACTTGAATTTAACTTAGTGCAAGAAAAATTGAAACTTCCTACCTTTTATGCAAATATAGTCCTTCTAAATGTTTCTTACCTGCCTTTCAGATTGCAGAAGCTGAAGGAGATGTTTGTATCAAAATTTGGATCAGCTCCCAAGTTTTATGTTCGTGCACCAGGGCGAGTCAACTTAATAGGTAAAGGAGAAAAATTATTCTCCTGGTACTTTATTTAATCTGCCACCATGGAAACCTAGTTGTTTAAAACATAGAATCAAAGTAATGTTGGTCTGTATTTTTTTTTTTTCAGAGAGGTTTCTTGTGGTAAATGGAAAGGATAATATACTACTTCACTTAGCTTTTACTACACTTTGTTATGAACAACAGCACACTCAAATGCCAGTTTTGGAAAAACATTTTATAGACAGTAGTGATGGCTTTGAAAATTAAAGTAACTTGCCAGCTTACAGTAGGACACCATTGTTTTGAAAGGCTTTGGAAATCTAAAGTAGTTGATGAACAGTCCTCCCACTAATTAAAATTTGTATCTTTTTTTCTCTTCTGCTATAATTTCAAATACCAAATATAAGCAATCACACAGCAGTGCATATGATACAGCATGAAGTGATTCTACCATCATCTCTTCTTCTTTACTTTTTCACAGAGGTGTGTCCATAGAACTTAGAAGAGTTGGTTGTGATTCACTGTCAGATTGGAGAGACACAATTATTTTGTATTTAGGACCTGTATTTCTGAAACAGCCTTATTTTTGAGATTTCTCCGTGTTAGAATTATGCTCTTCCTATAGCTCAATTTCTTGTTTATTCATAAAGTAACCCTGTGCATTGGAAGACAGTGTAAGTAAAAGGATCTTGCAAAGCACGACTTTAAAAAATGATGATTCCATTGTGCAATTAATGATAATTTTAATGTCAGTGTCGTGTGAACATGTTGTATAGATCGAACCAACAGCATATGCTAACTAGAAATTATTCCCGAGAGAGTGTGTTTGCTACATAGCTCTTCTATTTGAATGTTACTTTATGAGTTGTATGTAACTGTATTCATGATTAATTAAATATAATTATGATCTTTGTAGAAAAAAGTCCAGAAATTGTATGAAAAGAAAATGTTCCATCACAATCCTTATGTAGTGACTAATGAATCATCCATGGGAGCAGAGATCACATAATGAGGAGTCATGTGGTGCCTTTATCTTTTCCTGTCACTAGTTAAACGTGATTGATTTAACTTAATTGTTTTGTGCTATCACAGCAATGTAGAAGTCATTGCTGGACAGTAATTTACATAATGTTTTTTAATTTTTATAAGCCAATGTTAAAACATGAAGATTTATAAACAGATACAATATATAAAATCACTAAAGAAAGAACAAAGTTTTGGTGCAGTAATATGAAATCGAGGAAATGCACCCCATACTTTCAATAACAATAGTTGAGGCTATAGTCAAATTGGTTTGTAAACAACAGTGAACCCCTGTAGAAGCCTCGTTATTGCTATTCTAGAAAGAATTATTACAAAATATTTTCATTGTTTATTTCTTTGGTAGGAGAACATATAGACTACTGTGGTTATGCTGTGCTCCCTATGGCTATAGAACAAGATATACTGATTGCAGTAGAACCTGTAAAAACTCAAGTTGTGCAACTGGCAAATACCAGCTCTTTGTATCTGTAAGTAATTTCTTTATTCGCTAGTTTTTATGAACCTCTTTATGCAATTGCAGTACAGGTTAGTTTTTCAGAGATCTTACAAACTGCCATTGCATTACAGATTTGAATTGTGTAAAATGAATGATGCCAGATGGAATCGCACTGACTCAATGCTGTGCATTGTAGTTCAGAGCAATAGGTTCACTGCTTCTGTCTCCCACCTGCTTGTTCAGATTTATCTAGTGAGGCCTCTGATTTTTCAGTCTTTCTAAAAATGCAATCCTGTCTTCTCTTACCTCATCTTTCTCAAAGTAATCCCCATATTTGGCAGCAGTTCAGTTTTTTTCCTGGAGAATGGAGTGAAATGTTTTGTAATCAATTACTGCATATGTAAGCTAACACTCCCTTGCTCTGGAGAACCTGGGGCTGTATTTTCACAACACAACAGCTTTAGCAACAGTCCTGGCTCAAAGAATTAGTATTCTCTCTCTTCTACTTCCTCCACAGCTGCTTGTTTGCAGAATCATAGACTGATTTAGGTTGGAAGGGACCTTTGGAAGTCTCTTGTAACTATCTTGATGGCCTTCTGCTGGACTTCCTGCAGTTTGCTCATGTCTTTCTTGTATTAAGAAACCCCAAAACTCGGTGCAGTATTTCAACTGTGGTCTCACAAGTGCTGAACATAGGGAAATAATCCTGCCATTCTTTTTAAGTTCAGCCACATTTTTCTGTCTCCTTTCTTGTAACAGGCTGATATTGTGTGGTTGCATGGCAGTTCAGATCAGGTCACCCATCCACATGAAGTTTTGGGGGCATTTTGTGAGAATCAGAATCAGAATCAGCACAAGTTTAAGCCATTTGTATTAAGCTATTGGTTTAACCAGTGGTAGATTACTCTCTATGTATGGCAGCAAAGGGACAGTAACCTATTGCCAAAAGTGGGAGCTATTTAAGTACATTTTCCTGCTTAAAACTCACAAACATGGTTTGAGCTGATGCCTGAGACTAAGGCACTTGAAAGGAATTTTTACTTCTATGCTAAGTATAAATGCTCAAATATTTTTCATTCACGTTGTGCCGTAGGTTTGCACATTGTAGCTGGGCTTGCCACCATCCAAAAGCAGTGGCTTGCTTCTTTTACCTCTAGCCTTCCTCCCCATCCCTGCTTCTAACATTGATCCACTCTCTGCCTTTTACCAGGTGTAGTGCTTGTTTGATTCTAAGGTAAAGTGCACTATTTAACTGGTTGTTTTAGTGAACTGAATTGCACTAAAGCTGACTTGGGGTAAACATGCAGTGTTGAGCAGGGGGAAAGGAAATGTGAGACACAAGTGGGGCTTTCTTTAATAGTAACTTCCAACAAGGCTTAATCTGTGTTGCAAAACCGTTCTGTAAAAGGTGATAGTTCCAGAACTGCAATAGCTCTGATTAGGAAAAGTTTTTTATTATGGATACTAAATAAAACAGTAACCAAAAAGTAAACATTTTTACTTGGCCCTTAAGCTCTGTCACATTATATCGCAATTGAAATGGCTTTCTCCTAAGGTACATACAGTTCCTACCAAATCTAGAATTACAGCCTCTGAATTCAAATTTAAAACCAACATCACTATATTTTTATATCTGCCCTGGTCTCAGTTTGAAATCATGTGCTTTAAACCTTAAACCAAGAAGAGGTCTCAGAATATAGCACTAAGATCTCTATTCTGTTGAGGCATTGTTGCGTAAAAACAAAGCTAAAACATGCACAAAATTTCATAACAAAGAAATAACTTTCAACACTTGGAATATTACACCACATAACAGAACTGTTGACTATATCTCTTTTTTTCCCAGCCTGTTGCACTGATAGATGTACGCCTGTGAGGAATGCATATGTGTAGGCTCTTGGTGAACAAGGACTAACCATAAGCCTCCGTAGAATCACTATTTCCTGTTTCATTCTTGCTTTCCGAACTGGTATAATGTGTTACAGTTTTGTGGCCCTCTTCCACCCTGATAGTTCATGTTAACTTTTAGGAAGAGCAGGGTAGAGAACAGGTTGCAAGAAAAAACACCTATGTGTTTTACATCATAAATTATCCCAACTGATCAGATGCCTTTTATATTGTTTGGGCTAAAATAATATTCAAAAGTTACAGTCCTTGAAATTCCAAATAATTTCCCTTAACACAACATCTTTGTAATTGAGCAGTGTACAGACAGTATCTCACATGATATTTCTCAAAATACCTTTAGAAATAGCAGAGGATAATTGTCAGCTGTTTTCCATCCTGTGACAAAACCTGAACACCTTTTCTAAAAAAAAATCAGATTTTGTTTTTTACCGAGGACTTGGATAAACTAACATATTGACAAGACAGTGAGATTCTGTGAGAAAGAGTCTAATTGGTCTCCCCCAAAATAAGAATTAAGTACTGTTCAAGCAATAAAAAACACCCCAGCCACATGTTTTTGATTTTTTTTTCACATTACTCCAACTTCACTTATACAGAAGAATTGGAATGTTTATACCGAGTCTTGGAGGAGGGGCAAGCTTTCCCCAGAATTCGTTGAAATAGAAAGGCTGGAACAGACAATATCAGAATATTTTTACGTTATGGGTATGTTTTTTTCACATTTAAAAAAATCTATTAGGAAGTTCTTACATCAAAGTGCTTACCTTCCAATAGGAGTGAAAACAAGCCTGTAATTTGCAGATTTAAGGTAAAGCTTGGACATTTAAGGCTTGTTTTTTTTTGTAACAAAGTAAATGTGATAAAAAAATAGACTTAAAGATTCTGGGGATCTTGACAGTCCTATATTCTGTGTTTGCATGAAATATGTCCATGTGAAACCTGCCAAAATGATAAGGATTTTTTTTCTGTAATTTGCTACAAGAGAAGATTGCAGAAATGAGCAAAATGCATTTTAAGAAGTCATTATTTTATCTTGAGAACCATAAAATATAGTCATAATATATGTGTTCATGATCATTTTACTTTGTCTGATTGTATAAAAAGAATCACAAAGATGAAATATTTTAGAACTCTTTTGAGGGAAAGAAGACTTCAAATTTGCTTTCTGTTAATCACTTCTCTGTATTGATTTCCTTTAACCCCGCTTTTTTGCAAGAAGAATTTAGGATTATTGAAGAAAATAAGCATAAGCAAACACAGGACTTTTTAAATCTTCATGACTTTTGACAGGTAGTTTCTATCTTAAAACTGCTTCTGTGTTTTTTATTATAATTAAAAAGCCATAAACAAAATGCTGTTATTTTATTCTCTGGGAGATTGTTCTAAAGACACTTGAATTTCAAGTTGGAAGAATTTACAGATATTCTCAAACTTTCCCTGTATTGTAATCTCAACACTCTCTTTCAGATATTTTGTGTTATTCTGCTGTGAGTGTTTAGCCTCAAGGAGGCTGAAGGGAGACATTGTCACTGTCTACAACTACCTGAAAGCAGTTGGTTTCTTCTCTGCAATAATGAATGATAGGACAAGAGGAAAGGGCTTTGAGTTGGGCAGGGATGGTGGAGTCACTATCCCTGAAGGTGTTTAAAAGATGTGTAAATGAAGTGCAAAGGGATCTTTGTTTAGTGGTTGTACTTGTTCCTAAACGTCCTTTACAACCAAAACAATTCTATGATTCTACAAACCTCAGTAATTTGAAACAGGCTGCCCAGAGAGGTGGTGGAGTCTTCATGCCTAATGATATTCAAAATATGTGTAGATGAGGTTTAGGGATGTGTTTTACTTTAGTAGTGGGTTTGACTGTGGTAGGTTAGTGATTGGACTTGATGATCTTTAAGGTCTTTTCCAACCAAAATGATTCTATGAATTTCTGACACTAACTTTGGACAATTCTTTGATACTGAATTGTTGATAAAGTCCTGTTTTGAACAGTTCAGATTGAAAGATAGCAACTTATGTGTTAAACTGTACACCAATCTGGTATTTCTGCACTGTATTGAGTGCTGAAATTGAATGTATAACCAACAAAATAGTAATTCTGAGTTGGTACTTAAAATGTTGGTACTGAGTTGGTACTGTCATGTGACACAGACCTAGGGATGGACTGTAGCCTGGTAATACAAGTGGAGCAGTTCACAGTAGTACAGCACAGGTAGCACTAGACCATAGGAAGAGGAGGCAGGATTGTGGGTCCATTTTAACACTGCTTGCCAGATTTGGGGGTTGCATAACACAAAATTGCAGCCTTTAATTGCATTAGAATAAAGTGAAGTTTTCAGATATCATTTGAAGACAATTAAATCATTGTAAAGATGCTTTGTATAACTGTTGCTCAGAATATGGACATCTTCACAATGGTGTTCATTACAGGTATTAATTAGTGATATTATTTTGGATAAAAATAAGAACAGCATATCACTACCCTGCGTAGTTTACAGATGCAGAATGGGACTAGCATAAGAATAAAAAACTCCATCCTCTTAGGAACTGCAGAGTGTTCTCTGCTATATCATTTCTTGAAAGTGGTTTTCTTCCCATTAAACCTAAATATTTCCAGGGAATTCAGCTGCTTCTGCACATTGTTTGGCAGACCTTGCCGTGTAAAATACAGCTGAGTCTGCAATATTTGTGTACTGTTAGCTTTTCTTGACATTCGCAAGGCTTTTTGTCTTTCTGTGTTGGGCATCTGCTCTAATGACATCAGATAGATATTGGGTGTTAATAGCAAAGACTTCTGAACAAGCTGCACTTCTTGACAGTTAATTTGTACATGCTCTCTCTGAGGCCTCTGCACATCACTCAGTGCCCATTTTGGCAATACCTATCTGTAGCATTAGTTTCTTCAGAAACATTCAGGCTTACCATTTTTATTATTTTGAAATCAAGATGGAGTAGGAAAACTGTTATCAGAATTATCCTGGGGAAAAGAAATTATTTTAAATGAAATTGTTTACATTATATATTGTGACATACCTAATACAAATTTTCGGCATTAGGCCTGTTTTAGTTACGTGACATTTAGAGTGAAGTGAGCAAGGATTACCAGAGAGCCTGAAGTGTATTTATCTCTATTCTAGGTTTGACAGATATTATTATATAGATTTTCACTTTTCTAAGAGGTGAAGAGAACATATACAGATGTGATGGAAGGCATGCTGCCTTAATTAAGGATGCCAAAGGCAGCTTGACTTCTGAATTTATTTAATAAATTCTATAACTTAAGCAAAATTCTTATTCTTCTATCTAAAATACCCTTACAGAATTGTTTAATAAGGTACAAAACCCCCTGACAAATATTGTACTGAAAAAAAATTAACTTTGAGATGTTTGTGTGCATCAGCAGGTGGCAGTAATAAGCCGTGGTTTCTTCAAACAAAATTTACCGACAAGTTAAAGCCCCAAGGTTTTTCTGTTTTTGCAGGGATTTCAGTACTAGTGTTAATAACATTCAGATTAACAAAACCAAACCTCAATGGCATAACTACTTCCTGTGTGGACTGAAGGGTATTCAGGTAAGCAAAATTCATTTAACTTCTGAAATGAATGTTAAAGTAAAGTATGACAACTGTACATATTCCCTCTCAAAACACTTCCTTGCATTCTGTAGCTTTTCTTAACATAACATTAAGTATAGATATATGTTAAAATGTGAAAAGGAGGTATGAGATTGTTTTAAAATATTTGCAGAGTATTATTTTCACTTTTATTACATAATCTACTACAGCAAATAATTATTTAGTGAAGTCACAATCAAACTTATTATACATTTCTGTTTTTTGAAGGTAAAAATATTGCTGACCAGTGGAATAATCTAATTAAAATTTGCATTTAAAGAGGTTTGGTGTCTTGTTTCTCAGGACACAAAGATCATATTTTTGTCCTTTTCTTCCTATGGAAACATTTTTAAAACACATTAATTTCCATTAATGTTGGAAACCTACATGCAGTAGGTAAAAGAAAATATAAACAGCAAGTAAACAGCATACAGAAGAAATATTCCAGCAAGAATCATTACTTAGCCAGGTTTTCAGTGTGTGGAATTTGAATGAGCTTTTCAAAATTTCCTGAGTTAAGAGTGCAGCTATGTAGGAAGTGTCAAGGTAAAGGCAGGAACACTGAACAGGCAGACATTTTCCTGTCTGCTCCTTTGAGCTTATCTTCTCCTTTGTGAGCTAGCCTGTCTCCAGGCTGACTTGAAGATCCAGCTGCTTGTGAAACAAAGTGCTGGTCATCAGTGCTATCCTGGGAGACAGCCTGAACTCACAACTGAGACTTCCTATAAATCTTACTCGCTATTTGCAGGTGATTCATGGCCCTTTGAGTTAAAACTGGTGACTTTTCAGCTCAATCCAGTGGTATTTCTGGAAGGGCAGAGGGGATAAACAAGGATGGCTAGGTCAGGAACAGGTCATCAGCCATCTCAAATGATGGGAAATGTGCTTTTTAAAGCACGCTTTAAAGCTTGCCTCAGGATCAGCCATCTAGGTCATAACACAGGACAATCCAAATAGATAAGGACTACAGAGAGACAGCAAAGCCTGCCTCAGACCTACCACCAGAGTCTTCAAAGTACAGTATTTGGAATGATCAATGCCACAAATCACTTTATTACAATCCACAGTTCCTAAACAGTGCACTGCCCCTATGTTCATAACCCAATAAATTACTCATGTTTGCAGTAACTTGAGTATTGACAATTTAGTATTGCTAACATAGGCATTTAAATTGCATTGACTGTAGAGATATAGATTAGGTTTCTTTACAATATATCCTTTCTTACATTAAAGCTAGCATGACCAATTGACTTTATTTATGCAGTTTGCTACTGAGATTTGTTTCCTATGGACAAGTTTTCATACTTAAAGGTTAATTTGCAAAGCAGGTTTGCAGACTCTTGCACTGGCAGAAAATAAGCGTAAATGTTACAGACTTAAGAAACACTGAAATACAAGTACTCAGAGGGTCCAGTGGGATAATCTGTTTATATTAAGTTGAACATGCTATCCTTTTGGGACAGAACTATTGCAGAACTTGGCAAAGTCCATTTTCATTTTTGAAGCTGAAGTACGTTTTCTATTTAAACATCGCGTGATAAGTTTGCAAGCCTGATTCACATACAAGACAATCCAGAAACTGTGGATCAGTTTCTGGTTACTCAAGCATTTTCTGGTTTTGAACAAGCCTGTCTAGCGTTCTTCATGAGGGGACATAAGCTGCAATAGTATTTTAGGTATGAATTTCCTTAAATTTGTAGAAAGAGAAATTTAAATAATTTGAAGTGATGGTAGAAAACATTGAAGGAGGCTTTGTGTTTGCTGGTCTCTACCATTGGTATTTATAATTGAAGTTGTTTGAAGATGGGCATTTCTTAATGGAAACACTGCTATTTTTTCTAATTATGATATTGTAATGTTGTTTGTTAATATATAAACCTGTATCAGAATGTAGCTGTTCATATGCTTTCAGTGACCTTTTAATAAGTACTGCATGTTTATTTCAACCTAACAATAGAGATAAATTTATATTAAAGTGATTATAAATAAAAATACAGAGCAACTAAAGAGTAATTAAAAGAATATGTACACACGTATGTATGACTTCTAGATTAAATGTGTTGTCTGTGACATCTATCATGTATGTAAAAATATTTTAAAGTATTCTAAAAATAGAGTGATGAGACATCACCACTGGTAGGTATGTCTTTGTGCCTCCTAAAGCACACTTTCAAGTACCATTCTGGTTTTCTCAGTGTCAGTCCTGTGGATACTTCAGGACACAGGAGTGTATGGCTTTGAATGGCCACTTATTCCCCGTCAGTGTGATGTAGCTCTCTAATACAACTTGCTGGCCTTAGAAGTGAAGCATATAAAGGGGACCTTAAGCTCTCCAGGATGCCTTAAGTGAGTAGCTGAGGAGAATAGACAAAAGTAGGGTATAAAATGATTGGTAAGCTCCAATACTGTCACCGCGGCAGCTCAGAGAAGAGCCAATTGCTGCAAAACCCACCCACGAAGCTTGGTAAATTCTTGGGCATTCAGCCCATAGTGAATTCTCCTTGGGCTGCAGTTCCGTCAGCTTATATATATTTGTGTGCAGGAACTGCAGACATACCTTTGACTGAAGCCCTAACATTGGCTTTGTTGTTAAGGAATAGAAAAAAAAAATTTGCTTTAATTTGAAGATACCAGAAGCAGGTCCTTAGTTCCAGCAACTCAGCAGAAAGATTCTCTTTCTAAGTATCAGATAATTGCAAGCCTGAGCCTGTCTGTACTTGAAACTGAAATTGTTTATTTTTTCATTGTTAGGAACATTTTGGTCTTAATAACCCAACTGGAATGAATTGTCTGCTAGATGGAACCATCCCTCCAAGTTCTGGTCTCTCTAGCTCCAGTGCTTTGGTGTGCTGTGCAGGACTCGTGACACTAAGAGCTAATGGAAAAACCCTCTCTAAGGTAATTTACTGTAAAACATGAGAGTGTCAGCAGTAAAATTCTACTTAAAATTAAATATTGTTAATGCCTGTAAACATGAAAAACACGATACAATTGTTTTTGCAAAGAGTTGTTGGATATAAACTTAAGATATTGCACAATTGAGCAAACATCTTTCGCCAAATTTTGGCAGGATTTGAATTTGGCAAGAAAACAGGCTTACATTAAAGCTGAAAAAAAGGAGCATTATTGTAAGCCTGTATTTTGGCCAACCATCAGGTCCATGCCTGGGCCAGATGTGCTATCTGCAGGCCAGGACTGAGGCTATATGTGCTGAAGCATGTGGACCACACCCCCGAGGCCTTTACCCTCTCCCTGAATGACTTTTCATGGCTTTAACAGCAGAGCATCTGTTGGATGCCTGTGGAACAATTTCTTGATAAATTATATAATCAGCACAGAGGAGAGGTAAAATTCTTCCATCTGACTCTCCTTATTCTCTTCACAGTTTTTTTGGAATGAACATTTTTACAATCTAAAATCTATTCCTCACGTTTTTAAACAAACATTAGTCTGAAAACAAACCCCAAGTATGTGACCTGTTAGCAGTACAACTGCTAGTAGAATCTGACTCATGTCATACAAGTTTCTGGAGGAGTCATTGTCTTTGAAGGTGCCATATGGGAGTGAAGTTCTCTCCAGTAAAAATGTCCAGTTAAGTGAAACTAGGATCTTAAATTAGAACATTGTCAGGAAGAGAAAAGAACAGATCTAAGTGTGACTGTTGTGTATTTGTGTCTATTGTCTAAGGCAGACATTCCCAAATTGTGGTACAAAGCCAACTTAAAGTGGTACGTGATGATGGCAACTGTTAGCTGTGCTTGTATACAAGCACTTATTTGAGCCATGAGGTAAACAGATCACACAGAAGGTTGTTGCTGATCAGTTGTGACTCACTTCTTTATGGAGCTGCAGCACTCTGCTCAGCAGTAAGTGCTCCATCCCACATTGCATATCTCACAGCACTTGCTTCAGGAGGTATCAAGCAGGGTTAAGGCAGAAAGAAGCAGAGCTGCTGAGACAGGGTGGCTTTTTTGTGTCAGAGGTTGTGGCGACAGTCACTGTCACCCTGCTCTGTGCTGGTGCCTTGTGTGATCAAAAGGTAGGTAAGGGGTTGGACACTGAACAGAGGCTCTAGTTTGTGAGGTGAGACACGTCGTGAGATGGTAGCTGAAAGCATGGAATTGAGGATCCGACTGATGAATGAGGTTTTACAGTAAGTGGGTTAGAGGTGACAGACGTTTTTTTTTAAACATAGTTACCTGTCTTGGCAAGAAGCTGCTGACTTTACATAGGTGGTCTTTATCACAGGTCAGCAACATCTCTGATGGTGGTAAGCAAAGCTTGGGAGCTACTGATAAAAATTACTGGAGTTCACATGTTCAGAAATGGGGTATCTGCAAAATCTGTGAAACTGACAGAGGTCAGAAAGCCCAAATTTTACTAGGTAGTAGAAATCCTATCTGGAAAACAAGAAGGCAGGTTTTCATTATTGCAAGGAATACTGCACAGCTTTCTTCAGAGAATAAATGATACAATGTGTATCTTGAGCTGAATTTACACATGGCTTGGGAGTACTGGCTGGCATTATGTCAGACCTGTTCTAAAGAAAGGTGCAAAATTCCTTTTGGCATTTTCATAGAAGCTTGTGGAGGAACAGAAGGAAGACAGAGACTCCACTGAATGTCCTTCCATCTCCTCATGTGTCCTGTTCAATCAACTCAATATCTTTTCTGCTTGCTGGCTGGAAGATCTGCTGAAAGTTAATCCTGTGTCTTAAATATAGCTGGACAAACACAGGAGACACAACTACACATTTTTTTGTCAGGAAATCCTTCTGCCTGCAGCCAAATATTTTGCACTTGTGATGATAAATGAGCAATTCATGTACAGATGAGAATTACCAATAGACAACATAGGAGCAGTTAAGAATGTATCCAAGGTTTTGTGTGCTTGTGTAGACTGAGACACGTGATTGTGGTGGTTAAGAAAGAGGATGACCGCTCTGAAGACTGATTACTTTTGTCTAGGCTCTAAGTTTCAACAAATCCTAAAGGACAGTAAAAATAAGTTCAATGTTCTTGGCTAATTTAGCAGTAGAGTACTCATATCAAGCTAAATCTAGATTCTCTGTTGCACAGAATTTATGCTTAGCCTCGTGGTACTGCCTGGTATAAGAGCCAGTCTGAGTATAAATTAGAGCAATCTAGGCATGTGAGCCCTCAGAAGTACACCATGTGTTCTGGTCACTTTTTTTTTCTGGCTCCTAATGCATCCTGTGCTGGTGTCAAATAGTATCTGTGCAAGATTCAGAAATGCTGGCTGTGTGTCAGCTGGGAGCTCCCCAGTGGCAGGGAAGTTCTTCGCTGACCAGAAAGAGGGGCTTTCCAGATCCTTTCTACTAGAAAGCAAAGCAAGACCTTGCATTGTTAGGGCTCTGGGTATTAATGTGTTTGTTTATTTTTTAAGGAAGAAATAGTCTTTGCCTCTATCTTGTCTTTTTTTTTCCCCCCAAATGCTTATGAGTTGCAGAAGTTGTAAATGGTAGTATTTATAAATAACAGTATTTGGTCATGGTGGTTATTTTATGAGAAAAGATTGACTTTTTGCCCCTCATTAGTGTGATGGACTTTGCAAAATCTTAATATGATGGTCTGTAGCAGCAAGACATAGAAACTTCTGGCTTTGGAATCAAATTTGGCTGTTTTGCAGGGCTTCTGTAGCCAAAGTTATGAAAAAATGACCTTTTGCTGAATGGAACATTTATCTCTTTTGTTTCTGTGAAACTATTTTTATGAGAATATTTGAGTTATATGCTTTTTTTCCTGATAAATGAAAGTTTAAAATAGTAGCTGTAGAGTAAAATTGTTGAAATTTAGAGCTTTTATGAGATAACACTTCCAGTGTGAAGTTTCGGTCTGTGAGACTCAGAGCCAAAAGAAACCGAAATGAAAGATATTGTAAAAGCATGGCTAAAATTTCATGGTGGCTTGGTTTAAAAATAGCACTTTTTTTTTTTTTATGTTGAAAACAAAATCAGGAAAAAAATATGATCTCATTAATTATTGTGTGTAGCAGTCTGCAATGGGGCATTGTTTCAGTGTGCATACAATATTTTTTTTTAAAACCCATCACACACATACACAATAGTTTAGGGAAAATACCAATCCAAGACAATTCAGCCAGATGTGCAGTGCTAACCAGTTGCAGCAGTGCAATAACATTCAAATAACAAGATGGAAAATTAGAATGTGATCTTCAAAAAGGATCCATTTTTCTCCTCCAAACAGGATACCAGTCTAAGACTGTGTTGGCATCACTCAAAGAACAGTAACACTCAGTGTTAGCTTTTGATTTTAAAGTGATTTTTGTTTTGGTGTTACAAAAGCGATCTTTTGTAGAACTTTTCATCAGGAGAAGATACTTTTTGTAAAGTAAATAAAATAATGCTCTAAATTGTCAAAGCTTTGTGGTTCATGGTAGGAATTAATGAGTACAGAAAATCACTTAGTACTTTTGAATAACTAGAGTTACTTGAAAGATGTGATGATGGTGTTGCTGTCCAAATGTTAAATCTTGTCGTACCAAGTTCTGTTCAGTCACACTAACATTTTTTTTCCTGTTTGCTCAAGGCTGGGAAGCTGTGCACATACTTATTGGGGAAAACAGATCAAAAGTGAATAAGATTTATTTAATTTAAGGTGAAATGTTGAGCATAGGAAGTTGAATTACACTTGGCCCTATCTAGACTGAGAAAAATCTAAGTCAGATAGAATGATAAAGGACCTAAATCTAATCTGTAATGGCTTCAGTTTTCTCAAACTGTGGCTCATATGAGTTTAATTGGGGGATTTTCAAAACATTCGGTTTTGTCCTGTATTTAAACATTTAAAAATCCTGTTAATGTCATTGATTTCAGTGGGAGAATAGTTAGGCCAACTGGTATCTTTTCTACTTTGCTTCTGAAGCCTGTATATAGGGGAAAGGGCTTTAGCTAAATATTACTTCCTAATCATTTTCCTAATGTGCAATAGCACTTTAATATCTAGGTATGTGGCAAGGAAATCCATGAGTATTCATATTCATAGTGTGACTTTGAAATTAACGACGTGCTGATTATACTGGTTAGAATTGTTTTATAATGTTGCTGCACCAAAAATGGTGGATAGATACATACTCAGGTGAGAAACTCAAATTGCTTACACAACAAATAGTACATATATATTGTATTTGAAAGTATTGTTAATACTGAGAAATGTTAAAGTTTCTTTCTCCCTGTGGATTTAAACCCCAGAGTTCTTTAACTTAAATTAGACTATGTGTGTTTATAATCAAGGGGAAACAGAGTACTTTGGAGCAGTGGTAATCAAAGGCTGTAATCTCTCATCAACCAAATTGATAACCTTCTATTTGAGCATGTTAGAGGGCAGACACAGTCAGGCTAAGATTGCTGTGCTTAGGAGGACATTCAGATACTATCCAACAAATATTGTCTAATTTTGGAGAAAATTAAGCATAATTACCTTGCAAAACTTATATGAAGTTTAGCTAATTGGGATTTTGTATGCAAACTGGAAGCAGATGGTAACTTTCAGCAATCTATTCCTAGTCAAGTTCAGATACAAAAACTGAGGACATTCCCACTGGTAAAAATAACCTCAAAATTTGGGCATCATTTTATACCTTAAAAATGAAACATATATAATATGAAACTTATATTTTAGAAGTTATTTTTATAAATAAAAACAGATGTATGAAACATGTACAGATTGGAAAAAAACCCCATCTAATTAGACATTATGTACAATAAGTGATGGAGAATGTTTTCTTCTTAGTGTAAAATACTCATTGTTTTCTGTACATGTTTGTTCTCTGTTTTCAGTCCTGTGTACTATGAACAAAACCCTGTAGAATTTCATAGAAAATCTACACTAAATTTGCCGTAAAATGACCAACATTGTTTGCTGTAAAGGGCAGCAGCAGAATGAGTCTGACTTTTCAGATCGAACAAGACTTTGGGATCAATAGGTATTTAAATACTCCAGTTACTTAAATTTTCATGCTGAGAGACGTTTGGAGCACTGAAAATGACACCCTAAAGATAACTCATAGTAACAAGTGTATTTTCTTCATGGAGCTTCCATTGATGACAAGAAAAATTAAAACAGGAAGAAGATTGGGTTTGGATTTTAAAGATCAGCCTATCGCTACTCCTGCATTGTCATATATTAAAAACTCACCTTTAACTTTGGTCAGAGTGAATGTACATAAAACCACTGAGGTAGATGTAATTTAATGCTATCATTTTATAGAGAAGGTTCCTTTATTTTGGCTGCTGTCATTCTGGATTTGTATATATCAAGTTTCCAGGTAATGTGGGGTAAGCTGTTCGAAAAAAAAATACTAAGCAACACTAATTCTGTTTTACTAACAAATATTTGCCTGTCTCCTGCTCACTAATTGTCTTACTCTTTTAAGGGGTTTAATCTTACACAAGTTTACTTCTTTAAAAGTCTATGTGAGATTGAAAGGGATTGATCACCGGTATGGAACATATTGACAGTGACAGTTATATAAGGACAAATTCTATCACAGTTTACATACTGTCCAGACCTATGGAATGAGTGAAAATCAGAGCAGTTGGCCCTTGGCCTCTTTGTGAGCAAGGGGACTATTAAAGGTGAAACTCCCTGATCTGTTCTCACTCAGGTAATTCTTTAGGTTTCTATTTTTAGGATTTTTTTTCTGAGGAAATGATCCTCTGTTCACTTTCATTATTCCTTGGATACCTAAATACCTTTGTACATTTAGGCGTTCATTATCAGTAACATCAAAGTCAGAGTAACTAAAATAAATGATGGGGCAATGGGGAATCAAATAAGCTGTACAGGGCAGCTCATAACTTATCACGGGCAGTTCATAACTTATCATGCTGCTGAAGTATCAGGGTGTGTATGGCCAATTCTAATACAACGTTGGATTATGCCTGGAAACAGCCAGAAAAAGACTCTTTTATCAGCTCTTCAGCATTTTTTGAAAGACCAGAAATACTCAGTTGAAAAATCAAAACCTGAATTTTATGTGTTTCATATTGAAACATAAACAAGCAAAGCAAAGTACATACTAGCAAAAAGTATCATTTTACTGAAAACTCACTTTTTCCATTAAAAATCCAAAATAAGGTAACATGATGCAGAGCATGAGTTCTTATTTATCTCGCCATCTAGAGTAACTACATATAAGCCAACTGATAATAAAAAATCACAACCCTTCTTTGTCAGACTAAATTGTATCTCCACTAATATGATTTCCCAGATTAGACTTT
This sequence comes from Urocolius indicus, assembly GCA_013401255.1. NCBI lineage: Eukaryota > Metazoa > Chordata > Aves > Coliiformes > Coliidae > Urocolius > Urocolius indicus. The sequence continues at coordinate 49,558 of WBNH01010201.1, forward strand.
CTGTGTGCTGGATAGGAAATCTTGTGGCTCAAAGATAAAACAGATTTAAGTGGTAGTAATTTTTTTCTTTGTAACCCAAGATTGGCTTTCTCCTTATCAGGGAGAACCTTAAATTGTTTCAAACAAAAAGCAGAGGTAGTTAGTAGAGCTCTGAGATCAAAGGCTAGCCTAGGTCTGCACATGGGGGCCAGTTGCCTGCTAGACAAACTGGTAAGCGCTGCCTCTTGCAACAGGATACATTCTGAGTGAGTGGGCTTTAGAATTAAGCTTCTGAGAAGGAACAGCCTGAAAAAAAAATAAATTTTATGTACATTGTTAGTGGTAGATTTTTCCAGATGCTCCAACTGAAGTTGTCTAAAAGGTAAGAGTTCAGTTTTGAAATCTGTGGCAGACAGCAGCTTCCCTAAATAGATTATTGCTTCATATAAAGTTCTTAATGCTTAATTGCTTATTAGAAATTGTGTGCACTGAGTTTCTGCTCCTAATGATGTTGCTTTGTATTGTTTGGATATTCTCATTTAATATGTTGTCTTTTTTTGTTAGATAACTAACAAAATAATATAATATAATATATTATGTAACTCACTGATACTAAACATCTCCCATGGAAGCACAGCCAACCTGGCAGCTTTCCTTGCCAACAGCTATAAAAGTACTGTTTGTGTTTGGATGTACCATATTGGATCTGATATTCCAAAGCTGCAATATTCAGTGTTTCTTGACAGATCACCCAGGAGTCCTCAAAGTTTAGCTCACCTACCAGCTGCTATGACTGTCATGTTATGTTCATCGGTCTCCCATGTTCAGAGGCCAAACAGACCAATTGTACAAAATAGCTCAGAGTATCACTAGATTAACTTTAGATATTTATCACAGCATCCCTGCTTACTATCACCAGGTTTTACAGACATCACTACAGTCAACAGAAGGGAACACTTTGTTTCAGCCACAGCACTGCAAAGCAGGTTTAAACAAAGGGACTTTGCACAGGAGTGGTCAGTGTGGTCACACAATCTCTCCTGTTGACTATGGTGTCAGGACCATAACCTCAGTGAAAGAGGTGGAATAGCAGTGCTCAACTGGCTGAGGTTGCATCACCATATATCTATGTTAACACTAATGAACACACATTTTATGTGGATTTGATACGTAAAAATAGCAAAAGATATAGTTACATTTTCCCTTCAGGTAGTCTAAGAAAAGCTGTAAGTCTGCTTCTCTCCTTTCTTACCACCCAAGACAGTTAAACTGAAAAAGATTCAGGGAAAAGCTACGTGGATCAAAGGTACAGAATAACCACTGTAAAAAGTAAGCAAGTACTCTTCAGAAAAAGGCATTAGAAGGAGGAAATGGGAGAGGTCCATAACATGATAAATGTTAATAGATAGAGTGGATAGGAATCAATTGTTCATTGCCCCTCACATTGGGAGGGCCAGAAGATATTAAATGAAACTAGTCAGGTGCATATTAATCATCAACAAAAGGAGATGGTTCTTCACGTGACAAATTGTAGAAATCCTTGTTACAGGATGTTCTATGTGTTAAAATTTTGAAAGAGTTAAAAAGGAGTCTTGGCCAAGTTCATGTATAAGAAATCCATTGTTGGCAACTACGTGTGCAGAACTCACCTTCTGCTCTGTTTGTCAAAAAAATAACATTCTAGGGAAATGATAGAGATAGAGATAGATGAGATAACTAGAACTGGCAGTGGTTTGACCCAGAAAGGCAGCTTTTATGTTAGTCTGTTCTATACTTTTGTTCCAACCCAAGTCTTTTAATGAATTTTAGCTAGGTGACAAAGCCATACGTACTCATGGGCATTATATGTGCTTTCTTTCTTGGCTAAGGCTTTTGGGTTTTTTTTGCAGAGAATGGGATCAAAGGAAACACCTCCTGATCTTTGAGCTTTATTCTTTTTAATTACTACGTTAAATACATCACTTTGCTTGTTTAATAGTCTAGCTGACAGCTTAGGACTTTCTGTCGGAATGATAGTTACATTCACAAATGATGACCTTGTCAAGCCAGTCCTATTGGAACCTCTTCCTGGAGCAATAATACAGAAATTCAGAGGGCAGTATCTTATGTGGATCACAGAACAGTTGGGAAAAGGAAATTTTTTATTAATCTGATTAAATAGTTTTATTCTAGAGTCATAATGCTACTGTTCAGACCCATTTTTACTTTTATTTTAGTATTTTTTATTCCACTTTTTATTACCATCATCTTAAAAATACTTTAAACCGGCACTGCAAAGGTTTCCCTGAGGCCTTATTCTCCAGTGAAATAAGCCACAGTACTAGTAATAAGGAGGTTTTTGAATTCTCATTTCAGCTTAGTGACTGATTCCCATGACTTTGAACAAATCATGTCAATATCTGTGCTGTCTCTAAATTGAAGATAACAACAGCCTTATAGGAATGCTTTTAAAGTAAAATATGTAAAATTCTATGAAGACTTAAATTATGATTTATTAGTGTTTTTGAAATACCACTTTAGGGATGGAAAAAAACAGGCCAATGAGTCTTGGGCGCATAGAACTAGTTCTGCCTTGTGGCTGGCTCAAAGTGATCTCTCACATGGATCAGAATATGTGGGATGGAAGTGTAGTCTGTGTGCAGATGGGGTTCATTTTTTCTGCATATTTCTCATGGTGCTTTGTGAAGAACAACTCTCTGCATTCACTAAGGCTTTATAAGAAAACTTGTTCAGGATTCCTGTGGAATGCAATAGAGGTGACACTGTTTATTTTATATATGTGGTAGTTGTACTTTGAGCTCTACCAAGGAGTGGCTGGTCCCCTCTGACCTACCTGCCTGGCAGGTGATGCAGTGGGGTAGCTCAGGGTGCAGTCACCCTAAATGTGGTTATGAGAATGCCCTGAGATACTTTTCTGCAGTGCAGCCAAGGGGAAGGTGCCTGCCTAGATATTGTTCAGGCATACATTTGAGTTGTTGCCAAATTCTGCAGCAAATTCTGGGATCTCAGAAGCTCTGCATTTTTACAGGTGAGATGTACACTAGAGAGAGATATAAATAACAGACAATTCAGACAGTCCCTACCCTAAAGAGCTTCTGAGTGTTGCAAGTTGAATGCAAATAAGGCATTGCTCAGAGATAAGCAAAAATTATTTCCTTTTATTAATTTTTTTTCCCTTAGAGATATTTTCTGTGGAAGCCTAAAGTCAGAGAATTTGTGTAGCAAAATGTGTTTTTCAGTTTCTAGTAATAAAGTCACACATATTTATAGAGTTATCGGCTAAGAATCCCAAACAGCAATTAGTAATGACAAAGAGGGGGAAGATACTCCTCATTTTACTGAGGAAATGGAGCTATGATGGTGACTTTTTCTGAATCACAAGAAACTTAATTTGGAGCTAAAAATTGAGTCCAGACCTCCTGACATTTGGTTCACTGTTTCAGTCATATGACCATCGTTTTGCAAGTGCCAAATCTGTACACAAGCCTCTCCAGTTTAGTCTTCACATTAGTTTCCAATGCTACAATTCAGTTCCTCTGAACTTTGCCCTTTCACTCATTTTCACAAAAAGGCAAACATTTGCCTATTTGTCTCAATAGTAAGTAAAAACTACTTTCTATACAGATGACAATTTCCTCTCCATTCACATGCTTCTCATCCTAGTATTAGAAGGCCAGCCTGTGTCAGCAAGGGCCTGTTTAAATTAGAAACCAAATAATGTTTCAGGGATGCCTTGGGCTGTCTTGTGGAGAGGGTTCTTCTCAACTCTTGCCAGTTACTACTTGGTGGTCCTGCCAATCCTTGCTGAGTTTCAAAACAAAAGTTGCTCAAGCTGGAGCGGCGCTGTTAGCGCAGCGTGGACAGCTGGTGAGCTGGGACAGAGCAAGGCCTAATGCTTAACCAGGCACAATTGACAGACCATGTAAAGGGACAGGGGAGGAGCACTGTCCTAATTGTTAACACTCCTCCTCTGCAAGACTTCTGATATTTCTTTAATAAGCCCAGGCTCATAAAGTCTAAACGGTTTAAGCAATCAAGTGGTAGCTGATGTGTATATGGAGATGACATGTGGCCAGACTAAGTGAAGGGTGAAATGCTTGATTTCTGACATTGCAAAGCTTTATCTGGAAATTGTAGATTAAATAATACCTCAGGCAGCTGTGCCCAAGAGTGGAATATATGTTGTGAGTACCTTGCGATCTGTACTTAAGGCCAGGCTTGTCCAGCCACAGCTCCTATTTGAGTGTGCATGGCTGGTGTGCTGCTGTGGTCTTCTTAGCCAGAATGGAGAAGTTGCTGTTGCTGCCAGTGAGTAATAAACATGAACTCCAGTGTGATGCCTCCTGCCTGTGACTATAAAAATCAGGGATGGGGTATAGCTGTATTCTCAGAGGGGCAAAAGGCAGGTTCTGCAGAAACATGCCCTCATTTCCACATCTCAGCAATGAATGTTTGTAAGTAGGCACATCATCACGTGTAGAAAGGTGTGAGCATCTAGAGACCGGTGTGTGGAGGTTTACTCTTTTTTTTCGGGGGAGCTGTTGACGTAAATAGGGAAAATAGCAGTAAATGGGGGGCAAAAAAGCACTGTTACATTCTTTAATGTTTCATTTGGAATTGTTTCCAAGTTGTAGTGAAGCAGGGACACATAGTGATTGGATGTTAAACTTCACTGGTGGAATGAAGAAGTCTAAGGTTGAAACTGAAAAAGGAACTGCTTGGAGTGGAGGTGGGACAAGGGAGGAAAACGAGTTTTGATGAACCTGATATTGAGCAAAAGTCAGGCACTGGGAAGTTGCTTTTGTTGAAAAGAAAGAACACTGAAATATGTGATGTTCCTGTACTGTCTCAAGAGAAATAAAGAAGCATTATCTCTATTTCAGCTCATCTTTAAAGTACACAAAGGAAAGACAGTGCAGGAAAACAGTATTTGTGCTAATTGTACTGTGTAGGTTCTCTCACTAATGGTTCTTTTCTTGTGAAAGGTCATTTAACGTGTTTGATTCAGAGATCCACTCTGCATAGTTTTAGGGTAACTTTGAATGTTCTTTTGATAACTTATGCTTATCAGCCCTTGGGCTTGTTGGCCATAACTATTCAGCCTGGATACATTAATCTAAGCACCAGTTTTACAACTTTGTCCGTGGTTCCATTACAGGAATCGAGCGAGCAAAGAGGCAGGCACCCTGCACATACCTCTCAGCATCTGATTTACTGCCTCTTTCTGCTGCCTTTTACAGCTGTGTGCTGGCTAATGTCCCTGCCTCGCTGGGTAGCTTGTTTCAATCCTGTGATGCTACATCCTTATTGTGGGATCTGAATCTGCCACCAGACTGAGAAAAACTGACTGCAGGTTTTGTAAAGTTCCTTTCCCATCTTCCCTGTATTTATAGTTACCTTAGAAAAAAACCTGATAGGTGTCATAGCAGATGGATATGGAAGCTTTCCTTTTGACCTCCTTCTTCTTGACTAGTCCATGGACTTTGACCATTTTCCAGGGTTTCTGTTTTGTTTTTACTTGGCCTGACAGCTGAAAGCTTTACTGTAAATGACTATTTTTGACAGTTATGATAGTGATATTCCACTCTCCCATAGTATCCTCTGACCTGCAGGAATCAGAATGCAAAGATATGCCTAAAATGTCACAAAAGTAGGTGAATCACCTATAGTTACAAATTAGGTCCGCTAAACAGTGTAATCAGAGTACACTATCCCAAAGAGAAATGACAGACACCACCGATTTGAATATTTACAGTGAGAAAGGGTTTCTGAGTTAGGTTCAACACCCAGTTTCTCATTATGGAGTTGTTCATTAAAATAACATAAAGTAAGATCTTGCCATTTTTCTGTAAACTAACAAGATACATATATAAATGGATTCAATTAATAAATCAACAAAATATCAGCTATTGGGTTGGAAGGATGTGAAGTGATTGGGGAAGATACTCTGAAGAGCATCTGGCCACGATGTGTCCAGTGGAGGCCGAGTAGTTGGTTCTTTTTTGCTTCTTTTTTGTCTTATGGCATCCTGGGTCATACCAGTTTACACTACTTGGTGTACGAGAGACAACGGTTTCAGAGCTCTGTCACATCTCCTTTGTTTTCTCACTAGTTCATATGTAAGCAGCATAAAAGTATCAGCTTTAACTTGGCTGAGGGTTCACGCATTAATATTTTTTTTTCAGGTAGAACTTGCGGAAATTTGCACAAAGAGTGAGCGTTATATTGGCACAGAAGGTGGAGGAATGGACCAGTCAATCTCTTTTCTGGCAGAAGAAGGAACTGTATGTAGATCTTTGTAATCTAAACTAACAACATAATGTTAATTTTTGTAAGAAAAACTATATTCTTATATATATCTAGCAGAAAGACAAGAAACTGCTGGTATGCAGATAAATAATAGGTACAGACTTGTGTACAATCAAGTATGATAAGTTTGAAGGATTAAGATGATAAAAATGAGAAAGAGCAAGAAAGAGAAAAGATGTGGGGAAAGATATTCTCCAGAAGAACACCGGGTTTCACACTGTTTGGCTGAACTGAGCTTCCCATATAATGAATTCTGAATGGTCGGTATGCTTTGTATTCAGTGCAAATGGGATAATTATTACAAAAATGCTTTCTTAAAACTTCTTATAACCAAGCAGTTCTAGAAAGTTTTGCCAGGTCCAGTTACAAAGACAATGGGATTTTTTTTTCACCAATTATGCTAGTTCCAGACAATTCTGTGGCTGAATTCTGATGTAGAAGGCATTTAGTTGTCTTAAACATGGTGACAGAAGGTGGACTAGCAAAGATAAACAGGACCTGCTTGAGTGCTTGCAGTAGAATTTACAGTGGAGTTCATCCACTATCCCCGAAGGTGCACAAGACTGTGATTGTTCAAACCTAAAACCTAACAAAATACTTCTCTTGAAATTAATGTAGCATTTCATGACAACCTTTAAATTCCTTTTAATTGTGATATCTCTACAGCTTGTGTTCCTTAATGCCGTGTCTTGGATGAACTTATACAGAAAATAAGCTACTTCCTTGAATTACACCAAATGTTTAGTTCTGTCATTAGACACATGTATTTTCAATTTCACATCACCTATACCTATTCTCCACCTTTCCTTCACACTTTATCCTACTAGTGGTAAACACATAGCTACATGAATGCGAAAGGAAGTAGCATATTTTCCAAATATACACCCGTGTAAGTGGAGGCTTTTCTGATATATAGGGGTAGCTATCAAAAGGCAAAGAAAATGTTAGGAGAAATTAGAAAAGCAGAAGGAAACAGACTAGAAAATATGTTTGCTTCATTGTCCTTGCAGCTGAATGCAGTTCTGCCTTCCCATCTCAGGAAAAAAAGTAAAAGTACTAGAATGAGAAAAGGACAATAAAGGACACTGGACTTGATCAAAGCTATTTGTTTTATGAGCATTGACTGAATAATTTAAAACTTTTCATCTTGGAAAGCAAGTGTCTTTGAGAGTGATATTTTGAAGCTCCATAAAACCCCTGAATGGGTATGAGAAGGTAAATTGAGAATTTTATGTTTTTCATAACCAAAGAACTAATAGAAACACAATGACATTAGCAAGCAGCTTGCTAAAAACAAACAAGGAAGTTTGGTTTTTTTTTTCCAAAACATTCATTGTTAGAGAAATACTGTTCATTGTGGAAGACAAATATTTAAAAAGTATTCAGGAAAGACCTTTTTGGGTACACTGACAGAATATTGGTCTATTTGTAGCTATTAAACGTAGTAATCTGATGTTTCTTCCAGTGTAAGTATAACCATTATCTTTGCACATGGGAAACTGGGAAAATATATCCCAAAAAGAAAGATTGCTTTGTATATGCCCTATTTTTATATATTTCCCTTAAATATCCATTTATGGTTACTGTCAGAAACAGGACCCTAGACCAGCTTGGTGGTACATTCTGATCTAATGTAGCAGTTCTTAAAGGGTATATTTAAATGTAAGCAAGCTTGTCTGCCTTGATAGTAAGTTTGTGACGTGGTCCAGAATCTCAATGGCAGCAAGTAACAACACATGGTGTACATAATGTACAAGCAGATTTGTCATTGTTTATTTAGCACTCTAGCTGCTCAAGGAACTCTCTGGGGGTGAGCAATGCCAAAACCAGTAAGACGTTCCTGCTTGCAGAGTTACAGGCTACTCTAAGAAGCCAAAGCAGGGCACATGATTTACAACTTATCCCAATGAAAAGCCAGATGTGAATTTAATCTCTTGATTACATTACATCCTGAATTATTTAATTAATGAATGCCTAGCTTATTCCATGAAAAGGTCACAAAGTGTTGGGAACATCTTACATAGCCTGTAAGGCAGTTTCCTATATCCGAAGGAAGGACGCAGTAACTACACTTTTCTAGATAGTTTTATTTCATTTCTCTGTTTGACTGTCTGTACTTAACATGACCAGTGTCTCCAATCGGTCCTAAAATTTTGGTGCTGTTTTGTACCTCAGTGAACTAATCTTGATTTAGTGGAAAATCAGAAGACCAAGGGGCAGATGGACATTGGTGAAGGGGAAGGGAATGTGAAGCCCCCTGTTTGTAGTGGCATGCACATTAGCTCAGCCAGGCCTGGTACTTTTCTGTAGATCAAAGAAAAACTGTTGTCTTAAACAGTGAAGAAAAATAGGTAGGCTGGGGTTCTGTGAAATGCTGAAAAAAAACCAAAGACTTAATGGAAACATTTTAAAATCCAGCTACAAGGGGAAGGTTTGAAATGTATGTGTAACTTGGCCAATGAGGTTAAACTTCTTCGCACTGTTTCATGTCAGTTTTCGTTCCTTAAGCGTCCCTGGTTTTCAAGAGAAAAAACCATGCAAATTTGCATTTGATTTATAGAACTAAGTGCACTGTTAGCTAGTAGTAAATTAAAACTAACCATTCATTTTTCTTTCAATAGGCCAAGTTGATAGAGTTCAGTCCTCTGAGGGCAACTGATGTTAGACTTCCAAGTGGAGCAGCGTTTGTTATTGCTAACAGTTGTGTTGAAATGAATAAAGCAGCAACTTCTCATTACAATATTAGGGTAATGGAGTGTCGTCTGGCTACAAAGGTAACGTATGGCTTATGTCAAACTCTAATGAAACCTTCATCTAAATATGTGCTTTTTTCCACTTCTGACCAATCATGTCTTTTAACACCTGGCTAGGTGCTACTTTAAGTAGCATTTTTCTTTCTAGAACCAGACACCTCCGTCTCTGCAGAAAGACAACTTCTGCTAAGTTTAATGAAGTGCAAGGACCATGCCCTTATATAGAAGATTTTGTGACTTGGTTCTCTTCAGTGGATTTTCTATTATATTTCAATGGAGGAAATGTCTATTTTTCAGCAAAAAAAAGAGATTCTCAGTTAATAATACAGACTGTTTCTAATTAAAGCTGAATAATGTAAAATAATGGAAAGCAACCAGTGTGGTCACATGTTTGTATGTATATATGGCAATGGATATGTATTTTCTAGGATTTAGAGGACATCAAAGCTACTAGTTGGAGGCCTGGATGTAATACTGGAAATGCTGAATAGCTGCACATATGTCAGTTTTAAAGTTTAAAAACAGATTTGAATCGAAATCCAACATCTAGGTTGTGCTGCCAGTTTACAGCTTGCAGTTATTTCTAAAGTATGTTGACTCAGAACATGAAGAATCGAAGTTCCACTAATTCTGGATTTTGTAGACCATATATTTAAGAATTTGTAGATGTAGGGTTTGATTTGAGTTTGTTATAGAAATACAATCTAATCAAAGAAAAATCCACTAAGTGGGGAGTAAGCACAAAGATTCACTGCAGTTACACCCAAAGTAGAATGCTGTGTGAAAGAACAGAGTTTGGGGAACAAAGTCTAAATTAAAGTTTTAAAAACTGCACTGGGGGTCTCCTTGCCACAAAACATTTGGCCAAAATCTGAGCACTATACAAAAATACTTTGAGCATCTGTTGACATCATAATTCTGTGAAAAATTACCAGAGTTAATGCTAACAACAACAACAACAAAAAGAGTTCAAGAGATGATCAGATACTGACAACGTGTAAAATGCAATACTGTGTTCATTTATTTATTGAAAAGGGAAACTAAACTTCACGTGACTTTTTAAGTGGGCTTTACACTCAAATAGAATGAGAATATAGATGCATTTTAGGTGTATATAGGTGTAAATAAAATACAATAGAAATAATGGTACTGATGGCCATAGTTAAAGCTATTGTCACTAAAGTGAATAAAGACTCCTATGCCATTAAGAAAATCAAGATAAGGATTAGTTAGTTAGTTTGTTAGTTCTGATAAAACTGATAAACCTCTAATTTAAGAGTTAATCAACTAAGTATGTATTTTAGCAAGAGCTTCCTTTGGAAATTGTTTTTGCATAAGAAACAGAGCCTTCACAGATGATCTGTTCTAAAAGGCAAACTATGATGAGTGCATTAAGTTGTGAGAACAATACTTTTTTGCAGTATCGCTCCGTATACCAGTTTTTGTGAGTTGAATTGCAGTTTTCTAAATGGCTTTAAATTATCAGTCCTGTGCAGTAAACTGAAATGGTGGTCAGGAAAGATGATTTTTTGGATGTTCCTGTTAGCTATGATGTAATCGCTAAAAAGGTACCTTTAGCAGATGCTTGATTTTAAGGAGACTAACAACATACACCTGTTTATTTTTCAACATATGCTACCCAGATGGAAAGTTGCACACACTATAAAAATATGTTGAGCCAGGAAAAGACTGTCTTTAGGAACAGGTCACAGTGGGGTGAAGGAGGGCAGGTATATAAGTGGAAGCAGGGAAGTCTTTTAAGCTCCATTAAGCTAATGGAACTATGAAATAACATGCTGGGCCTCACAATAGGGCTTTAAAAGAAATTTTCATTGATAAGTTCCTTAGGATGGGCTTTTTGCCCCCTTTCTGCTTCAGGTTGTTCTAGAATTTCACACAGTTTGCAGAATTCTCTGTGTAAGTAAAGGTGCTAGCACAACACGTCCCTGCTGGCACTAGTGTGGAGCATTTTGGTCTATAGCAAGTGAGCTCCTGATCATTCTTACACGACTGTCTTTCTCAGGTTCTGTTCTTTGTCTTTCATTATTCTTATTGTAGCCTCTGAGTACTTTCCTGTACTCTGTTAAGCAGTATGTTTAAAGATGTTTGTGTTCTGCAGAATACTTGCAATTCCAAAGGAAATTCACTTGTACTTTGTGCTTTAGAAGACTCTCACAGTAGGTGCTGTGGGATACATCCAGGCTTAGGTGGATGCTGAGCTCTCCTCTGCCTCACTGTGTGTGGCGCTTTTCAACTATAGGGTACTGCCAAGAAGGTCTGCAACTGGAATGCCATATAGTTAAATCAACTAATGCTTGTGAAATATGGGAAGATGCTCAGTTGACATTATATAAAGTGTGAAAAAGTGATGTTGCTGCATTAGGGCTAAGTATTCCTATACTTGCTTCTAGTCAGACTTTCTTTTATTTATATTTGTACAATCACTTACTAAGTGTGTTTTCCTCTCAGTTAGAGTTCTCTAGTGTGCCTGTGTTGAACAGTAAAGCCTACAGATGCTGTGTCCTGGTAGTTAAGACCCAGCTGCATGATGTCCACATCTTTAATTCATCTAGTCAGAGATCATCAAGAAAATATCCAACTGTGGGATCAGTATTGGGATTACTTTTGTACGTTAAATATATGGGTTTTTTTCCCCCCATTTCTGTTCTGTGTTAGTTACAATTTGACCTGTTGCAGCTATACTGTTTTCAAAACCCACTCCTGTTTGCCTATAACATTTTCCTTAGGGCTGTTGGAGTTGAAGCTTTGCTATAAGCAGTATGGACCTTTCCAACAAAGCCTTGCCCACCAGCCCAACAGAATCAGTTTCCATTTGGAACATCTGGCCTGTAAAACCCCAGTGTAGTTAGCTCACCTAAAGTACAGCATCTCTCTTGAAGTATAGAAATGGGAACAAATGTGACAATACACATGACATTTCTACAAGGGATTATTTGTCAAAAAAGAAAGTAGAAACATTTTTATTGCCTTAGAGAACGTAATTTTTTGTAAATTCTTAGTCCTGTTTAACTTAATTCAAAGAAAACAAATGAAGCAATAATAGTTATCTCATGTATCAGTAAGTAAGCTAAAATACAATTCATCAAGGCTGTGGAGTTCTAGGAAGGCAGAAGTGACTTAATCACTCTTTTTTAAGAACATTTTCTAACCCTAATTTCTGCTTTAGCCACTAGACAGTGCTGCTTCTTTCTCTACCAGTGAACATGAAAGCTGTGGTTTAGATGGCAACTGAGTCATGTGATTAGGATTTTGATTGGATTTCGTTTGTTCTGCTCTACTAAGCCTCATATAAATCATAGCAAGTCACTAGATGGCACCAAAAGTAGTTAATTTTTATGTACTGTAATGAAATGAAACTGGTAGAGCCCCTGCAAAAGCACTGTTCAAGGAGAGCAGGAGGGCGAGAATCTACAGCAGATAGTTGGGCAGCAGATCTTTTGCTTAAATTTCATGCTTTAACTTTGCACAAAACAAAGAAAATGCATTTCAGACATATGTAACTCCCATGGGGTTTTGACTCGGCTCTGATGAATTGAGATGCAAATGATTTCAAACTGATCTCTCTCAAAACCAGTGTTTACTGAAAATAACAAAACACACAGGGTGAAATCTTGGCCCTGTTGATGCGAAGTTTAATGCTGGTATGAGTAGGAAGAGAGTTTCATTCCCTGGTCTTGCTACACTGGTTCAAACTCTGCAAACACACAGCCTGACCTTGCATACTCAGAAGCTTTAATGTCAGTGTAAATGGTGCAGAACAGGAGACATGTCAAGCATTTACAAATACAGTAAAACAACGTTGCTATGTACCTTCTAATCTGTGTCTTACTCTGAAATAATCTGTTGAAATTAGAGGTTGTATATCAGTAGGATCCCACTGAGACCACTGAATGTTCTATAATTTGTAACATTAAATATATTCCACCTTATGAGGAAAGCTGCTTTCCTCAACCATTTTCACTAGGCACGTAAGAGCATCAACACATATAGCACCTTCCAGAGAGCAGCATCTTTGATGTGTTTCCTTTTAGGAGGCTGATGTGTTGAAGTAACAACTGTCAATTGCCAAAATATCACAAAGATACACAAAGAATAACATCATTGTCTGGAGTGGGGAAAATGATAGGTCTCAAATTAGCATCTTAGCAATCATGTTGAATGGAGCAGATTCTGACCAGCACATCGTAACCTTTCTGTAAGGCTCAAAACTTCCTTTAAGTTGGATGTCGAAGGAACGTATTTAAAATTTACCTTAAACTCTGAAGGTCAAGAAAGGTTGTGCTTAATTCTGACACACAGATCTTATGCCCAGTTTCACATTTTTAAGGCTATTATGAGAAAGGGTTTAATGGCAGCTTCAGATGTTCATCAGAAAACTCCAGGAGCACACTGGATGGGTCAAACTGAGTTTTACATGTTTGAGCAAATTATAACAGTACAGAAACAGACTTCTTAGGCACTTTTGGTGTTACAATATGGTAGCATTTTCCTAGTGAAAGGTGTCTGAAGTAACAATGTCCACAGAAAAGGATGTCACTGATTTAGGCTTTTACAGACAATATGAGGGAAGAATATCTGTCATTCTCTGACCTTTTATAAGTAAATATAACAATTGTCTGCTGTGTACTGACAGAAAGTAGCTTCTGATGATTTCCAATTAAGAAGTCAAATGGGCAAATGGATCTTACGAAGTGCTCATGGCAAATTAAATAGTTTTAAACAGGAAAGCACAATATTTTTCTGTGTTATTTTATTCATTCTAGCTTCTCTCAAAGTCAAAAAGTTTGGACTGGAAAAAAATGCTGAGACTCCATGATGTGCAAACGAAGCTAGGAGTTAGCCTGGAGGAAATGCTGACCATTGTCGAGGAGGTATTACATCCTGAGCCTTACAGCACAGAGGAAATTTGTAAATGCCTGGGAATTAGCCTGGAGGAGCTTCGCTCTCAGATCCTTAGTCAAAACACGCAAGATGGTGAGCATATATGAAATGGTGGGGCTTACTGTACAATGTTTGCATTATATAAGAGGTTTAGTTATTAATAAGTAGTGCAAGTGGAAGGATTGCCAGAATACTTCTCCATACTCTTGGGTTGCAAGCAAGAGAATTGATATCAAGATTTTCATTCTAGCTTTCAACTCAAAACAAAGCAAAACTTTGACTTTGATTGAACTGTTTAGATGGTAGAAGTTGCAGATGCATTACTGTTTTTGATTAGCCTGTGCTGTTTGAGAGTCATCTCTCAATAACCCAGGTTGTATTCTAGAGAAAATTCTAAACTAGACTTCCATTTTAGGCAATAGTTCTAGCAAACCCAAATATTTTGTGTGGTTAAAATGAATCGTGTTTGCTCTCCCTTTATGAACATTAAAGCCCAACATAGATGGAGCTTGTATTTCTGTTTTTAAATTGATAATATGTGATCACTTCATAAAACAGACACTGGGCAACAAGTCACGTAAGTCTTTCCTGAGAAAGAAGTCTCTGTCACTATCAAAATTTTTTTTTTCTTTTAGATAGAAGGTGGAGGTGAACATTTGCTATTTAAAGTATTTCCCATGTACTGTTGCTTATGATTATGCCATGCAGTCAAGAGCATTAGCACATGTGAAATGGATCTTAGATGCATATAGTAGGGTTGCTAATAATACTGAATAATAGCATAGTGTATTTATAACATGTTTTCCAATTTTGAGATCATAATGCACCTTTAGGATCTTAAAATAATCCTTACTTCCTTGTTTCCCTTCTGTAACCTCTGCTGTTTTATATCTGAATTATGTCCTTGCCAGTCCTCTCAAGACTAATTTGTATTTGGTGTACATAAATATGTAAATAGATGTACCTGTATATACTGATGATTACATTTAAATAATCTATGTATCTGGAACAATTGTAAACTTCATATATTGACCAAAGACCAGGTACTGAATCTGTAAGCTGTTTTGCACCCTGGTGGTATTGGAGAGTACAAAACTATCTTATTGTCTAATTATATGCCTCTAAGGTATCAGAGTGGAGTATGATATCTTAATCCATCTCTTCATCTCCTTAGAAAGAGTTATGATAATTCTGTACTGTATGTGCATGAGGAATATACAAAACCATATGCCTGCACTCTGCAACATTTTCATAGGAAACTACAAGGTTGTAAATCTTTGATACCGTCTCCATACTTCGCTTCATGAAGCAATACAGGACTATTAACTTACAGATGTTTATGCTACTTATACCTGGTTTATAAAACAAAATTCTACAGTTCTGTAGAATTTTATTGTTTATACAGGTTATTTTGATTTTTTTGGTCAAAACCCGAAGCCTGGATAAAAAATTTAAACACAAAAGCTATAGAAGAAACTCAAAGGAAATTTTATACTGTGGCTCTGAATAGCATTTGCAGATGTTTGCTGAACAGAATCTCTTAAACTTGCACGACCATGGTTTCACTTGATAAGGCCAATTAAATGGCTTATGCTGAAAGCCTCTTTGCATGTACAATATGAAATTAAATAACAGATTTCTGTAAAACTATATGCAAAGAAGAAATAAGACAGACACAGAAAGAAGGAATCTAAATCCACTGTTTGTTTTTGTTACACACTAAACAAATTACATTTTATGTTGGCTTTGGAAAACCAGAGGCTGTTTGACAAAACTATTTTTCTTATTTCCCCTCTACTTTCCTACTATATTTTAATGACAGTGCCTGGCCTCTTCATGTGAGAGAAAAAACAACAAATAAGTAATCTCTGCAGAGAACTTCAGAATGTTGTTGAACTTCTTGGTTAAACACGAAGAAAGAACTGCAGCAGCTTTCTTCCTGTGTAGACATTTTATCAATATTTCTGATTAAATATTATAATGTTAAGGGTAAATCATTAGTATGAGAATTACTGTTTAGATCAATTACTCGACTCCAGGTTTTCTCTGTGGATGAATATAAATTGTCAATAGTTTTAATTTTTTACATTATTTGTAATCCAGTGATAGTTACAAATAATGTTTTGTACTAGCATTGTATCTCACGTTTAAGGATCTGAAAGTGCTATGTGAATGTTATTTTAGCCTTAAGTCTAGCTTCCTGTCCTCTACTCCTCCAGTGATAGTACTGTGTACTTATGTAAAGTTTTCTAAGTATACAAGGCTGACCAGATAAAAACTCCACATCCCAAAGAAAAATGGCATGGATAGGCTTTGGGTAAGTCCCAGGCCGGGTCTGGAAGCACACAGCAACTTTGCATCCCTTTCATACGCAGGTGCTCAAGGGTTTCTGCAGTTCCACACAGTGCAGCCCACTTGTTCCCCAGGTTTGGAGAAGTACAGATGGTGCATAAAGCCTCTCTAAACTTCTTGCAGTTGTTCCTTGGCCAACTCCAAATCCAGAGTTTAAATCTCCCTTGCAAATGTTTACACACGGCTTGCACTTGTGGCTTCTGAAAATCTCTAGAAAAATAGTATTTATTCCTTTCCAAGGTGCACAGTGCCATAATTTTGGCTTGGACTTGAGTGCTTCACAGAACATTTAGTGTGTGGTGATTGTGAAACATTAAGTATTTATAAGCCTCACCACAAAAGGATATTCTCCTGTAAAACAGTGTATTCTTTTAACCATGAAATGTTTTTTTCCTTCTTAAATGAAGTACTTTTAAACCCATTTTTCCTTTACATGTATAAAATTGTAATCTAATTTTGACATTTAAACTTGGGAATGAAATCGCCGTGGGAGGAGCAGGCATCCATTTGCTTTGTGGATTTGGCTGTTTAACTGCCCTCCTATTTGTCCCCTAGAAAGAATTCCAAATCTGTGCTGTAGCTTCAATGAGTGGTGCTTGAATAGCCTTTCACTCCCACTGCCAAGTAATTTGTATTAATGCTGATCTCAGTGCAAGAACAGCTTCACTTTATTTGCACAGACAGACGTAGGTGAAGGTGGACTCTGAGATGTTGTGTCAGGCTGCTCTGGGCTATGTAAAGCTTTGTCGTGTGCGTTAACAGAGTGGACTGGTCTTACATGAACAAACTGGTAGACCTAAGTGCACTTCGCAGGCTGCCCAGGCTGGGCACCTACTCCAGCCTCAGCCTGACCCATATCACAGAGAAATTTGGGAATGTACGCTCCTCTTCCTCAAAAACATAGTTTACTTGGGATGAGCCCCAGAGGTGGCCACTCCAGGCAGACCCCATACAGCTGCCTGGGGGATGCAGGCCTTGGAGGTGTGCCATAGGTTAGGCACAGGCATGGACTGGCCTAGGTTAGTTGCAAAAACCTTGTTAAAGCTAGCATTCCTCTGGAAGAAAAATCACTTTAAACTAGTAGTTATCATCATCTCGAAGCAGGTGTCTGCTAAATGAGTCACTGAATCCAGCAATGACTTGTCCCCTGGTTTATTTTCAGAAAGCCAGATTGCAAACAGTTACTTGAGCAGTCCCAGTAGAGTAACTGTTCCCCACTTCGAGTAGGGGGTTCACAATCTGGCTCAAATTAAAGCCATCTGGCAGCATTTTCTTATATACATTATGAGCCAGAAACCTTCACCCCCATCATGTTCAATCAGCAGGATGCCTAACAGAGAAGGGTACTATTCCACATGAGTAATGGTGGTAGAAACTGTCCCCTACATGATTTCGTGTCGGTGAGTTTTTCCTGTTTTTAAATTTCTTAACAGTCCCATCAGCCATGTGTAGCTCATTAATCTACAGTGAAATGTATCTTAAGAAACTGCCAAAGCAACTAGAAAAAATATATTGCCTGAAGAGGTTGGTCTTTAGCTAAAGGTCAGATGGAATTGTACAGGAAGCCTCTAAAGAACGGAATCTGCTGAAGCTGAAGTTGTAACAAACAATACGAGTTGCTGAGAAGCCACAATGTTTAATTATAAAGAAAAGAAATCCCTGTAAATAGAGTGAACAGGTTTGCACAATTTTTGTAAAGCTAAAATTAAAAATAGGATCATGCAGTTGAAAACCCACAGTAAACTTTTCTGTTATGTTTAATTAACCCACAGTTATTTGGGACTAATAGGCCAGGATTTTTGCTTGTTTTGAAGAGACTTTATATGGATTTTGGACAGACGTTCATTAGCGTTAGTCTGCTGTGTCTTAACTACTTGGAAGATTCTTGCTGCGGTGCAAGCTAATAGTGCACTGCAAAATGTCACCATATCTTTCCAGGACATTTGGTGGTTTGTAAGTGAATGAAATCTACCTGTTGATGGATGACATTACAGAAATCCTCTGCAGAGAAGCGGAGCTCAGATGCAAAGGATCCACAAAGGCTCTTTTGAAGCACTCCAGCCCTCGCTCAGACACAAACTAATCAGTTGTGCACACTTTGGTTTTGTTTCTTGTAAAGAGAACAGAGTATGGCTCAGGAAATCACTCCTATTTCATTGGCAAAAATGTGGCTGGATGGAGGACGCAGATTCTGATCAATTTCTTCGCTCTTCTAAAATCACAGCCTCCACAGCGCTTTGTCATGTCTTATTAATTCAGGTTGTATTTACGTGGAGCTAATATAAAGGCTGTGATGGAGCGAGACTCCCGTATAGATGTAGTTTTTGGAAATACCATGAGTGCTCTGCTGTCTTTTATCATATAGAGATGGTTAGTTGGACTATCCCTCCAAACAGAAAAGATGCAAGAGACTTCTGCTGTTACTGGAGGCATTTGGTGTTGAAAGCCAAAAGTGTGGGTTGTGTTGTTATTTTAGAACAAGACTCACAGAGTGCAGAGGTGTTTGCTGTCCTGAAGATTATTTTACCCGAACGGTTCACTGACAGAGAGGAAGTGCAGTCTATAGGAAAAAATGTTCTTTACTGATAACTTTCTGCGATGAAATCCTGCCCAAAACCAACCAACAGCCAATGTAATGGCACCAGCCTTTAACTGACATCAAAGTGAAAGATGTCCAAAAAGGAGGCGGAAAATAACTCTCACTCGAGAGCTGCCTGAAAGAATTGCTCGTGCATTGAGAGAAAGCCAATGTCAAGGTAGCAAATTCTCTCCCCTAACAGAGGGACTCTCTGGGGAGCTGGCGCTGTCAAGGACACAGCTTATATCTTCTGGCTGGCAGCCAGTAGCCAGAGCACCCATTCTGGTTGCCAATTCACAACATGATGAACACAACACAACCCCAGAGATCGTTAAGGTAATCTAGCCAGTAGAACATTGCTCTACCAAAGGGTGGTCTCCGAATCAATCACAGCCTTTGGCAAGTCTGTTGCCTTACAATTGAAACCAGACATGTTTTCAGTTCATTCTTTGGGTTACTACTGTTCAATGGTGATTTACAAGAGAGTGAGAGCTATGGCAATCTCTCACGCAACTTTAGATACTCCCTAAACAAATACACATTTAGAAATCTCCTTGCTCTTAAACAATAGCTTAAAAGAAAAGAATATTTAAAGAGAAACCATCCTTAAAAATAGGCCAAACTGCTTTTCTTCAACATTGAAAAGTACTAGGCGTCGCTTCACAAAACTCAGAGCAAGTAATTCCCAACAGCAACAAGATCCAGTGGAGTAAAACACACCTCTAAATGGGAAAACAAAACATGCTCTTCCTATGTGACACTCTCAGGATGATGTTTCTGGGAGGCACTCTGTTTTCACATTTCTGTCCTAGTCTGAAATGCATTCAGAAGGCCTGTTCAAAAGACAGCAGCACAGGGTTTCCCAGTAGCAGGCTGTATTGGATTACAAAATAAATATCACCAGAAGCAGTATCATCAGTAGCAGAACACTGCTATGTTCAATGTTTCTCTGTCATTTTAGACTATTTGTGTGTGTCTCAACGCTGTCTTTTCAGCATTTACAGTTGTGATTTACACTTACTCTGGAGAAATAACAAGGGATTAGACAGGGTGCTGACGAAGTTTTAGTCTGTGCAGGTTGCAGTCTGGAGGATTCACAGAAGAGACTTCGTTGTGGGACACAGTTGTATTTCCACTCTTTTAAGGGAAGATTTCTGCATACACTTGCAAATGTAGATTGATGAAATCATCAGAAGTGGTTCCAGATCTTGGCTCTCTCCACAGAACAGCCAAGCAGGAACTTCATGTGTCTGGGTCAGATAGCAAGTTCTGTTTGGAATAGAGGGCTTGCTTCTCTTCTCCTTTTACCTCTATTTGAGTGTTTCATCAGCCATTTCAGAATGCAAGAGAGACTAGAAGCTGAAATAAGGAGATCTTGCTCTACAGAAGAATTTACACATAGAAAGAAAATGAGGGATGTTCTGAGGTGCTTTAACAAGGGTATGCTTGTGATGAAATAAGGAAGCAGGCTGCAGTAGGTGCTCTACATAGAGAATAAAGTCCACTTATATTTACCACCCAAAGAGCTCAAGTAAACCAATTTAACAATAAATTAAATTATGTCACACATGCCCCTGGTGAACAATACTTCCTCAATAGTAACCATGGTATGAACACAAACAGAACTATATTGGGAGGGAGAAACATTGGACTGTAACATGGGCTTGGGAAAGACAGATCAATTCACAGATATTTGGTGCAAACCAAACCCTCCTGTAAACAGGAGCATCTTGAGGAGCATGTAAGCACAGCCATTCACTTCCTTTTTATGCCCCACTCTTGAAGCTTGATAGAAGTCTCTACCCCCATGGCCATACAGGTCTGTGCACCCTTCCCAGAGACACTGCTTTGTCTCACCACAATAGAAAAAAATTAGCTCAAGTCCTTGCACTAGCCTTTGATTTTAGTAGGTCAATGCTAAGCAGTACCTGTCTGTGCTTGACATCACATCCACACAGGCAGCACTGACGCTCTCACTGGAAACAAACACCCAAAAATAAACTCTGAAAACAAAACTAAGGGCACCTGCATTCTCCCCTGTGTCTTTAATCTCATTTTATGTGTTGTCAGGGTGAGCCTGCATCATTGTGAAACTTTGAGAGGGCTTCCTTGTGCACCAGGACACAGAGATAACCATGTCTTTGAAAAAAAATGGGATTGATGTTTTTTGGTGGTTGGTGTTTTCAAGAAGAGATCCCACCACAGAGGTAGATCATCTATGTACATTGGGCCTGGAGCAGTCACAGAAGGCCTTGGGCACCAGGCACCCCGCGCGTGGCCACAGCACTCAGGTCAGCTGGTACTTCAATGCCTGGAAGCTTCAGGTGAAGGCAGTCACTGCCAATGCCTGAGCTTGAGGCTTGTCTCTGCAAAGTAAGAGGGGCTGTGTCTAGTCAGGGATACAGCATATAACCAGAGCATTTGCACAAAGTTATTGACTTGAAAAAAAAGTGTACATTGTATTTTTTGTGAACTCTTAAGTACTATTTTATTAGGGCTTTTAAAGAAGAGGTAGGTGAGCTTTGGCAGAAGCCTTTCAGCATGGAGTGTTCTAACATAAAATACAAATTACTGAAAACATAATTCTGCTATTGTTTGTATGTTCCTTTTGTAGTGACTATTAATGAGCAACTGTAGTACTTCACATTTTCCTTTTGTTTAGTTTCCACCTTTAAGTTATACCAGCGTGCAAAGCATGTGTATAGTGAAGCTGCCAGAGTGCTGGAATTCAAGAAGATATGCGACGAAGCACCTGCCAATGCAATCCAGCTGCTGGGAGAATTAATGAACAAGAGCTATATCAGCTGCAGAGAGATGTATGAATGCAGCTGTCCCGAACTGGATCGCCTGGTAGACATCTGCCTGTAAGTTTTGACCACAAGGAAGAGTCATCGCCTGTTGAGAATGTTGTTTGAATTGATGAGAAAATATGACATTGCTGGCTATTGCAATTTTAAAATGAAAGTATTCTTGTCTCTTATTACAAAATTAATCTCCTGCAGGGACATTACATGGTCAATTGTTTCCCTAGTGACATCTGTGTAATACTTTCAGATGAAAGCTGCAGTTTTATGGCTTTATTACAGACTTTGCTTTTGGACTGACTCACCATCACAAGTGTTACGTTAGACTGTTGGCTATGTTTTTTTTTTTATTTTTAAGTTGTAGAAGTCATAACTGGTTTTTTTTGAAACATCATCTTTTATTTAAAGCCTATTTACTTTTTGCACATTTTTTAACCGTTTCAGAACTGCTGCGTAGGAACTCCAGGGCATACACAATCTGATGTACAGCCTTAGGTTGCCCTGAAATCAAAATGATATATTGTGAAATACTATTGCATTCTTAATTAAAAAAACGTGTTGTCTAGAGTATGGGATAGGTTGGACAGCATTTCGGCCTTTAGAAGCTGAGTATGTTAACTGTCATAACAGCTAACACACTGCTTCTCTCTGTACTGTGTCTGAGCTTTCCCCATGTCACTCCCATCGCTGCTCCAGCCTCATTCATTCAGCTGTGTTCCCTAGGTCAGTTTGTCTGTGGTAAAACAAACCTTCTCAACTCCAAAACACATTCCTTAGGTGTCATTTTGTCCCTTCTTTGTCCCTCTATTCCTCCTCGGGTTTCTTATTTTTAAGCCCGAATAATCTGAGTTTGAGCAGTAGCATGAAGTGAACTGGAAATCACAGGCTGCTGTATGTGGCAAGGCTGTTATTTTCATAACTCTGCTACAGTGGATGATGAGATCTGGTATAACCATGGGTCAATACAGAAAATGAAACCAATACTTAGTACTCACATTCCTTCATCTATACCACAGGACCAGCAGGGAAAAGATGTACATGTTTCACTCTCTCTTAATTTCCATTTTTCTGGTGCTTTTAATTAGGGGACAGACATAGAGCCTGTTGGAGGAATTCAGTGGTTGATGATCATTTTAACAGTGGCTTGGGGGAATAAACAGCTGCTCACCTGAGCTTTTGCCATGACTACTCCCTCTCTGCCTCTGCCCCAGCCACCTTCTCCCAGCTGCTTCCCTCGTTCACTTCATCGTGGCTCCTGGTTATACTTTTGCTTATCCATTACAGTTCTTGGCTGTGCTTAGTTTGGGAGACTGTCTTAAGCCAAAGCATTCCCGCCCTGCCAAAAAGGAAATATTTCTTTACCAGCCACTGGCTTTTTTTTTTTTTAAACTAAGAAATCAGTCTGGCTTGTAAGGAAAATAGGAACTTTAGAAACATGGGATTTGCCATATGCTTTCTTACTTCTGCACTCATGCGGATTTTGTAAGTTGTAATACCCATTTACCAGGTTTGTAAATTGATAGAGTACGATACAGATGATTATTTAGGTTAGTCTGACTTCTTTGCAGACAAGATGGAACAGCCTCTGAGCCAGAGAACTACAAACTGAAAAACTGAACAGAGGACTTCTGGATATTAACAGACTATTTTGCATGTGGGGTACATATGCTGGTTTGTGATAAAACAGAGAAGCCCTGCTAGCCATTGGACAGTATGATAGTAATTTAGCAACACAGGTTTTGTTCCTTCTGGGAGCCAATCCGTTATGTAACTCATGGGCTATCTTTAGTTTATTGTATCACATAATGATCACATAATAGAATATGCTGTGACAGTCACTCAGCAGTGCAATTCCACCATGGTTCTCCTGCTGATCTGGATATGAGAAAGGATAACTGTCTTCAGAGTCAGCTGAAGGCAGAAACTATTCTCTGCTGAATTATCAAAAAGTCTGGGGCTACACTGTCCTGTAGTGCAAAGACAAAGTGCAAGGCATCAGCACTGCCTGGTCTGTGACACTACTGACAGAGGAAAAGACTTAAAACTTCCCATCTGCATTATTTGTAGGTACAGTAACTATCTCACATGGATGCTGCTCTCAGTAGCACCTGATGACTGAATGGTGCAAAAGTGACCAGCCCTTTTAAGCGTCTTCACTTGAATCATACTGATAGGGCCTGTTTGCAGAAATGCTGGGAGAAACTGCCCTGTTTCAAGTAGGTGAAAACAAGTAGGTATCAACTGGTAAGATCTGCAGTGCGGCCTGGAGTTACCTGTGCTACGTTTCAATTAGCTAGCCTGGCTGATGGGAGCAGCCTGTTGCAGCATGAAGCTCAGCATGGGGATGGAAATTCTCTGTTTCTCATTTATGCTGAGCGCTGTGCTTTCCTGGCTAGACAGTTGCTGCTCTGCCAGCCAGCTCGGGTATCGTGACACTGACTTGCAGCAGTAGCATAGACACAGCCACAGAACCCAAAGGAAAGGAGCATGCAGTTAGGATTTTACTAAATTAAATTAAATTAATCAGAGCATCTCAGTTCCAGGGACCAAAATACAAATAGTGAGGGGAAAAAATAGTGATGTGTGTGCCCATGTTACATCAGATTTCTAACTTACCAGCAGCAGAGCCCGCAGCCAGTGTGATGAGCATAGCTAAGTACCACAGGGGAGTGTTGTACACGTGAACCCATTTCTGTGCTATATTAAAATTATTTACCCTGGGTTTTTTTTTTTTTAATTAATTGCACAGAAACAAATTATTTGTTCATTATTTTTTACAGTTTTATCCCATCGAGAGTATTTCCTAAGAAATGCATTGTTCTCCCTTAGAAGCTGGAAATTCTTTGACGCTTTGCTGATTCTGTGATTGGGTTTGTAAAAGCGTGTAGCAGCTCTAGATGAGTACAGCTTAAGCCAACCTCTAGTATTTGGAAACTGTTGGAAAAAAGTCTTCATTTTTCTTAAGTTGTACATTAAAAAAATAAAGGACATAAAATCACTAGTCACTCTAGGAAAACTTGGCTGATGTGATTATGGAAATGGCCAGGAACTACATAAATTACCTTCTTTACTTAAAATGATATACAGCTGCCCTATAACTTTAAAAAGGCTTTCCAAAAATACATTCCACAGAATCGCCCCAGTCTACTGCTGCTCTCTCCTTACAAGGTTTAAACTGTGAAGAATAATCTGCATATCCAGATGTTTTCTGTTTTGCCTAGATATTTATGTTTTACTGTACAGCCTCTGCCAAGAAGGAAAGGGATCCATACTTGCTGTGGTTTGTAGTGCTGAAAACTGTAACCACTAGTTGGTCAGTTGGTTTTTTTTTTCTTTCTGCAAAACCAGAAGATTTGTACTTTCTCTAATCTATCTCATGCCGTCAAGAGCTGCTCTACCTGTTGGTCTTTAAAAGTAGGTAAAACACAGAAGATTTACTAAACAATTAAGGAACACAAAATTGCATCTGAGCTCCTGTTTTCATTAGGTACACTTGAAAATCTCTCAGAAACCTTGAGTGTTGCAAATAACTTACTTTCGTTCTCTTATTCCCCATCTTTTGGTGGTATAAATCCTGGTAATTTTTGTGTTGCCAGCCGTGCCCCTTAGAGTTGAAAAGAGCTGAATCTCTGATCACTATGAAAAGTTTTTACATTACATCCAGGTGCGTGATGGTAGCAGAAATAACTCTGCATTTTATCAAAACTTCCCACTGATGGTTTTCTTAAAGCTGCAAAGCCTGGAGTCTTGGCACAATTTGAAACTTCAACAAAATAGACAAAAAAAAACCCCCACCCCATAAAGATAAGTTTCCAGTTCTTTAGAAGCTAGAAAGGCTTAAAGATGCTCTTCAAATCCACAGTAAGCTACAAGACAATAAATAATACCCTTGTCCCTTTAAATAGTTAAATGTCACTTTAGCTCCATGCTTTCTGAATAGCTGGCTTTTGGAATCAATAATATTGCTCTGATTTTTTCACCTCTTACAGCACAGTTATTTTTAAAGTGAGGCACTGCAACATCTCACCTGCCACTTCTACACACACAACTAGGACTGCCGGCTATAGTCTGCTCCCCCTTGCTGCAGTACTCATGTTCTTACTTTCATTTACACTCACCCTTCCTCATAAGATAATTCTCTTTTCACCAAGCAAATACTGGAACAAGATATATAAACCCCTCAAGCAGCAAAAGCCAGAATCTGAGGCTGAGAGCTGAGTGCCTCCAGCACGGGGCTGCAGATGCATTGTGTCTCAGTGCCCCATCTCTCCCTCTGTTCCTCAGCCTCTGGCTGCAGCATCACCTGGGTCATATGTGGGCCCCTGCCCTACATGGGCAGCCCACAGTGCCTGCTGTGAGGGTGAGCACTACACCCACGGGACTATCTTTTCATAAGTGCATGAGGGAGATGCCAGCGCTCAAGAAGAGTGTCTGGCTCCAAAGCCCACTTTACCAGGGCAGCCTAACTTTGCACTCAACCGACCAAGACTTGAGAGAGAGGTTAATACCTGCTCCAAAGTGAACTTTCTTGTGATTGTTCTAGGTACCTGCCATGCACCACATCTCCAGGAGATGCAGAACTAGGTGCTGACTTCTGAGCTTATGTAATACCAGATACCCATTTCTCAGGTGTTACAGCACTGCCACCAAAAAGCCAAGTTCCTCAGCCGTAAGCCCCAGACATCTAATCATATCACTGCAGTTGAAACTTAGCCACAGTGTTTTGAAACACAGTGACTTCAGCTCTGAAACCAGCATATTTTCTGTCTACATTATGCTTTATTTCAACTAAGTATTTTTAAATGACTCAGGAAAAATGAGGCATGAGCATGACCACAGAGAATTATGAAATCAATAAAAGGTTCAGAACAATTCTGAAGGGATTTTGGTTGCCTACCAAAATAAAAGCCAGACACCCTCCAAAATAAGGAGTTGTGACTGGGGTGACAGACCAGATGAGTACAGACAGACCATTTAGCAGGCTCTGAAAAGCACATTGGGCCTTATGAAGTTGACAGGAACACCCCTATTGAATGCAATTGAGACTGAATTGGATCCTGCTCATTTTAGGAGGTTGCTTCATGGACCAGAAACAACAAAAATTGCATCAGAGAACCAGAGTGACTTACAGGAATAATAATAAATTAAATAAAACACCAACAGGAAATAAGGAACAAACATAAAACTGAGTCAGTGTGAAGGGTGACACCACACAGACACAATGAAGGACGAGTTTCTGTTCAAGAAGAGATGTAAGCATGTTTAGAATCAAACACATATGTAAGTGCTTGCTTGAAATATGACCTAAATCTCTGCTAACCCAGCAGTATACCAGATCCATTCAAGATAAAATGAATGTATGAAAAATTACCACAGCTCAGTCAGAGTGAGCCATCCTTTCCCAGTGTTATTCACATGATGCTGTCTCTCCCTCAAACACATTCTAGGACTGGGAATTCTCTCTGTGCATGGCTATTGGAAACATCAAAAGTATTTGTTTGCAAATCAGATTAGGGGTCTCATGAGAATAAGATTTCAAATGAGTTCTCTAAATCATTCTGGTCTCGCTAGGTTAGAAAAGCCTCCCCCAAAATTTATTACATGGTATTTTCCTACTTCTGAATCTAAGTAAAGACCACAAGAAAGACAGAACACAGGTAAGCAAGCTACTGAACATAATGCTACTAAATTCTAATGAGATGGCTGCTGATTCTTGCAGAGCAACGGCATGGGGTTTGCTGCAGCACATTTCTAGCAGGCAAATATCTTGAAGCTGAGAATGGTTTATATTTTGGATGTCATTTATTTGTCATTGTTCTTTTTATTCACCCTTCTTACTAAAAGCATTTTTTTCCTCTTGGGACTAATTTTGTATTTTACCTCTACTGCTGTAAAACTGTGAAGTTGATGAGGTTCCTGTAAAGACAGACGCCCAGCTCTGACCATCCAGCATAAGCAGATGTTTGAGTGCGATGACTCCTTATGACTTTAAGAGTTTCTGAGCTCTCCTTTTCTCAACTGGCACGCTCAGCGGCCCTGCAAAAGCCTTTGAATCTTCAGCATGTGTTAGATCTGTCCTAAAGAATAGAGCTATTTGTCTTTGCCACATTAGAAAATGGCTTTGCATGCCTACATCCTGTGCAATTAGTTTATGAGCCCTCTTTTGTTATTTGTGTTATGCATTTCTGTTTTCACTTTTGCTGTCCTACGAACGTTGCTAACACAATTCCTTTCTTCTCCCTCTTTCTTCACCTCAGCTGTGCCGTGATCCTTAGGACGGCTGATGCTGAAGCATTATAAAAGAGAGTGACTTCTGGAGTTGACAGAACTGACCATAGTGCAGTTTAAAGCGTCAGCATATTCTTTTTGTCCAAAATGGTAACTGCAAACTGCTGTAATGTCACATACAGCCAAGTGAGCTTCCGAGAAATCAGATGACACAGATGTGTTTTGAGTCAAGTATCCGCTAGTTTTCTATAGGAATTTTATCCATGACAGATGACCCCTTTTTCGGTTTATTTTACATGATTTTTTTTCCCTGTTATTTTGTTTTAGGCAATTTGGGGCCGTGGGGTCACGTCTGACTGGAGCTGGATGGGGTGGCTGCACTGTGTCAATGGTGCCTACTGACAAGCTCAACACTTTCCTAAAAAATGTAAAAAGCGCTTATTACCAAAGCGACGTCCAAAGGTTAGCGCTGGAGAATAAGAGTCTGTTTGCTACCAAACCTGGAAGAGGAGCTTTGGTTTTTGTTGAGGTCTAAAGAACGTAAAAAATTGTAAAGAAACTATGTAGGGCATTTAGAACTGGCAGTACTTCCCCCGCCACAGTAAATGAATGCCTGCTCTGCTTTTTATTGTCATGAGCAGTTGCTATTATCACAATATATTTCTGAAGAACCAATTAAAAGAAAACTCTTTGATTATAAAGTCTTTCTTTTTCAATACTAAAAATATCTTTCAGTTTGACATTGATTTCCAAGAACCTGTACGCAACAATATGAAATAAAGATGATACTTTCTTAACGTGTGTCTCTCCTTTGCTGTTCGCTGGCCTAAAAGTAGAGCCAGGTGGAGCAATGAGCAGTTACAGGGCAGGAACCTGCCATGTTTGCAGGGCTGCTCAGGGCTTACTCTTTTCAGCTGTTTTCAGCTTTTGTTTCAAGTGTCCTCTAAAAATGGAAGATTAAACTAAAACATTAAAAAAATGGGAAGGACCTTGCTAAGCATTGAACGTTTTATACTCTCCTCAAACAAGATTATTACTGTTGTAATTACATAGTAACAGAGAACCACTACTGCAGGCCAGGCGAAACACTGGGAACCCATGATGTTAGGCAGAAAGATTTTCCTTTTAGCTGTTTCATACATATCCCTGGGCAAAGGTGACTAGCTACAAAATTTTCAATGAAAATGAATGCCATGAGCAGTAGAATATGACAGTATGCTCTTAAAGTGAAGGAACACATAATAAAGCAAAGTTTGGGTTACCCGTATTCTATTTGTGGAATCCTGGCTGGGCTTCTATGAGGTAGAACATTGGCATTTTTTTTTCTGTTACAAAGGATTAAATATAATCCATTGACTGTGTAAAAAGACAATTTAAATCTGTAAGAAATAATGAAGGAGATAATTCACTGAGTTGGGCTAAAGTGAAAAAGTAAGACCAAGAGCAAACATCATTGGCAAGCTATTGACAAACTCCTCTCTGTCCTGGGCTGATCTGATGGCTGTAGGTGTGGTGGCAGCACAGCCTCGGGCAGGGTCTAACCCAGTTCCTCAGAGGGAGGAACAACTAGGACTGCAGAAAGGGTAACTAACACCAAGCTAACCCCACAGGTGGCCTAACCCTGCTTCCAAGTGGAAAACTGGGTTCCTGTGCCTTCTCATGGCACAATCTTCTACTTCCAGAGAAGTTTTGCTAGTGTCATAACCCTTGCAGCTATGAAAGACAGCAAGATTTGTCCCTGCATGCATTTTTGTGATGCTAAGCACAAGTTAACATCCAGAAGTCTGTGTCAAATTAGAAATCTCTCACAAGGGATCCTCTGTACATTACCCATGATAATTGAGGCCAAAACCAATGTCTTAGAGGCTACTAATTCTTTGAGAGGACTCTGCCAAATTTGAACACAGCAGATGAACAGCAGCCAATGCAAACTGCCAGATCTTTTCAGGAACCTCAGAGGGGAGATGCAGTGGTAACACTATCACTAGAGGAGATTTCTGTTTTCTAAATACCAGGAAAAGTGGAACAAAGAGTGCTGTAGATCAAGCAAATGAAGTACTCCAGAGAGGAAAAGGATGGGCTCTGGGTATGATGGAAGGAAATGAAGAAATAAGATTTGGAGAGAGAACAGTTAAAAGGGTGATAAGGGGAAAACAAGGGATAAAGCAAGTGGCTAAGAAAAAGTGGCAGAATTGTAGAAAGGTTTAATCTCAAAACATTCACTATTAGTAGCACTGGAAATGGAATATCTTGTAACCCAGTTGTAATGCACAACAGATGTGCTGTACATTCAGCTAAACCTGTAAACATAGGACTCCAAAAGTCAAACAACAATAGGTAAATATCTTCAAGAATCTCCAAGATAACCTTGGAGATGTTAAAGAAAATAATGCCATGGCTTTGTTGCCAACTGCCTCATTAAATATCATCCTCCATTTACTTCAGCAAGTCCTTGTCATAATAATGGAGTATGAGACAGTGTGTATCAATCCTTCCATTAAGAGATTGAACCTGAGCTGGATTCGTGGAAGCACTGATCAGTGTATGAGCAGAGTAAAAAGATATGTTAGGGTTTTTTTTGTTTGTTTTTTGCTTTTTTTTCAAGTTAAACATGAGACACAAAGTCACGGAATCCTGCTAAAATCATGCAGGCAACTTTTTTGGGCTGCAGTACATATAAAATAATTCTGTTAATCTTATAAATGATATTCTCATAAACAGAAGGAAAACAGAAAACTGGCACAGTATAAAAGAATAAAACCAAACATTCTAAACTTCTGATTAATTTCTTTCCTTTCCCTTTTTATTGCTTCAAATGTCTTTCCCATATTTTTTCCCTGAAATCTGCAAATAAAACTGGGACATGAGTTTCATGGAAAGACCTCTGGCATTCCAACTCCATACAGAAAAGTGGCACTCGGGCATCTTTATTTACTGACGGCCAAATGGAAGGAAACGTTTCTTTTCAAACAAAAAAACAAAAAAAAAAGAATCTGTGGGTTTGGTTTTTCCTGTTTGCTTTCTAAACCTTTGAAGATGCTGTTCTGTGTAATGGCAAAATGCCCTGATAATTGGATAAGAATGATCTATCAACCACCTGCATGGTAAGCAACAAGAATATTAGTAGTATCATAGAATGGCAGAGTTGAACGGGACCTTAGAGATCATCTAGTCCAACCCCCCTGCAGAAGCAGGTCAACCTAGATCAGGTCACATAGGATCATGGCCAGGCGGGTCAGGCAAGATTTTGGTTTGGATGAATATTTCTGTGTCTAAAGCAGCAACTCCTAAGCAAATCTTTCCAAGTCTGTACTTTTAATAGCTTTTTATGACTATCTTTTAAAAAATCTCCTCTGTAGCTAAATAGTGCTAATTGGGATATATGTACCCACACCCATAGATATATTTCATTTGGAAAACTAAGAATTAAATGTCGAAATCGATATAGAGGTGATGCTTCTTGTTAGAAGGAGCTGTGATTGTCCATAGACTGTTTATCTTATAATAACATCTGACTGTAACTTACACAATCATGAGTTTAATCTTACTGTGCAGTAAATGGGTTCTAAACCTTTCCAAAAAGGATCTGGCACAGAGACACCATCAAACATCTAAGTGCAGCAGCATTGCCTGGTGCCACATTAATACTCTGTATTATCTTAATCCCATTGACACGTACATCTTCATCGCTCTATTTGCTGACTCTGTGTCTCATACACAGGAACGTGCTCATTCTCCAAAATAGAATGAGAGTAATTTTGCCATTCATTTGTTAGGAGGGGATCATGATGGTGTGTTTGACATTTGCTCTCTTGGACACAGCACACACACACACAGACGTGTACATATGGCAACCTAATATATAGTAATTACTTACATAACATTTTCGGGAATATTGGTTTCTAGTTAATAAGGGTCTGAATGCCAACTTTTATTTTAGTAACTGCTGTGTACTTACTCAAGATAATCCTTCTGAAATTCCTCTCTCAGTGCGTGTGTCTCTCTAATAACATCTTGATATGTTGGAGCAACTGCTGTGCTACAGTTTCAATCAAGTGAAAGATCTGTATTTTCAGCTAACTAGCAAAGTTTTTTGTGTGCTAAATCCCAATCAGCCATAGCTAAAGCTACACCCACAATGTTCACAAGAGCTGTTTTATTCTGCAATAAAAAAGACACTTTGCAACTTAAGTAATGAAAACAAAACTAACAATAGCACAAAAAATCCCACCCCAGACTGGTAAAGCTTCACAGCTTCAAAACTGTGATTTATGCAACACATTATATTTTAATGTTAATTTGAGGATGGAAGGCTGGGAATTGATAAGATGCTAGTTCACAGTGCAGAATGCAATACAATAGGGAATGTAAAACTGTAACTGAAGATTGCTCTCTGTCATGTAGCCTTGACAGATTTTTCCAGCACACACAGGATTGGCAGAGAAAATGCTGCCAAGCAATATTGCCTTTACGTCTCTCCTACCTCAGCTCCTCAGACAGCTTTTACTTTGAAAGCTCTTCTGAGATTCAATATCCCATAAAATAGAGACAAAAAGATTCATTCTATCCTTGATCCTCTCTTATAACTCATCCCTCTGCTTTTGGACTTGTGTCAAAGGTAACCAGCTACAAGATGCTTCAAGATACCACACAACAGCTTCCAACAATAGTGAGGTGTTTACAAGATGACAATTTGCCAGAGTGATGCTGGTGGATAGTACCTGACCTCATCTGCAGTCACTCATTGGTCAGAGGGACTGCAATACTCAGTTCAACTGCTCTAGGACCAAGCTGTAACTGAGACAATGGAAAGGGTTGTTTCCTGGGCAGATTTCCACCCCACCATCCCGCAGGTCAGATACATTTTTTTCACCAGTAAAACCTGAAGACAAACGTTTTTCTGAAGCCTCTGAGGGCTATGCAGCTTTGGCCACTGAATTCAGCAGAAGGTAGATTTACCCCAGCCCACAGTCTCTAGCAAACAGTTCTCAACGTGTAGCGAGAGTTTGCACATAAAACTGACATTCCCCAAATCTCGCATGTAGTGAAGGCTCTCATGCCAAATTCATCATCTGTGGAAGACTTACTAATGGAAAATTTGCAGAGTAAAAAGTATTCAAGCTAATGAAACAAGAAGACACTCAGGAGCTTTCAGAATTAATTGACCAATAAAATATTTGAGATTGATTTCCAGCAGCAGTGGTTCCTGCAGAAGCAACAAACCGGATGAGGATTTACATAAAAGCATTTGGGATATTTGTTGGATTTTAAGTCTAATGCATTTTGACAATCACTGTTGTCTTCTAAGCACGGCTTTGTTGCTCAAAATTACACATTCATATTAAAAGAAAAAAGAATATCATCTCCCCACAAAAGCATGCCTTTCTGCACTTGGCACACGAGGCTCAAATAACTCAATAAAGATTAGATGTACTTCGAACTGAAGCACACCAGCGCCCAAACAGCTGTCTTCTTTCCAGACAAGCTGTGTGTGATTTGGGGTGGGAATAAAAATACGTTGTGTTAGCCAATGATCATGCTGAGGAGAAGGGGGGTTTAAAAAACCAGATTAATTTTTCAAGGGATACTGAAGCAGGTTTGTGTGAAACTCTCATAGAAGTGCCTGAGGATTATTAGTAAAAGCCTGATTTTTTTTTTTTGCCAGGTTTCACATAATGGAGGGATTTGTGTTGTACGTTTTCTGGTTTCTAATCTGTCCCTCCTGTGACAAATATATATATATATATACACACACATTTATTTTTATTGGCTAAGCTGTTCTGACTTTGGGCAGGATTTTTCAGTTCTGTTTCTATTGACCAATTATCAACAGAATTAAATTCATCTGATTAAATGCTGTACAGTTTTCCATGGGTTTTCTCCCAGTGAACATCCTCTCTTGTAACCATTTCCTTTGCCTCAAGTCTTCTGGCTAGAGAAGAATTAAGACAATGGTTTTACCCGAGACCCTATCCTTGAGAAAATATTAGGGAGCCACTTTTAAGCAGCAACAGCAGCTGCATGAATAGTATTTTTTTTAATGAGGTCTCAACCTAATTTTCTGTTAGAAACATAAGTTCTAACTTTCATAGCTGAACTTAAAAGTCTATCAGAAAACAGGAGCTACAAATCAGAACCAAAGGAGTGTACCAAGGACTTACAGAACTTCTGTCAGATAAAGTTAAAGCTCCACAAATGAATTGTAAACTTCATCTGAGCCAAATACTAACTATGACTGGAAATATTTGGGGACAAAGGGTTAAAAACAAAAGGAAAAGATACCTATGATGCTGCTTTTTAAGTTAGTTATCATTGGCAAGCCCTGATCCTAAGAATACATCCCATTTTTATATTTTAACTTCATAAGACCACTTGAGAGCAAGAGGACGCCTGGGATGCTTTTGGTTTCTGATGATCTATAACCTGATGATGGCCAATGGGGAGAGAGGGGGTACTAGTTGCAGATGATTTTCAGTACTTCCTCTAAAGGGAATAGCAGGGCTAGTGTAAGATGTTTTAAAAGAAAGGCTTACAGACCTCTCGTTATTGTTGAAAAACTCCAAAATTTACTGTCTTGTCCTCATAAAGCTGATTTTTTGGTAAAATAACTTAAATGGTTAAAAGAATAAGATTTTACTGATGGAAAGCCCACAAATTATTACATTTTTCTTAGTATTAACGCTAAACTAGCAGCCCCTTGCACACAACCTGCCCTTGGTGACATTCTTTCTCCCCTGCTTTAGCTGTGCTCATTCAGCAAGAACGATCTGGTCAGAACCTCTGAAAAGTAAGGGCACAACTCTGCCAAGAAATGCACATCAACTGCTATGGCACACTTGAGTTAAGGGCCTTGAGATTTTGGTGCCCATTTTATACTTCTGTTCCATCACTAAGAAAATGGTAGTTACTTCATGAACTCTTTCAAGGCAGCCTAAGGGGCTGGGTTAACAGAGCCTGAATCTCAACTATCTGCTTTAGCCCCATTAATGAGATTTATTTTATTTCTATGTAGGTGGTCTCTTATTTCTTAAATGCAATTAGCATACAGTTGTTGCCTGATGGTTTTGTTTATTTTTGAAAGTGCCGACTCCTGGACTTGCTTTCATAGTTCTGAAGTTTCCAGAACTGACTTTTGTGCTTCACAAGCCTATTTTCAGGAAATATTTTGTAAGAGGGATAGTATTTTGAACGCCGCTTTTATGGCTGTAAAGCCTTCTCCTTTTTTGCATCCTTTGTCTATTCATTAAGAACCATCTCTAATTCCTAGATGTGTTTTGGGAGATGGGTTCCTTTCCTTTCAAATATGTAAATTAAAAAAATCCATTACAAAGACTTTGAGTCTTTAGACAAAGTTAGATGCCTATTTTATAAGAGCCTGTGCTGTGTAATGTTCAGAGTGGTACATGGAAACTTAACTGTTTGACCATTTTCAGGTTTTCTCTATGCACATCATGGTGTGTTCATTATCTGCTTTTTGCTCACTACATAAGTGCACAAAAATCATCTGTCTTGCTCCGTTTTAGCTGTAAAATGAGTAGAAGGTTTCAGGCTTTTACTCAAGCTATGAAAATTTTCAACATCCTGGGTTTTTGGGGATAACATAGATGAATGCCACACAGTGTTTCCAACTTTTAGGTTTTATTACAGCCTTGCTTTCTGTGATTCATGAATTTATAATTCATACTCAAAAAAGGAAAATAGACCGTTTTTGAAAAATCAACATCGTGCATATGGCAAATCACAATAAACATGTCAGCAAAAGTGAATATACTAACAGTTTATGGTGGCTAATTTGCTAATTTATTCTTTTTATATAAATGAACAAATAACAACTGCCCATTGTGGTCACATTAAAGGCAGAATGGTGTGGAAATTTCTGTTCTCAATAAATCCATAAAGAAGTGGACACAACTTATTTTTAGACAGAATCCTGCTCATAATATGAACAGCCACCTAAAAATCTGTTGAGAGAAACATAATTGGTTTCACAAGAAGTCTAAATTTTTTTTTATTCCATTAGTCACCCTAATAACAAGTTTTACCATTTTTCCTTGTAAAGTTCATAAAAACAGTATGAGAAAAATAAAAATACCACACTGAAAGTTGGGTGGGGAAATAGGGAATTTTCCACTCTTCTATATGATGCTGTAAAAATTGTTGAAGCCAGTGAAGTTAAAACCACTACAACACAGAATCTGACTTCTAAGTCTACTGAAAAAGAGTTGCCTTGTTGTAACAAAAGCTGCTGAGATTTTTATAAGCAAATTGTGACTTCCCTACGCCGAATACACTGAAAAACAAATTAGATTTTCTTTCATGTGTTATGTACAAACACTTCAATACACAGCAGATCAAAACTCTAAGAATTCCTATCAGAAAATGCTTTAGAGGAACACAATTCATTGAATCCTCTACTCTACTGTAACAGTCTAGTTAGAACAATTCTATATACGTGAGGAGAAGAACAGAATTAATTAGGAAATCTTTGCTTCTGAAACCCCTTAGTTCAAGATACAAATACAAAAGGCTCTGCATATCTGTATTATAGAACAGATAAACGCTGTCCACATTTGGAAAGATCCATGCCAGATAGAAAAATGCCCAAATTCAGAAAGACTCTAAAGTTCCTCAAGATTTATAGATATTTGGATCCAAATAGGATGGTTCAGGGTCATAATAGAGCCAAGTCAATATATAAACCTAGAATCCCAGATACAATAGGAGTTTCATTACATTTTGTGAAGTTTGATTTACATTTCTCATTCAGCCTTATTCCCTCCAAACCTAACAGAAACCAAATAAAAAACCAAGCTGAAGTAGTCACAGTTAAGACATTTTAAATCATATGTTGGGTATAACAAGAGGAAGGACCAATCAAGTGAGGGGTTTTTTCTGTATTTCTAAGTTTCTCTCTTTTAGGCAAACCACTTGCTGAGATTGTCTGCATTACTGTGGTCTGTCTCAGTCTAGAAAAGAGAAAAGTGTTCCAGCTATTGTGGATCATAGCAGAAAAAGGAAACAAAATAGATGGGTGAGACTTTAGTAATGCATTCTTTTCCTCCCTGCCCCAGCTGGTTTAAACCATCTTGGCAAAAAAGTCTTGAGGAAAAGTTTTTAAAAATGATATAGGTTAAAAGTCAAAAAGGACATGGTTAGTTATAACTTCAGTAAAATCAATCCTGCAAGTCGAAGAATATAACACAGCATTAACTATTTCATGTGTCTTAAAGACAGTTGGAGGTCAAAGGACTTTGGCCACCTAAGTCTGAAGAGCACACACTTGCATCCTGGACCTGAACTGATACAAGAGGACAGTAAGAGTGGGAGAAATGTCAGTAAAGGATATTACCAAACTAACTATCTGAAAGCAAGAACAAAGCAGGAACATCTATAGCCATGTGAAAAAAAACCCAACATGTATGCCGAGAATGTTCTGGTGAAAAAGAAATCTGAGTTAAAACCCCACACTGTAGCATAATGGTGACATCAGTATAAGAAAGGATCAAAGACTGATGGCAATGAACGAATGTCATGGGAGATCATTTTCCATTTCAAGCAGGAAAGATGTGGACTGCAATAGGCGTAAGATCAAATCCTTGGCTCGGATTACAAACACCTGCAGGTAAGCCTGAGTTGCTTCAAAAATCAATGCAGGATTTTATGCACAGTTACATTAATTTTTTTTTTTTAAATCAAGCTTTGTGATAGAGTTTTATCAAGAAAGAGCCTAGTGAATCCCATTTTACACAGCAGTTTACTACAATCATGCTTTTACATTAATCTAACTAATTCTTTATCAGCTGAGGCAAAAATGTTCATTCTGTGGTCACTGAAAGCACTAAAACATGGTAGAAAGGGGATTTGCAAAAAATCAGAGTGTGGAAAACATCCCAGCACAAATACAAGTTATAATAGGGAAAGTTCAACATAAATGCAGCATTACTGAAAACCACTGATAGTATAATATAGACAACAAACTTAGACATTATGTCTGATTTTTTTTTTGTCTATGACTACTTTTTTTTTTTTTTTAAATAAGTGACTCTTAAAGCTATTGCAGCTGCAAATTAGTAGAGAAAAATGCTCTCAGTTTTCAGTTTTTCTCTCTGGTTTCATATATTGTTTTCTCTCCATAACCCTCTGTATTCTGATACTGCCACTATGTGTATGACTTTGCATTCTAGAGTGTTTTAGTAGCATAGTTTACAAATATTAACAGAAACATGGCTTTTGTTAGTGGGCTACCCATAGTATGCTGCTTTCAATATCAGAAGTATGTAAAGCAAACCTCTGTTATGGTTTTGGATTCCTTTGGCATATCACTTATATGTTCACAATCTTCACTTAATGCTTCGTCTGCCATATATTTCCTATCTTCATGTAGATCTTTGTAAATTTTGTCTTCTGCTGCAAAATTGCAAAGATGATACAGTTTCACTTACTGGCAATACGCAAGTATTACTGTCTTCCTGTTTTTCTGACATCTCTTTTCATCCTGTAGCATTTTCCTGCTAGAGTAGGGTACTTTCAGTGAAAGATTAATAAACTGATTTTTACCTTAGTACATTTTCTACAATTTTTTTGCAGATAAAAATGCTATGCAAAGAGATTTCACTTCAGATAAAGAACCAGTTAATGAAAAACGGTGCTAAAAGGTTATTTAATCCCATTTCTGTACTTTAAAAGATCAAATTGTATTATCAGAAATACACTGATATTACTGTTATTTCTTTGAAAATTAGACCCCATCACCCAACACTAGCAACAAACCACACATCCTTAGCTCTGCCTACCTTGGATTTGTAAAAATACTATCATTAATAATCCGAGATTCTTAAGAGTGGTAGCAGGTAGAGAGTAAATATCCAGTCTGACAACACTGACATTCTTCTGCCTGCCTATCCCCACCCTGCCTGCCTACCATCATGAAAAATAAGCTGTAAAACACAGGCATGTAAGAATTTGACTCGGTGCAGTTTGAGCAGAAAGCAGATAAATGGGATTTTGCCTCTGCCTCGTACAGAAACACTACACTTGGACATACATGCATATGGTCCAAGAGCAAGCCTTATGTTCCTCGAAGTTCCTGTAATTTTTTGTTACAGTATTAAACGAATAAAATAATTACTGGACAAATTGAGTGTGTAATTAATTGATCTTCAGTACACCCTTGTCCCTTCAGAGAAGCTATTAAAGAAAGTTGTTCAGTTTTTGAAGGTCTTGAAGCAAAAATGCAAGTGAGTTCTAACTTTACAGTAAGCTATCAGGCATCCATGAAGACAAAACCAGATCTTAACTGGGCAAGTACATCATAGCCACAGGTTATAAAGCAGACACAGATGTACAAAACTATCAAGACAGGAAAACAAAAGTTTGGAAGAACAGTGAGAAAAGCTTTACATTTTTGCATAACAGGAAATTCACTGAAGAAAAAAGAATTACAAATAACCACTAACATGCCTCATTTGCCTTAAAGAAATACAAAAGCTCCTAAAATGAGAAATAACATCATCGAACAAGAACCACAAAGTGAAGAATTTTATTTCAAAAAAATGTCTTTGAACACAGCAGCTCTTTGCACAGAGAAGATGGAGCTGAAGACAAAGAATTGCTAAAATAGGACTGAATTGAAAGCCAAGATGAAATATCCTCCTCAAGTTCTGATGCTGGCAGACAAACACCATTCAAAAAAAGTTTTCCAGCTATGACAATAATAAGGCTTCAAAACATTTCGTATACTCACAAGAATACTTGTGAGGATAATGTTCCGGACTGCTGAAAATCAGCAAATGGGGGAAGGACATACCAAGCACTTTTAGATCATTTCATCTGAATTCTTAGAAAGATGTTAGAATATCAATGGGAAGAAAGGTTACTTCATACTGAGATGCTGGTTCTTGGGCAAACATCTACTCCAGGAGTCTGCATCTCACGACTTCTCTTTTTGCTTTAGCAGGATACACACTGTGTGGAACCATCCACCTTTTTTCTAGCCCTGAAATGTGTACAGTCACAGAGATACTCAGATCTTTACATTTTCAGCAGTATTTAAAAGGGACTTGTAGAAAATGAGAGAAAGATACGCACACTGATCTTATATTTGGGCAACATATATAAAGTCTGAAGTTACTGATAGGTCTTCTATTTTTTTTTCACTTGTCCTTTCCTACACTGTAACTGAGGAGGCTGTGGTCCCCTTGAGATGGTCAAGAATAATTTCAAAGTGTTTCCGAAGGCTCTCTTAGCAAAGCAATGATTTGAGGAGTGTAAATGAAGCATTGTGCTCAAGCACAGAGCTTCAGAAAAGCACAAATACGGCTCCAGATATCTGCATGGCTGAGATGCAAGGTGGAAAAATAATTTAGGCACATTCTTGTTGTAGTAAACTCTTCCTGGAGCAAGTCTAATCACAAATCAAGAAAGTAATTTTGACTTCCTTTTAACAGTTCTTTCCATGGCACATCATTTAAGTGGCCATTCCCTCAGCAGAGTTGTGTGTAGTTGCATATCTCAGCAACAAACCCAAATGAAGACACCATTGAAAACACTTGTTTTTTTTCAGGCTATGCCTGGAACTTCTGAAACCACTCAGGACTTTCTGAAAGCACTGCCTTTTGAAATATTTTAGCCCTAAGATGTGAATTTAGGAAAGAAAATGGATAGTGTCCTGAGTCAAACTGAATTATATTCTAAGCTTGTTCATGACATGGTGTTCAGAGCCATGTTATCTGGGAATAGTAACATTTGTGTGCTGTACGAAAATGTCCCGCTGCATGCACAGGTAACAGACGTTAACAAAAAATACCTCCACAGAAAAGTGCATCAGCAAACAGGCAGACAAGGGCCTGAAAGGTTGATCAATAGAAATAATCAATTTGGATGTCACTGATGCAAGGTACTTCTGAGGAGGAAAAACTTTCACACCAGGAACAGAAAAGCTGGAGAGCTCCTATAATGGGGTACTACGGGCAGAAATTATATTGTATATTAAAACCAGGACTCATCTGAGATCCCTGTGGTGCTCTCCTGCCATGCAAGAAAGAATAAGCAGATAGAGTAGAACAGATTTGCTAAGTAACAAGATGAGGCTAAAAAAGACCTACTGTCAACAACAATGCCAGACAATCAGACAGGAAAAAAAAATAGAAAAGAATGCCAAGGAACATGAACACTTTCTCTTCTCACCTTGATCCCCAAAGGATCCCAACGTGCCAGGCTGTTAAACAGTAAGAGGCAGTATCCAGCCTACTTTGCCAGCCTAGTGAAAAAAGCAGTGGAAAAGTCACATCTCATACCATGGCTGAGCCCTGCAGCTTGACAAGTCAGTAATGAGGTCTTCATTGACACGATTGCAATCCAATTTGAATTACTGAATTACTGAATATCTGTCAGAAAGAGGAAGGAGTGCAGAGTGACCTATGATATTGCTTTTCCCTTTACTGTAATCACCAAGCTCAGTGGAACTGCCATAAAATCAAGGTCAGAGGCCACTCTAAATGCATTTCAGTATCTCCTGAGTCACCAGCTCTGTCTCTGATAACATTGTGATAATAACTGGATCTAAAGAAGGACCTGCGCATCTGAAATCTGACATCTTCCAAATTATATCATTTGGTTGAATTAAAGTACTGCTTCTTCTCACAAACTTCTCTCATTTGTGTTACAGATGAAGACTAGATGCTCAAATGCTTGAGAAATTTAAACTTAACAAGATGGTCAATATGTCAATAGGCCTTCTTTTATAACTCCTATGACCTCACTCATCAATCATTACGAGCAAAGCGAAAATAATAGCTCTGAGGTTTATTCCTCTTCCTTTTACATTCCTCCACAGTAGATAAGTTCAGGAAACATTTGAACAGATGTAGGTATTTTAAAAGTTAATCAGAATTAAGAAAGACTTAATCAGGAATAACCAGGACTTGAAAAATCCCAATTTTGAGAAACTTCTCATCAACAAATTTAACATTTATTTACAAACCACCGACGGACCGTTTAACTAAAGGCACAATATACCCCAAGAAACCTTTTTATTGCTGACAGTAATACTTGATTTAGAATTAGCACAGCATGATTTTTAAATCCCAAATTGAGTCTGCAGAGAAAGCAGTTAAAAAAGGGCTGTGTTTTTTTTTTTTTTGGTTTTTTTTTCCTGCAAACTGAGCAAACTTGATCTGGAAATCATTAACAGATAATAAACATAACCTTCCCCCACTCACTCCAAGATGCCATCTCTGCAGTCATTTTTCAGAATACAGTTGTATTTTTGCAGCACATCATCCTACGGAGAAGAGACTCACAGACTTTCATTTCATCTGATTTCTCCCTTGCTGCTGAGGGATTGGTGCCTTCTCTTCAACAGGACTCAGTTCCTTAGAAAGAGAATGAAGTGGAGTGAAAGAAGGAAAAGCTGGCTTAGTGACATGTGTTACTAAATTCTCTTTAGGATAACAAAAGTCACTGTGAAAAGAAAGCAAAAAATTGCAGAAGGTCAACTTTCAAATGTACTGCATCAGTCTCAATCAGATACCTAATAGACCTGTCCTGTTATCTAATAGACTAAACAATAAGTGAAGCCACCAACCACTACTTTGCAGACCGTTTCTTAAAAAGCAGACTTTAAAAGTAGCCTTGGAAGTTTTAAGCTATTCTTGTCACATTAAGTATTTGCATCCTTTTGGTGTTCAGAATCTGGGTTTGTTAAAAGTAGTAAAAATTAGTGACCCAGGGAAGAAGAAAGTAAAAACAGTACTGATGGGATTAAGTGCAGTATAAGTAAACAAAAAAATATCAGCCCAAGGCTGGACATTCAAAATTGTTTGTTCAAGACATCAGTAATAGAAGGATATTTCAAAACGTGACCAATCCATCACTCCAACACCAATGCAAAAGAAGAGCTTTGACAACCATCAGATACCACTTAATTTCTCTGAATCTTCTCAAAATTTTGAGAAAACAAAACAAAGAGAAAAAGTTGACAAGTCTACGGGGCTAAAGTGTACAGGCCCTGAGTGAGAGTGAAATGAGATCATTTAAATAAATCAATCAATATATGCTAGTGGTTCCTTCCTTTTTAAATGTAGAATTTATAGCTTGCGCTTTCTGCTCGTCAATGTATGACAAAACCTGAAAAATTACAATGAACATATCAAGAGTCTGCAACTACAAGCCACCAGAGAGCTAAATGCTGCATCTATTTTACTAAACTTGAAAATCTGACTTCTCTCAGGAGAAAAAAAAATGAGACACATCCGAATTGTTTCCTGTTATGACAGAAGAATACAAGAATAGTCGTACTCGGTCAAACCAAAGGTACACAGAGAGCAGTATTCAATTTCCAGCTCTGACCAACATCAGATGCCTAAGGAAGACTAAGAACATGGCAAGCACATAGTGATATTTCCACAGAAATC
Organism: Urocolius indicus; assembly: GCA_013401255.1. NCBI lineage: Eukaryota > Metazoa > Chordata > Aves > Coliiformes > Coliidae > Urocolius > Urocolius indicus. The sequence goes on from WBNH01010201.1 coordinate 92,876, forward strand.
TCTTTTGGCCACAAGTATTTTGTGGCTCAGAAACCAGAGGTAGTCACTCTTTATAGCTCCACATGAGTTTTTTTTTCTAACTAGTTCAGTGAACTCTGAAGCTTCAAAAAACTTAGTATCTAATATCTTTTGGTGCTTAACAATATCACATGAAGAACCATTCCTATTTTATTTCATTTGATATTATGATAGATTCATTTGCTTTAAAATTAGGAAATGATCTGAAAACGTCTTGTAACATCAAATATTGCAATAGAAATCTGAAGACTTTTGTATATTAATATATCTGTCAAACAGAAGTATCTTCTCCCAAAACATCATCTAGCAGAAGGGACTGAGGTTCCTTTTCCCAATTCTGCTCATTTCATATTCCCAAACCACTGAGTAAGAATTTCTATTGTCTACATTCAATATTTGCAAGTTCTTACATTATAACCAAAAATTTAATGGCACTTTTGTCAAATATTTTCATATCAGACTATGCCTTTCTTGAGAGATGATGTTACAGCACTCATGTCAGATGAAGATCAGCTGTTCTCCCTATCTCTTTATAAAGCACTGTAAAAATTAGCCTTCTGTAGACCAAGATACTAAGAGGCATAATTGTTAAAGCGCAGCTCAATTATCTCAGTCCTTAAATAAAGCTATCACTCCTCACTATCTCAGTCTTCAAGCAAAACAAATAGCTTAGACTTTAAAGAGCTATAAAGTTTACTTAGACATTTTGAAAGTAAACAGTAGCTATTCACTCTGAGGCACTGTCAGTATACAGCAATTTAAATCCTACTCTTCCCAGTAGCTCAGGCTGGAAGAAGAGACAGAAAAAGCAAATAAACCAGCTCAGAAGAGCAGTGCAGCTCTAATCCACAACCATTTTTCAGGATTCACTTAGATAGATTCCAATTATTCCTTTGTTGGAATTGCTAGCTTTATGCAGATGATCTTCCATCAAAATGTTGGACATTCACAGCTCTGTCTACGAAAAGTAGAGAATAAATTACACAGAAATGCATCATCTTGAAGTGTGTCCAGAGATGGGCAACAAAGCTGGTGAAGGGTCTAGAGAAGAAGTCTAATGAAGAGTGGCTGAGGGAACTGGAACTGTTTAGTCTGGAGGAGGCTGAGGGGACACATGATCACTCTCTACACTATCTGAAAGGAGGTTTTAGAGAGGTGGGAGATGGTCTGTTCTCACAAGTAACGAGTAATCGGACAAGAGAAAATGGCCACAAGTTGCACCAGGGGAGGATTAGATTGGAGACGAGGAAGAAGTTTTGCATTGAGAGGGTTGTTAAATACTGGTACTGTCTGCCCAGGGAAGTGGTGGTGTCACCTTCCCTGGAAATATTTGAAAGATGGGTAAATGAAGTGCTGAGGGACGTGGTTCAGTGATGGGCTTGGCAGTGTGAGGATAGTGTTTGGACTAAGTGACTTTAAAGGTCTTTTCCAAACAATTCTATGACTCAAGGGCCACTTAATGGACTAACAAATTAGTCTGTTGTCCAAGATATATGTCATGATTGATGTGTTACTTGACATGCAGGTAACATCACTCAACTAGTAGCCAAATAACATGACAATTTTCTGGTGCAAGCCAGCTACTACACTATAATCTTTTCTTGCTTAGAGCGCTGCTGCTCAGACTTCTGGTTTCACAGAACCAATATTGTTTCTATCAGTAGGACTCATTCCCTTTTTCCTCCCCACTCCTCAGCTTGATGACTTTATTAGAAGGTAAGTTGTAATGTGCAAGACATAATGAATTCATAAAAACCACTTTGAGTTAAGTGATCACCTTGAAAAAGTTCTGCCTCCCAGCAAGTACAGGAACTCTTTCACACCAGGTTATGTTAGTGTGGTTTCAGGAACTGAGCTCTATATGAAAATTATATCACATGAGCAATATATACTCCTTATCTCATGAATCAATGTCCAAGTAGACACAGATTAGTGGCTGTCAGTCCTTTCACCACACAAGAGATACCAGCAGTAACTAGACATACACCTAAAGATTGTAATTAGCATCTAGTACTTTGAATCTGCTGCTTCTGGTGAGCAAGTGATTGGTAGTTTATGTGCTTTCAGTATTATTATTTTTAAATCACCTTTAGTGTTATCTCTCATACACAATTAGGAAACACCACAGAAGCTTGCCAAACATCTGTATTATGCCTCAAAAAAGTACGGAACTAACAGTAAGAACTTGAACCAAATATCACTGTATTAGCTCAGATACGATCTTTTGGTATCCACATCTTATCTCACCAATATCTTAATGTGTGGTGGGATGTGTTGCAAAGTGAATGACTTGAAAGTGTCTTGATTAATATTCAGAATAGACCAGTTGAAGGGAAGACAAGGAGGCCACCCAGAAAGACCAAACGTCATGACAGGCCTCCAGAATATTTTTCCTTTTTTGCAGTGCAAGGTAATAATTGGATCAGAGTTTGGCTTTAACATCTGCTGCTGGTTGAGATCTCTGACTAGCTTTTCCAGCTTCAATCTGAGATACATTTCAAGTGTTATTAATTCCCATGACCTAGTGTCAAAGTCTGATAGAGAAAGTGATCTGGTTGCATTGTCTTCCAGTATTTAATATCAGTTCTGGGTAGAAACAGCTGGAAACAATATCACGTTTGCTACAATAAATTTTCAGAGGAATTTGTTGAAAATATCTTTTATCTACAAAGAGCTGAGTTAGAAAATAGAGTTATAAATCGAATGTATGTAGAGGAAAAGCCACATGAGCAAACTGCTCGAGTACCTAATCAGGTTATATAGGTTATATTCAGAAGTAAACTGAGACTGTATAAACTCATATGAAAGTCTAGGTACGATTTTATCCTAAACTCTGTGTCTAAATTTGCTCAGTTAAAATGAAGTAGGGTCAGATTATCTCATATTTACTATTTAGTAATTATTAAGCTGGTAATGGGTTCTGCAACACCTCTTCATGTGCAGCTGCCATTGATTTCAGAAGATGCTTAGTGTGCAGAAACTTAAAATGAACTCTGAGTCTGCTCTAGCATCATCCAAATTGTATTATATAAGCTTTCACTATGCTGGGGTTTTTCCAGCTTAAATGAAAGCATTTAAATATTTAAAAATGATTTATTATGATTTTAAAAACAGTATCTAGACTGTCATTTTAGCATGCTATGAACTACCCACAAATTAAAGTAAGAAATGAAGAATTATTAACAATTGAAAGGGAGGCTTTATTTATAATTACCTAGTCAAAGAAGTATGACAATTTTGATAGGTTCTGCCTCCCTTCTTTTCCTTTTATGAGACAAGGCAAATGACTGTTGCATGCATATCTAGGAAATTCCACTAGTAGTGTGTGCACTGTCAGAGAGATTACACAGTGGACAAATGCTTCCAGAGCCTTTCTGAGCAGTATGTGCATGCTGGAAGAAAAAAACCCCTTCTATTTTCAGCTAGGGAGATATTAGTAAAATATTTCAATAATCTAAAGCAGCAGATTACAGGGCAAAGAAGCAAACTCAGTCCATAATGAAAATAAATTTGCTCTTTTTTATTAGCTAACAAGCTATATAAATAATTTTGCACATTCTTGCATGATCGAAGAATTAGAAGAGTAGAAAATGCATATGCCTTCTTGCTGATGAAATAATGCATATAACCTTGTAAGTAACAACAAGAACAATATTGACAAGAAAAAATATGCTTTTTTTTTTAATGCATGTGTCTTGGTAAAGAGTTAGTAGTATCTTGGTCATCAAAATATGCACACAAAAAAACATACCCCCCAAAAACGGGTATAGAAACTCTGTTCTCCATTACTGCCATTCAGGTTTCAAGCTATTTTTGACTGAAAGACCAACTTTCAAGAGGCTTTAGAAATTCAGCTTGCTTCCATTTTTTTCATTAAACGATAAAAACACTCCAAGGCCTTTCTATTCTCTGAGGCTATTTGAGGCTTAGAAAGAGGAAGGAGCCAAGTTTCTGGTTCTAATTATTACGGTAATTTTGAATGAACAACTACCAGGTGATGAGGACATGGTAGCACTTTAATACCTTCCCTCATTTTTGGAGATGGAAGCAGAAAAGAACTGGTGCTGTAGGTGGAACTCAGATCTTTGGGGTCTGTTTTTCTTAGTGTAAATACTTAAAATTGTTTTATGTGGGTCTGGAAAATTTGGTCTTGTATATAATTTTCCTTTCACAGTAATGGAAAGCCTGCACTTTTCTCCCTGTTTGAATACCAGAAGATACAATTCTTAATCCTTCATTAATTATTACCATTTACACAGCCATCTGAGTGCTTTTAGAATATCACCATCAGAAGAAGAGTTCGTGCACTCTCAGGATGCACCAGTGTTGAATTCTACAAATTTATTAATACTGTTTTGAGGGTCTTACACTTCTGTTCATATGTAATTAATTTTTGAACACAGAAATCAATATCAGCAAAAATAATAGGTGTTTCTGTATCTCTATTACTGAGTCTCCTGCTTGAAAACAGTATTAGATGTTAAATAAAATATTGATTGTACTTGTCTTCAGTTATAAAAGTTAAATCAGCAATGTCTTACATTCCTGCAAATGACTATCTCTAGCTGTGACAACAGCTTCATTAGTGCCTTATGCAGTTATTGTTGCTTCTAAGTTGAGTGGAAAGATACAACTGAATTCTTACAAAGATGGAAAATAAACCAGAGATCCCCCTTTTTGCATGTAAAACTGCATTTTTCTTTATCGCCTAAAATACAGAAAGCTGCTTTTGGGTAATAAAAAGTAGTGTCTCAAATGAAGGTTATGAATGAGGAATCATTTACACTTTGCTCCTTATCTCTAGCCCTGCTCACTTAACTGTGCCATCAATTTCTAGATAAAAACATCTGCATTCTCAAAACCTTTTAGACTAAAACAGGCAATAAGTTCTTTCTTTTACTGCATTTTAAAATTGTCACAACTAGGAAAGCACCATGTTATCTGAGCCTCTGAATACACTGGTGACTGTTGCCCAGAAGGCACTAGAAATGCATCTCCATTTAAAATGCAGACTAGTTGCCACACATAAATGTATTCTCAGAATAGCAAAAAGCTTGAACAGGTGCAGTTGGGCAGGGAATTGCATGAGTATCGAGGCATGTGGCAGCTCTAGCAGGAGTTCAGCTCTATGACATCAGGCACTCTCCTACAATTTGAAACTTTAACTGCAAATATTTAATTTAAACATTTATCTGTTTTCAATTAAAAAACCCCCAAACTCCAAACTATGTCAAGCTCCCAAACTGACTCATCTCTTCAAGAAGGTGACAGAATAATTTATCTTGGAAAGCAAAACAGCTGACTGAATCCATACCAACTCTAATTCATTTGTCACTCTTGTGAATAGATTAAAACACCAGAAACAAAATAGCTAGAAATGCTGAAATGTAGAGTCATTGAACTGTGAGCAAAATCAACAAGCAACATTTTAACTTGTGTTTCAAAAGATTTCCCAGATTATGAAATAGGGGAAGAAACATACAATGAATTCTGAATTGAGTTTCTTTGGATTAAGCATGAAAACAATACATTGATTTTTTGAAACTCATTCTGTGATACTGTTTAATTTTAAAACAAATCTAGCTTACTCCAAGAACCTTTAAATCAAAAGGGATTGATTTCGGACAGCTGTTATTGTTTGAAAAGTTAATATCTAGGAATTTTGTATTGGTTCGAAAAGGCATCTGTTTCTAGAACGTGTAAAGCTTTGAAAAAGCAGGGAATTTATCTGCTTTCATTTTGTACAGTAAAGCTGCTCTTAATATTGTTATCTTATACATTTGGATGGTAAATAGAATGACTTTATCATGCCATCAGTTTTTTTTTTTTTAAAGAAGTCATTAAAGTCAGGTGGGTTTTGTGATGATATGATCCAGTATCATCTTACTTGAAGTGAGAAAGCGAAAGAATGCTAATGATATATAACTGTATAAAACGAAACAGAAAAGGGGAAAACTAGAAAGCAAAAAGCACACTCCAGGAAACAGCCTGTGTGGTTGCTCTCATTCTGAAAGCTGCTGCAGCGAGGCCACCTGAACTTTACTCTAAGCAATATGGCCACCTCATTTCAAAGCCTTAGTAAATGTACAACTTTGTATTTCACTTTGGCCACCTATGATCCCAAGTTACAAGATCTTTCTCTGTTCTTTCTTGAGAACAACTGCTGCTTGCACATGCACTTGGTATGAACTTCATAAGCTTTATTTCTGAAGAAAACTAACAGGTTTCAGAAATCATACATTTACATACTGGAAAGCTTTTTTATTATTTACACAGTTATGTTCAAGTATCCTGAAAGCATTTATGTTAAATTGTGAGAAACATTGAAGAAACATACTAGAGAAAGGCACTTGAAGTTAGATCTCAACTGTATAGAAATTAAAGCAAAGATCTTGAAAGACAAATATGGCTTATATTCAGGGTATAATTTCAATATCAGAAATATTAGCCAATACACACTATCGTGGCTTAAAAAGCATCCCAGATTGGAAACTTGCCTCAGTACCCACAGCTTGAAAGGGGCTGCCACAGAAATCTAGAAATGCCATGTGGACAGTAGAGTGATTCTCTACCCATTTCTTCAGCAGCAACAAAAATATTTTGACTCACAGTCCTTTTAAAATGGAACATTCTAGAGACAAGAACAGTTTAAAATTCACACCTGAAATGCTAAAATTACTTGGTGTCAAAACAGGAATAAAAGTAAAAACAATAATAAAGTCCAGTTCATCAAAGTAACCTTCAATAAAATCTTCCTCCTTTGTATTCTTTCAAATTCTCTAATTCCCCATAAAGTATTTATAAAATCTAGCAGAGAAATATGACAGCTTCACAATATGCTGAGGGTTCCACAGCATTTTGCACATAGTAGGTAGCAGTATTTCTATTTGCCTACCACTGAAATGTATCCATCTCCTCCAGGGACGTAACAACAATTTAAATGAATAGCTTCTCATGGAGATAAACTAAATACTACATTTCACCAGTTTAATTCCATGTTTCAAGATGATGGAACAAAGGTGTTCAAAAGATTTTTTTTCTGCCAACATAGGGCAGAGATTATATACCCCGCACTTGTTCCTGGTTTATTCAAAAATGCAAGCCAAACACTTCAGTGATGAGGTATTGTGGCTCCCCTGCCACAATATCTACTACGCCACAATGACTACACAATATGAAGTCATTGGATATCTCTAACCTGATATGTCGACCTGAAGCAAAGATTATTTACAGAAGTTCAGATATACCATTTCAAAAGCTTATTTCCTCTAAAATTTGTCTTGCTCTGACATTTTACATAATTTACTCATTTAGAGCTCTGAGAAAAACAGCTTATTTTGCGCCAAAGAATGAAATCATGGAAGTGCTAAGATATTAATCGATTAGTCAGTTGTCTCGAGATTGGAAAGTAACCTCACAAAACAAATGAAGAACACTTCTACTTAGAGAACTAGGGAAACCCACTGCCGAGTTTAATTTCTATACCTTCTTCATGCTTTCCTGCCAAGAGCACAGAACTCCACTAATGGGGACTGCAGTTGCAGTGCTCTACAACATAACCATTCCTGTCTAGAAACCAAACTTGGGAAATTTTCATTTTCCTTTAAGGCTTTTGCCTTTCCTAAAAGCAGGCTACAGCAGTAAGAAGTAGAGGTCATGAACTCCAACTTTCACCTGGAAATTTAGTCTCTAAAACAAATAATGTATAACACTGTTGTCCTGCCAAGAATGTCACTCCTAATTTGATCATACGGATATTAAATTTGACCTTCCACTTAAAAATATGCTACACACTGCTTTCATGAGCAACTTTGCTGAATCAGAGTCAAGGGACAAGCAGGTATATACTAAAGTGACAGTTTCAAGAAATAATTTGAAACCTGAATGAAAGATTCACATAGACTACTCTGTTACCAGAATTCTCTCAATAAATACGAATACGTTGTCTCCATCTCTTCAAGTTACCTCTAAAGGAGAGTTTCCACACATGATTCTGCAACATTGTGAAAGCCTAGTCTGGACACCATATCAAAATGAATAGACTTTAAAATAAGTAGCAGCACAAATCTGAACATAACTGAGATAGGTCCACAATTCAACAAAGCCTTGCCTCGTCATATAAGGTTTTGGATACTGCTATTTTGCTGGATTCTTGCAAACTCATGTCAAAATTGCAGAGGTATCGCATTTCAGTTTTACGTAACTACTAAAGTACAAGTGTTTTTGTTAGTCAGGGAAATGATAGCAGTCTTGCTTCTTCTTTGCTGTCCCAAACCAAAGACGAGAAACATAGAAAACAAGTCCTACCACTCGAAGGTTGTTTGGCAAGCTATTTGAAATGGCAAGCCTCAGTTTAGCTGCTAGCACACAGTTTTGTAATAAAATAACCACTGTCACTTTCTGTCAGTCTTACCGTATATGCCAAGCACTGACTTAACTAACGAAGTAAAAGAAAACAAGACAAAGACCTCCAACCCTATCACCTCTAGACACAGTACTGAATCAAATGAAAAACAGAAGGAGTTTACATGTAAACTAGTGCTGGGGCTGCTTGATCCAAACTCTTTGTCAACTGACTGCTTTAGTGTCCACAGCTGTTGGTTTTGCACTTTCCCTAAGTACTAAAACATTTGAAGACTTCAGAAAAAAATTGAATTCCTGACAGTTTGAAGGGTTCACCTATGTGTATGTCAGCTATCTCTCTGTTATTAGGACCCAGGGTGAGTTTTATCTATAAAGTGATCAGTTGGCCTACATCATTAATACACTTCTACAAACAGTGGATAAAACAGTTTTAAATTACCAGAAGTTGCATCATTATGGATTATTATTTTAGCATTGTTAGCCTTCTATAATATGATGTTAGTCCCCCTGGAATACTGATTAAAATAGGAACCAGATGTGCTTTTCATGACCAGATTGAAAAAGATAAACAACAGAAAATCAATTCAAATAAAAAAGGATGCCCTGAGGGTGTTTCTCAAAACTGAAGAGGGAGAGCGTATGTATCTTTTAGAAGGGTGGGGTAGGAACTGAGAAACACACAAAAACCAGAACTGTCCTGCACAAAAAACGAATCCTTAAGAAACATGAAACAATCTAGTTCTTCAGACACCTATTTTGATTCTATTCCAGTGCATCATTATCTTAAAATTGTATGCACCAGCCAACACTAAAACAAAGAAAAATCAGTATTTTTAGTTTTGCTCATAAATCCACAAGAAATCAAGCTAACAGGAAAAAAAGTCTAATTTACATTCAGACCTTAGCATTTTACAGGAATACCACTTTGGTTTACTGGACTGCAAGTATGACATGAAAGTTCTAAAAAAATTATCTATCTACTGCTCCAGAAAGCCCCTAAATGGATGCTTTATCTTCATGCTAATCCTGATGAGAGCTGTTTTTCTGCTAAATGCAGGCCAGTATCTGCAATCTTGAAGACCGAGTATAATTTAATGGTATTGTTTCTCAGAGTAGTCCAGCTCTTTCTCCATATGCATTAGAGAGCAAAGTTTCCATCACAAAGGAACAGGAATCACAAATCACAAAGAAAATTACAGCATCAATCCTCAATGCCAAGGCTTCTACAGCAGGTAAGAGTGTGGGCCTACTGAAGCCATATGGTTTGCCCCTGGACCTTTACATCTAGGCCAGGAGCTAGAGACTGTAGAAGAAAGTGGCAGTCTCCTTTGAAAAGCGTGGAGAAGAATGGATTTCTTTGCTTGGGTAGAAAAAGTAACAATCTTTTTAAGTAAATAAAAAAAAAAAGAGGAAGGATATTGTTCTTACTTATCTGCCTTAATTTCAGGAGAGGTAGTGTTGGCTCTGCTCAGGACCAACTCTAATGACTACCATCCCAGTTCACCAGGTCATTTTGCTGCTTCCAGCGGGAAAAGCACAGGCCACACATCAGGCCTGAAAAATTTGACTTGAAATAGTACAACAAATAAAAGCAGAAGAGAGAACTTATTTCCAGTTTTCATGAACACTTTTGTGTACGTGTATCTTATTTTTTGCTTTGTCACCACGTGGTAATTACTTCATCTCTAGAATTCCTTTGGATTACAAAAGCCAAATACATTGAACATTAAATATATTTATACAGAAATAAAAGATTTCACACAGTACAGCCTAATACACATTTGATTTGCCAAATTATGCTATTTCTCTTAGATATAATCAGACAGCAGATGGGATTTATAAGGTAAATCCCTCAATCCCTCCCTGCACCTTCTTAAAATGACTCGAGGATACTAGAGTTTCTCTCCAGGGGTTCCCTAGTTTCTATGCCCTATTTCTTCTGACATACTGCATATGTTAGGACCTCATTACTTTCCTCTGCTCCTCCCCAGTTCTCACTCTCTTTCCCTCTTCCTGGGAGTTCTACAAGCTTTTTTCCATTATTTCTTCTCTTTTAGATTTTTTTTTATGCTCCTAATTTTCCTTTTCCCATAGCTGGTTTTCTATTCTCTTCCACATGCCAGCATCTGTTTGTACATTAACAGGTCCTTTGGGATACTTCAGGATACAAATCATGGCTCTCATGCAAAAGTTTATCCAGCTTGTGTATTCAGACAATAACCTGTATGAGAAACAATATTTGTAGGTGTTGAATGAATGGTATATGGGATCACATCTTCTGCTGTGTTTGAGATACTGGTGCCTATAACTATTACACAGATAGAAAAGTATCAAGTAAAATTATTTGCCCCTTGCACTGAAGAAAGAGACAGAAGCACCTTGACTTGATATTGAAAACATCCCTCTGTAGGCAGAAGAAATCATATTTCCAGGGAACAAAGTATTTTAAATGGAATAAATGGCAATTCTGTGGTTTTTCTAAAAGTTCTGTGATCCTACAATTCCTGCTCCTCGCACTACGAACTGTGTAAATTAACAATTGTAACGATCAACTACATCAATATCAGAAGAAAATTTGGGAAATATCAGAATTATGCTTGTTCATGTAACCTTAAACATCTGTGTGCACAGACACGATCCCTCTTTGCATTATTACATATTTTTCCACAGCTCTACAACTAGAGGTTCCTATAAAAGATAGCCGTTATTTCAACAGCAATAAGAAAATATCAGAATAATGGTGGTACGGAGGATTACTGATAAAACCTCATAATCCTCTTAAAAGAGTTTAAGAACTGCAACAAGGCCACAGATTTTAGGATATTTTCAGAGAACTGTCTTTTCTTCCACATGTTTCTCAATCAAGAAAAGGTATATGAAGTTTTAGTGACCAAAAGGAACAATCAGGAAGGACACAGCCTGTTCACTTGAACATAACATCTAAACAGTGGCGACATTATAGAATACATGTTAAATTTGATAAACTATTCAGCAGTGACTTTTTAGAGACCAAGAATTCATACCAGACACTGCCAACATATTGTTCATGTTTAACAATGCTATGAAACAAACTAACACACAACGGCATGATCTTCAGACAGGAATTTTACTGAAATGTGGTTAACTAACAAAAAACTGCTTGTCAAAATTATTTTTAAAAAGCTTTTCAGTAACTGCTCTTAAATACATTTGTTATTCTGTGGTTTTCAATTGACTGCCATGTCAAGAGTGCCACGTTCTGTACCTCAGCATGATGTAGTTCAGCACACTTACTTGAGTACTAGAGCTGATACATCTACTCATTGTGAAAAAAAGATTCACAAACCCTTTTGTTTCTGGGGGGGGAAAAAAAAGGGGGGGAGGTGGGTTTCTGGTTGGATTGTGGTTTGTTTTTTTTTTTCATTTAGAAAATATCTGGAAAATTCAGCCTAGTGTATGTACATTTATGAAATAGATATGAAAAGCAATTTTGTGGGGTATTGGTTATTTATGAGTCAGTTTTATGGACTTACTACTTGTAGTCAGTAGCCTCCAAAATCACATTATTTCTACTGTTTATGTGAATAACTAGCATTTTTAGAGACAGATATTCCTCAAAATTGCTTCTCACACATACACCACAGTTTTTCACTTATGATATACAGGGCAAGGCAATCTGTACTGTTTAAATCCTTGAAGCAAAAGGATTGTAGTCATACAGGTTTTTGACTACAGAAAAGGCCTCTGTTGCAGTAATACACTGTGAAGCATAGTAGAGTCAACAGAGATGGCAGGAGGTTCAAACCACGCAGAAGCTGCAGATGCACTCAATCCAGTATATTGAAAAGTTGATAAGGAGAAGTTACCACTACCCTAGACAAATTCCTTCCTCTTTTATAGGATTAAAAACTTGTCTGCCATGGGAGTGAAGGGAATACACAGATCCCTTAGTCCTTGCTTTTTTTCTCCTCTTTCTCTCTCTCTCTCTCTCTCCAATGTTCTGCATTCCAGCTTCACATAACAATAATGGAAAGTTTTTGTCAGGAGTGAGTGTGAAAAACTGGCAACTGGAATTAATGTTAAAAGAGTAGAAATTATTTTAGTAATGTGATAGTTATGATAAACAACGTAATCCAGGAGTAAAAAGGCAGACCCGAACACCATCAATTCTGATTACGATCTGTTTCAAAGCCTGACCTTCATGAGTTGCTGACAAAATTCAATCCTTGCTGATGCCACAAGCCAGGCAAATAACCATCTAACAGAGCAACAGCTGCAGCAGGAGACATTTAAACTCTTGGAAGTACAGCTGTTCACAAATATTTGTCACTCCTTCAATCTACACAACCACATGTACAGAGGGAGTAGGATGGTGCTGTTTACTTGCAGCTCAAACTACCTGGTAATCCTCAATCTAGGCATCTGTAAATTACCATCAGTTAGAAATCAATAGTATCCCATCTTGCCTTACTGTCTTGTGGGAGCTCAAAAAAAAAAACCAAAAAAACGTGCTTTTGACAGTTTCAATTTGTTCTGCTACTTTGAATGCAAAGGTATTTTGGTAATTTTCTTTTTGTAATTAGAAAAACTGTCTCACCAGACCATGCCCACAACACGGCTGTTCTAACTCTGCACTTGATATGGTGAACTGCACTCAGATCCCCAGCCCTTTATGTCCTTCTTTCACACCCATACTAGATTATCAAATTACTGTCCTGTGCTGAATTTACATAGATTTAGTAAGATATCATGGACTTCATTATTAGTAAGTGAGGAAACAGAAAAGTGAGGAAATGTGGTAGAGCTCACTCTGTAAACCAATTAGTAATACAGATTTTCTAAAAAAAAGACACCCTTTTATTATTTTCCCTCAGTTCATCAAATGTTTATCTACCATTTAAATGGTAAACAGCTGGAACACCTTACATTTTTGTACCTAAGTAGTGTACCTGTGTCTGACAGATGGGTAATAAATACTGCAATAATCACAGCAAATTGCTTTTGTTCTGAATCTACTGGTGAGTTTTTAACTCTGCAAACGGCAGAGATTTGCAGGAGAGAACAGGGCACTTTCCCCCTACATTATTTTGGGTTTAGAGCAATAGTATGCTGTAGAATTAGCTGAAGGTTAGGTAAGTTCTTACTCCCTCTGTCTCCTAAAATAAATACTAAAATACACATCAGTAATCCAGTACCATTTCTGTCCCAGTATTTCAGAGACCATTTCAGTTTCACCTTTTGGGTTTTTTTTTTTTTGCATTTGTTTGCACTTATTATACCAACCTATTTTATCACCTACTTTGTACAAAAAAGAGCAAGCCACTGAAAAACGTCTCATTAGATCTCAAGACTGCTTAATAAGAATCATAAAGAAGCAATTCATGTTAAACCTCAGGTGAAATCCTGGACTTGTTGAAGTACATGGAGTTGCCAAAAGCTTACTTTAATAACAACGGTTTGGTTGAATGTGCAAGTATGTTCTGTGATACAGATCTCAGTTTTTATCATCATCCTTTTCTTCATGATTTCCTTTCCTGCTTTAATGCATGAGATGGAGAGCTAGCATTTTGTGTCTTTTGAGTATCTTACTTCACAGCATTAATAATGTTTCAATATAGAGTGTGTAGATGGGCAAGCCTAGGTTTTTAAAATTCCATTACAGAAGCATTTTTGCACCTACAATATGCAATAGGGGCAGTATGTGTTGTATCTATCATGCCTATTTGACTTGAGAAACCTGAAGCTGTAGAATACAGCTGCACAGAAACACCTAATATTTTGAGCCATGAAAGACTTTTGCAATGTAGGCCCACAGGCATCTGAAGAAATTGCTTCTCTGTAAAGCTTTATTTGACTTGATGACTTTAGAAATACTCCTACTTTCCTTGTCTACTGACTCACAATCCTGATAGAGGCAGAGGCCAAAGTTTCTCAAACTTCCTCCAGTTCCCTTTTGAACTCTTTCCCTTCAGGGTCAGTCTCCCTCTTTATCTGTATACTCCTGGGAGTGCCCAATCCCAATGTCCTAATTATATCCTAGTGCTCTCCCATCAAAAGCATTTTTCCCCGAATTCTGACCAATCACTACCTCTTCTCATTGCACAGCCAGCTCACTTTCATATGAGTAATAGAACACCTTACACACGCATGTGTAAAGTTATCTGCAACTGAGTGATACTGCAAGTCCTTTCATTACGTACAGATATATAAGATGTTAAGTCATGTGCCATTGTACTTGTTCTCCATTTTTATTAATCCTTTTAACAGTCTCTTCTTTCCGATGTAAAGATGCTACCAGTTAATATCAGAAAATGTAGTGCTGAGTGCACTGCCATCTAACTAGATGCCAAATGATAGTTACTAGAAGATTACTAATAATTTTGGCTTTATTGTGGTTTAATCAAGGAGTGTAACTTGTGTGCAAATTATATGGTACTCCAATTTGCATAAATCTAGCTCTTTTCCATGACCAGATTTTAATTAGAGAGATAAAGAGATTTTTTTCAATGAGATTTTTTTCAATGATAATTTTCCACTCTCATTCTCAACCAGCCTTTGTGCCATGAAATATATAGATAGCATTAGAAGACCAATGAAGCCACAGTTTCAAAACTATATGAAAAAATGGGCTAAAAATCTGCCTTCTGGTGATGTCCAATTAGAATGAACTGAAATAATTTTCCAATTTTCCAAAAGAGCAGCAGATAAACAGGATAATAATGGATATATGATATAATGGCAACAAAGATTTATTCTTGCTTCAAACGTTGTTCATAAATTATTTGGTATGGTCTACGAAACATGTAATCACCAAGTAAATTACAGTAGTAGTTCTGTAATATATGGACCTATGTGAAGGATTAGAAATGGCTTGCTTTATTGACCACTGAAAAAGAAAAACAATTAATTTGCGTAATCCAGTCTTGAATTATCTGCAATATTCATACCTATGTATAGCTACAATCTGAGTTGAAAACTCAGTGTGAATACCTTATTTTATATTTATCTCTATTAATGTAAGATTTAATGATTACATGTAAAGTCATAGGAACTATAAATTTCTGCAAGTCTAAGATATTTCAGCAAAATTTCACAAATCTAGATCTCAAAGCTGATTCTTAACCAGCCATCTATGCATATTAAAAGAAGCTACACATTTTTCTTTTTTTCAAAAGAGAACATTGAAAACCAAGCAAAAGAAATCACTGTGTGGTGTTCTGATAAAAGTCAAGTTTGAATACAGATGTACAGATCACTTCAGAAAGAGAGACCTCTGAACTCCTTACCTGGCAAATAAGAAAGCAGATTTTTTTGCTAGGACAGTGAAAAATTTTATCAGTTCCACTTTTTTTTGTATCTCCACTAAAAGTATACTGTTACAATTCAACCCTGTGACAATATTTTACGTCATGACAATCACAGTCTATGACTGTCCTGTTGTCATCACAAGTAGGATTCCATTCAGTTGAGGGTTATTGAGCTATGAATAATGAGACATATTATAACCGTATACTGTACAAATTCCATTCAGAAAGGAAGGATTCATCTGACTGATATCCCATTCTTTTTCATTCTAATCTCCTTCAGAAGTTAGTATCATGATACTCCATTGTCCTAGCGAAAAATTCTGCATGGCTTTCTCTTTTAAGTATATTACTGACTGAGCTAAGGTAGTCTCAGCTTTTGTTTTCCTTAAAATCAGGTATGTAAATAATAAAATTGCTGTAGCTAATATGAAAAAAAAAAAGAGGAATTTGTTGTATAGTTGCCAATTATTTGATAATTTGGAGGTTTTGTCAGTTTGTTTCTGGCTTTTAGTATCTACTGCATCCCATTCCAATTTTCCTGTAGATTTAAATTTAATATGACCTTGATGAATAGGAGAAAACAAAGAAATGAACAACATTTAAGGGATTCATTTTGAGAATTGTGAGGAAAAAATGTATTGTCTTTTCAATGCAATTTTAATAATTTGTATCAAAACCACCAAAGCCAAAGACATTTCATTATTCAAGGAGGAAAAAGATCAATAATCATAGATTTTAAACTTAAATTTACCCTTAAGTTTACAACTTGAAAAGACAAATCCAAACCAAAGTGTCACACTCCTCATCTCCCTTTCTACTGCCTTGTTAAATGAGTTTATTTTGCATGCATGTTAAAGTGTTTTTCAGATCTCAACATTGCTTAAAGATTTGCACAAATAGTAACAGTTTTCTTGTACCATTTGCACGTAGCAAAAGTCAACCTTGATCTAATCCCGATTTCTCACAGCAGGGAACTAAGGGTAAAGGTTTAACCCTCAGAACATCCAGCATCTTCACATCTGTGGAATGTTTTCCATAGGACCTTCCAATCCAATTTCAACTAGTGCCACAGGGTATTAAAACCCAACATCTTAGGTTTAAAGTCTTATACAAAGATTTTTCTCTTCCCACTGTCTTAAATTCTGAAAGTTCTGGAAGATGTTCGAAAGCAAATTTGAAATGGATCTAGGAACAAGGAGCAGCACAGTGACAGTTTATTAACAGGTGTGTGCTGTCCTGAGGGCAAGATGGACAAACTGAAAGCTTTTTAAAGAAGTCACATTCATGACCCAATGACAAACCTGAGTGGTACATATTACAAAAGGCCAGCTTCGAGGTGAGGAAGGCATATATCCCTGTAGTCATGTTTTCATCTAAAAGGACAAAAAGTAACTTCCTGTATGAGATAAAAAGGAATAGCTTTATTAAGCTGTTTGTATTTGAAGGCCTATGCACAATCTTCATAACTGGAAGCAAATTGCTTGCAATTCACTTCCATTTGTTTCCTTTTCATCACGTTCACCATAGCAATACTGTTTATCAGGTAGGAAGCAGTAACCAATGCATGGGTTAATGTAAAAGAAGCAGGTTAAAATATTAAGGGATGGCTTACAGCAGTGTATTTTGTACATGTTTATGTTTCATGGGGTATTGATACCTTAACACATTTCTTCAAATACAGTCTCACCAAAGAAATGCAAAATCACTAACATTTAGTTTGATAACTTCTATATATCATTGAAGACTTGCTTGGGATTGGATTTGCAAAACCCTGGGCAGGAATGCTTGTAAGAAGACAGAAGTGTCATTCAAGCTAAACCTTTCATAAAATTAAACCAGCTCAACTGGAGAGAGATATTAGTTATGCTCGGTTTAAAATGGGTTGAACAATTCAAGGGATCAGAGGTTTAGGCAAAGAATCACGACTTGCATACACAGATTAAGATGGCAACGATTCATTAAAAAAAGATACAGTTGTACTTGTATAGCAAGACTTAAACCCATGTAAATAAAACTGGAGTTAAAGCATTATAGAAAAAAAACTTACTCTATAGTTAGAAAATGTGAGGCTATGAATGCTATCAGCAGTAATTAAAGATTAATTGCATTGTTGACTGACTAAATTTAGAGCTAATGCCTTATTTAAACTGCTTTTCATTTATTCCAAATACAAAACTTCATGAAGATCTGAAATACCACATAAAAACCACACTCAGAGCAAGTGATTTATTTTTCCAGAGCCAAAAGAAATACATGTGTATGCCTAGACCAGGAGTAGCTCCAGCTTTCTGGAACCAAAACCTCAGGTATGTATTTTTTTTCTCCTAACTGTCAGAAGCAGTAAGTTAGCAATTAAAAAGAAGAATTAAAACCAGTATGTATCCAAAAGTGAAAGCTGGCACTACACATAAAAGATTCAAAATATTTACAAAAACTTTCGTAATTGCATCTTGCTTTGCTGAGCAAAACACAGATTACCTTTTATCCTTGATTGCTTGCTTTATAATACACAACAGATAAGCCTTTTGAATGCCACACATTTTTTTCATTGCTATCATTCTGGCTTCAGACTGTGGAATGGATCAGACAACATACTGATATAAATCCAGCAAATGCACTGGCAAAAACACAACCGGGAGAAATCACTTCAGTCCCCACTTGTTAGATTGGTGGTCATGGGTTGACAAGATACAAGTAAAACTGGAAATAGCTGTAATCACAGTTTACAAGGGTGAAGTCAATGAAAGCCACTTCTTTGAGTATCTATAGCTGGCATTCAGCCTTTGAAAGCCTGAGGCACCATACCTTTCATATTGAAAAGGTAGATATATTGAGCCTTTTGCTGAACCAGGAAAACGAGGCTGAGCCACAGAATATGGAACATAGCCTGAAATGGAGATAATGACAAGAAAAGATGATCAGTTTTGGACTTTAAGTGAAAGGGGAAAAAAAAAAAAAAAAAAAAAAAAGAAAGAAAGCAAACTAAGTGACAAATGAAATTAATCCAAGTGAGCCTGAAAAGGAAGCTGAGGATTTGAACGGAGGAAATGACTCATTCTCTGTGTTTGCGTATAGGAAAGGCTGAGTAATACAAAGTTGCCTGGTGCCATATACCTTTATTGCTCATTTTGGATCACTCCAGTGAAAAACCCCTATTTACTTATGTCCCCCTCACCACAAGGTGGCACATATGTACTCTCCATGAATTTCAACTACCTCTATAGTTTGCTTCATTTTAAAGAAGCAACTGTTATTCATTTCTACAGAAAGAATGGGGGGGAGGGGAAGGAGGATAAAAGCAGGGAATAAAAAAAAATGCATTATATTATCAAGTATAGACAACTAAGGGTAAGTGAACTACTGTTAATATCTGGATTATTTCCGAGACTTCCTTGTTGCTATTATTTACTAAAGGGTCTGAGGTGTATTCATATCGACAGTTGTAAATTAAACAGAATAAGGAGCTATCAAAAACTTAGCTTCAATGTGTTTTAAAAATACATTAATCTGAGACTCAAAGAACAGAAGAGTGGAAATGGCACATGGACGTTGGATAGCAGACTAATGCCAAAGATGGAAATGAGCATACAGGAGCAGAAAACCAGGAATATCTACCCATGATTTTGATTCTCTGTATTTTAAGCCTGCTAGTCACCCATTGGTTGCTTTGCAGTATAAGGTTGGTGGGTTTTTTTGCACTGCTTCCACTTATCACTCTCCTGTTGTGACTTTCAAGAACCAATAACTGGATAGGCTAAAGAAAGCTGTACCCTAGTAGTAATTTTTTCTTCCTGCTGATAAAGGCTGTGTTCGAATGTCAGACTTCGAAACACCCAAATATACATTCCCATTTTCACCTAGTGGTCGATCAAATAAAAATTTCAGTGCAGCTGTTCTTGTTTTTATGTCCACGATATAAAAATATACTGCATGATCTATAATAGCCACAGTAAACCCTTCCCCACAGTACCTAATGGACTCACATGTTTCATATATCCATCAAAAAGGGAGTAAGCAGACTGTGACTCTACCAAACTGCAGAAGAGATCTGAAAGCAAACTGAGATAAGGGTGTGAGTACAAAAGTGAGGACAGATTTTTTTAAAGACAGAAAAACACTGACCTAAATCAAAGTACCAAAACACTAGCTAGCATGCAAAGCGTTTCTATCCATATAGCACGGAATATATGATTTTAGAGAGTAGATTCTTGGAGATTCAAAGTATAAACTATGTACATAGCTCCCTCTGATGACCATTGGACACGATACAATGCAAGGCTCCTTTTATTTTTGTTCGTGCATTCAACTGACAGCTGACTGGTTAAATTCTAATTGCTTCCAAGTGAGGTCAGCAAAGGTATTTATCGAAAAGGACTGAACAACAGGCTCAACACACACATGCACGCGCACGCATAAGCACATACACATCATCTCTCCAGCGTGTTGATTTATGGAAACAATTATAATTCTGGTGGAGCCTTTCTGAGCTGAGAAAGTTTGTAGCTACAGTAGAGAGTCTCATGTTGCAAAAAACAGAAAACAGAAATGGAGTGCATGGGTATCCAGCTCTTATCAACAGGAACAAGTAAGTTATCTGTCCTTTGCATAAACATTCAGCAGTTGCTAACAGCTAATATCTTCTGTCTTCATTTGCATATGCTCAATGCTAAAAAAGCATTAAGAAAATTATTTCTACTAATAAATAGAAAAGGATAGGCATAAAAATACAGATCTGAGACTGTGAAGTTTGAACTAGAATTATCTAATAGCTTATGCTAATAGTGAATATATAGGTATAAAATAATCACCAGAATTTTACCATGCATGAGAAAGTAGTTCAACTGAATCAATAGGGGATTTTTGGAAGGACTTAAAACTGAAGACAGAACTATGTTTACCATCAGTTTAAATGTTTATGTAAATAGTTGTGTGAGAGATATCTATTGTGTATATATTTGCATGTTTTTAAAAATCAGCATGTCAGACATTTGTTTAATACTTTTCAGTAACAAAATGTATCCTTGTATGTTTGTAATAATTGAGTACTAAGACTTATACATGCACCTTTTCTCACAGATGTTTTACTTTCAGTGCAAGCAGCAAATTCAAGTAGTACAGAAGGTCACAACAACAAAGGTTTTTATAACTGGTGTCTTTAAAGGATATTCTGACTGAAGAGATATTTAAGAAGCTCTTCTATTTCGCCATTAACTATTAAGGAATAACGATCAGAATTCTAGAAGAGGGAACAATCACATTTAAATGAATCTGTAACTCGTAAAGACAGAAGGCAGGTCGGTGACCTAAGAGCAACAGTCTACTTGAGATTTAATTTTCATTATGTTGTTCATGAACACCCAGAACACTGCACTATAATGCACAAATGGATGCTGACATGGATCCTGCCAATTTTGCTCTACAGATCATACTTTTACATTGTCTTTCTAATGGGCACTATATCTTTAGCTTGCAATGACATGACTCCAGAGCAAATGGCTACAAGTATGAACTGTTCCAGCCCTGAGCGACATACCAGAAGCTATGATTATATGGAAGGGGGAGATGTAAGAGTGAGAAGACTTTTCTGTCGAACTCAGTGGTATATGAGGATTGATAAGCGAGGCAAAGTAAAAGGGACAAGAGAAGCAAACAACAACTACAGTAAGTAACATTTTTTCTGCTTCTGTTTCCAGAATTTTGCACATTATTTTTTCCTGTTAGTTTATCATAATTTCAAAATAATTTTGTATAGTGCACTGACTGTTGCGTAAGACAAGGTTTCCAGTTAATCCTATAGCAAGACATTTGCTATTGATTTTGAAACGCGTCATTTTAAATACTGCATTGTCGATCTGCTAATGTATTAGTTGCAGCTGGTAACTATTAGCAAACAGAGAGCCTATTTTAACAAGTGAATTAAGGTTGTAAGTATGAAAATCTATAACCACAAACTCTGCTCATAAAATACTCTGAAACATTAAAACACATTTATATAGTCTACAAACTACCTAAATGTCCGGCATATTTGAGTTAACAATTGAAATATATGCAATACTAGAAAGTTCAATGGAAAGAATTATGTAAACGCTCTTGCAAAATCTTTTAGATAGTTTGCCAAGCCAGGAACAAAATCTATTATAGTTTCTGCAGTTCATTATTACAATGATCATGATGCTGAAAAAAAAATATTCTCTCCCTTTTCTTCCAAAACCATGAGTCATCCAGAGAGAATGGACATATAATATTTTGCAAAGCTGTACCAAATACAACTTTTGAACTGGCAAAAGAATTGCTGTACTAGCCTCTATTTGTCACACAAATACCTATATGAATTCCATTTACACTTGAAGGCATCATTTTTATAGTCACTATTTTTACCGCTTTGGCTTCCACGTTATGACAAATACATTGTTTATTTAGAAAAGCATAACATCTATTTGAAAAGACATTCTTAAGATACAACAGAAAATGCGTAGGAATCTTTGCAGATTTCAAGAAAACAAAGCTAAGGAAAAAGGGCCAGACTCATGCTGGTCTGGTATTTATAGTCAACTGAAAGGATGAATAGATTTCCAAGGATGCTATTAAATACAGTTTTAATGTAGGTTGTGCATATTATTGAGCTTTTTATAATAGCAGCAGCAAAAGAAATCACTAAGTCAAACTTCAAGAACTGTTAGTTTGATTCAGATTTCAGCTGAAGGTGACTGCTTGTTTTTTATAAGAGCAGCACTTTTTCAGGATAAGCACCTGGCTGGCAGGCTTCATAATTTATTTCTTTACTTCATGACTACATTAAGTGCTTGGCAACTTGCATGGCTTAAACTTCATTGACTAATGTTCTTGTTTCTTTTAAAATTTGTTTCCATATGTCTCCTTTCTTCCTACACTATTACGTAGTGAATAACCATATTCTTCTGAAAGACAACGCATGGCCAGCAGCCAAATAAGTTATTTGCTCCATATTCAAGATGACTCCCATTGAGTCTCAGGAGGATATTACTACAATAGTGATACACAGGGCTAGTTTTGAAGTGAAATGTTGTTCTCATAAAAAACAAACAAATAAACAACAAAAATAAAAAAACCAAAAAAATCACTAGAAGAAGCTGTACTGACTGTTGAAACAGTTTCTTCTAAACTTTTGCAGATAAGTGAATATCCACAGTACACATTCTTTTTCTGTTATTGTTTACAGACACTTTAGGAACATCATGACAGCACATAGAGCTGAATAATTATATGCATTTGCACTTTTTTAGTTCCACAATGCTGAAGTAAAACCTCTTTTAGTAATTTATAATTATTCCAAATTCAAGTAAAAGGTTCTCAAACTCTGCACTATCCCATGCTGCTGAAGCAGACTAATGACACCCTGAAACATTCTGTAGTGATGCCATTAAAGAATACCAGATCATTTTGTGCTAAAGGCATTCCGTTTTCTTCTTGCTTTCTGAACACTTCCTGAGTATTTAGTGATGGTGACTATTACAAATTACACAAAGGCAACCTTGCATACGTAAGCCTTTACATTTGTATTGCAGTGAAATTGAATTCTTTTTCTAGTAAATGCAATGAGTATCAGGAGCAAAAACATTTAATACTTGAATGGTTTATCTGGTAACTGATGGTGAACTCTCTCTGCTAAATTTAACTAAAGCATGTGGACAAGTAGGATAAGGAAATATAGACAGGACTGGAAAAGTGTGAACTCTAATAATTTTAATTTTCCAAGAAATTTTTTTTAAAAAAAAACATTGTGGGAAAACTTCTTTTTTTTTCATACCCTCTATTCAACAGACTATATAAGAAGGTGTGCTAGTGGCTCCCAATTAAAATAGTCATTAAGAGAATTATGTGATATGGGAGGGGGGAAAAGGAAAGTCCCCCAATCCCCCCACCTGGACTATATATATATATATATATATACGTATATATACATACATACACTTTCACAAAGCAAAAAAGTTACCGTTAGAAGATCAAACAGCCTTTTTTTACCTGAGGTCTCTGAATAAAAAAATAAAAAAATCACACCCATTACACAGATGCATTAATCTGGGTGTTCAAATACTCTTGTTTCATGATTTCCAATTCTGAAAGTTAGTAAGACACTTCAGGATGGAATCTCAAAAGAGTTGCAGTCCAATCAATCACTGGGTATGAAAAGTGTTGTTCTGAGAAGTATCGTCTTATTTTATCCTAATTTTCCATTTTAATAATAAATAAAAGAAAACTTTTTCCCTTTTGAACCACTAACATGCTAAAATGAAAACAGGAAAATAATTCCTATTTTTAACTAT
This sequence comes from Urocolius indicus, assembly GCA_013401255.1. Lineage (NCBI taxonomy): Eukaryota > Metazoa > Chordata > Aves > Coliiformes > Coliidae > Urocolius > Urocolius indicus. The sequence goes on from WBNH01010201.1 coordinate 116,847, forward strand.
ATAAGTTAGTTTCATAAAGGAAGATGCATTGACAGTTTTTCAGACAGAATCAACTACTTGTTTTCAGCTCATGAATTGTGAAGCACCAATGATATGAAGAGCAATCTTCACTCTAAGACATGTCTGTAGAATAACTTCAGCAGAACTTTGGCAAGTGCCAAAACTCACAAACTTCTCTTATCAGTCAGGATAAAAAAATGTAAGACTGCTAAGATGGTGATGAATTAGGGTTTGTGTATTTCAAACTTCTCTAGTAAGTGACAGAATAAAATGTATATTCACATCCTATGAAGGTGACAGCAAAAATAATGAAAGTGTTACAATTTCCTAAGATTTTAATTCAAAGGCCACCATATTAAATATATGTGAATTGAAAGTCCATGATAAAAATGAATACTGAACCAAATCTTCACTCACCCATTGTAATTAACTTCTACTTATCAATCATGTGCACTGTTTTTCATGAAAGCAATTTGTTGAATCCTTTTTACAACAGTGATGACCTTGCTAGGTAGCCAAAGAATATTATTCTCTCTACATTTCAGAAAGCAGTAGAGCCTTCTGGTGGACATAAAGGTGTTAAGAGTAAACTAAGCAAATCAGAGAACAGTGAGCCCCATTACACAGAGGAAATCACTTTGCACCTGACAGCTTTGCTTCCATTCTGAAAATCAACAGGCAGAGTGAGAACTGAGAGTCTCACAATGAGAAACCTAAAGCAAGAATTATAAAGCAGCCAAAAGATGATGTCACACAGAAATATCTGTCATTATTCACAGTTTTTTTTCCCTTGGACTATTCCAACCCCTACCATTCTATGATTCCTTATTATTCCTTGCCTATGCCTAAATATTATGCTTTTTAGTAAAACATAATTGTTGTACTTTGTTCATGTAAAATAAGTGGGCACACAAACCAGACTTTTTGAATTTGTGATTGTAAAAAAGTGACAGTGACTGAGCAAATCTTGGAGATATATGGCAATTTGTTAACTCTATCTTTGATTAGAAGATAAATCTCTCACTCTCCCTTCCATTTCAGTTTGTATTTATGAATTTCACCAAATTTTATTTTTGTTCTGAAAAAAAAAATCATAGCAAAAAAACCAGAGTTTATTTTGAATCTATCCAAGAGGATTTACAACTACAACTGGATGATGCTTTAGGTCTTTTCACGCTCTGTTGCCTCTGGAATCTCAATTTAAAGACTTCAAAGCGTCTCTTAGTGACTAGAAAAGCCTTCCCGGAACCTGAATCCTAAGATGTCTGATCCTATCATATTCCATGTGTGCTCTAAACCCAGAAAGTGCCTATTTCCTCTTCTCTTCAGTGGATAAAGCAAATAAAAAAAAAAAAAAGAGTAATAAAGATTGTGCCAAATTGCACCATTTAGACTAAATGGCTGGAATCTTGATTAAAATGCTTATCTTTTAAAAACCTTTCATTTTGATCAAGATCCAACAAATCATAGTCTCCAGCAACATTAAATGAATTCAGTTTTGCTCAGACCTAAACACCAAGTGATGGCAAAATACACTTTATGTACATTTTAATGGTTAAATACTCAAAGTTGCTCAGAAATCAAAATTCTAATAGCATTTTATATATGCTTCTTATGATAAACCAAATCTCCATATGTATGTATGCTGTGCCACTGTGTAAATGTTACTTCTACTGCTTCAATACATACTACATAAAGCACACATACTATAGGAAGATTCAGTATCTGAAAATCTGATCTGAAAATCAGGCAGGTATTCATGTACCAGATGCAGTTAAGGGTTGTGTGTTGCAACCAAACAAAGTCTGTCTTTGCAACTGCATTCTTGATTTTCAAGAGGTTTTTGGTTCAACCAATACACTGGTGTCAGGAGAATATAAACCTTCACTTTTGTTAAAGTGCATTTGCTTCACATTAGCACTCTTCTAGTCTTCTCAATTATAACAGAAAGACTTAACCCAAATGTCAACATATGTTTATTCTCTCAAAACTTAGCCTACAATGCCAAGGAAGGCTTTCTGTCCTATAGCGATTAATCAGATCTAAATATAATAGAATTCCCTGCTTTCTCTCTAGCTCTTTGTCTAGCAGTGATGGTTGACATCATCCCTTCACAGTTTCAACCAGCAGAAGAAACTTTATTCCCATACTTTATTTTGAATCCCAGCTTTTCACCATCACCTGCTGATGAATATGGGTTTTAGCAAAGACGCAGATAACGGAAGCAGCTGTGTTATGCCTGTCTGATAGCTTCTATTGACTTTTTCAATAAGAGTATCCTTTGGGGGAATGGAGGAGAGGAAAGAAGGGAGTAAAGTCTTGAAATGTTGCAAAAAGACTCTTCAGATCTCACATATCAATAACCAGACCAGTGCTCAAACGAACGACACAGTATGACAGGGGTGTCACAAAACACAGTTAGAAACCTTCATCACTTCTGGATTTTCCTCCAGTAGCAATTTATACTCACTTTCTTCTCACCCTGAACACAAAATGATTGCAAAACCCTGTGAGGAAGAATAAAACCTCCATGCTCAGACAGCAGTTTCACAAGTTAACATACACCAACAAGGCTATGTCTGCCTATGTGTTCTTCAAAACTGGGATATGAGCCAAAATCAGTATGTATGAGCAGTGGAAGACATCTAAGGTGAATCTACATACATTGTGCTTCAACTGGTTCATTTGACCATGATACATCTTTGTAATTCAGTTGTGTCTTGGCAGTTTTTCCGAATCTCTCAATATCAAGATTTATCAGAAATGAGAAATGTTACAGTTTCACGGAACTCTCAATTAGGTTTAGCAGCCAACTGCAAAAGCAGTCACACGATCCATTTAAAAAGATAAATTACAGCCCCTTTTCCCCCACAGCTTTCTTCCCCATTGTTTACAATTTCTGAATGTACAAAAAATTCAGTATTGTATCATCAAGAATGTTATTGCTCCATCCTGAAGAAAATGTGCTGAAGTGGCCTTGACCTGAGACTCAAGAGACTTGAGGCTAATCCAAACTTTTAAGCAATTTGCTTGCAGACTTTGGGAAAATTTTTTATAGAGGCACAGAGAGTTTAAAGAAAAGAATTATGATTGAAAAACTTCCAAATTTACAAAATAATTGTGTGGTAATATTATAGGTAATACTTTTATTACAGAATATTAACTAATAGGAATTTAATAACCGAAGTCTGTAGCTATTCAGAAAACCACAGAGCTCAGATGAATCTCGGGAAAACAATTTTCCATACAAGCAAATACTGGTAGCAAATCTAATTTCTTTTACAGTCATTCTTGCAAAACACCCCCAAAATCCAGCTATCTCCCCTCACAGCTTCTGTCCTTCTGAATTGCTTGAGTATCTGAAAGGGATTTATTTTTTTTAAATATATCTAGGATCTTGGAATTACAGAACAAAGCTGATTTTCCTCTCTGACTTCCTTAAAACTCAGGAAGACTAAGACACCCTAAAGCATATCAATATGCTGTTTCATACTACAAGATGTATCAACTACTAGTATATTTTGGAACAGTTGCCTCATCAAAATAGAATAAGTTTAGGCAAATGAAGGCTGGTATTCTTCATGGGTGGCACACTGCTTTCATTGCAGAATTGTCTGTGACTATATTTGGCAACTGTATTTCAATTGTCTTTTCTGACCTTTGACTTCATTTTTAATTTTTAATTCTGGACATGAGCTGACAGAAAGGGCAAGTTAGCCTTCTGGTGTATGTAATTTAGAAACGTCATTAAGAAAAAGTTAACAGTAAAAATTCCTATGGCAATAACATAATAGAGGTTAGCAATCATAGCCCTGAACTGTCACACTTGAAAACTTTCATAACATATGACATCATTTATACAAATGGAAAAAAAATATCTTTGAAACAATTGGTGTTGAAAAGTTAGAAGTATATATTCACAGATGTGGCCCATGACTTCATAAAAACACACCCAAAAAAAGCAATAAAACCAGCAATGCAATCAATACACTCTCTTGACTATTATTTAGCCTTTGAAACCAAGAACAAAATGAGGATTAAATTGCAAAGGGATTTTGGTTTACAGTATTCACACACTGCCTATGACTTGAATTTAGTACCTGCAGAGTTTACCAACAAAAGACTACAATATTCTAAGCAGGCTGAATCAGACAGGTAAATCCCAGTTAATGTCAGCAAAGCTATGTCAATTTATTCCTACTGAGCACTTACTTTTTTAAACCTATGGTGGCAATTTGACAACTCAAAACCAAGATAAAATGATTAGAGAGTCTAGACATTCTGTTAAAAATGTTGCAGTTTTCTTTCAGTATGCAATTTTTCAAAATTAAGCAATGTCAGAACATTGACGGATCAATGCAACCCTATAAATGAAAAGACAACAATTTCATAGCATTTATAACCACAATAACTTTAACAAGAAATAATGAACACCCCTCGGCTCCATCACTTCAAACACCACATTTTTTAATATCCCCATAAGCTATGGGCTTTTCTGAAAAGATTTCCTAGCATTAGCACTTCAACTTTTGATAGCCTATGTGCCTTATCTTACTTCCATTTTTGGTAAGCTGGTTTGCTTTCTTTCAAACGTGTTAATAGTCACTGGGAGGTGCTATAGACTATGAAACGAAGCTGATCAGACTTGTCCTTGGCCATTTTGATGCCCTGGAATTTTGATATTCATCAAACTAGAAGATAACATATTTCAAAACAGACAAAATCCCCATCTCCTAGGAAAAAAGCATATTTTCATTAATAAGCTGTGCTAATTTTACACTTTTTCTTTTTTGGCCTTTAGATGTCAAGTGAGATTTGATATTTAAAAAAAAAAGTAACTGTTTACAGCAAAAAAAAAGTAAATAGAGAAATTGTTTTTAAAGACAGAAATTATTATAAATGAACATAGATATTATCTAGAGCTGAAGATATTAGGGGAAAAAGAAACCCTACAACACAATCAATATCAAGTATGTGAATCTGTGCTGAAGTTCCAGAGCCACTCAGGTGAATTAGTGCCATAATTCTGTGGGCTGTTTTTAGTTGCTATGTAGTGGCAAATGGGAAATTTTAGATGATTGTCAGGTGTGGGGAAATGCTCACTACAAGAGCTTTCTGGCTTCTTATATAACATTGCATTATGAGAATAGAATTTCCCTTTGAGCACTTTACATGAACTCTAAGGGCAGCAATGCTCAGAATCTATAGCCAGACACTAAGCAGATGGATTTGGGAGAAAATGTAGAACTAGCTAAGTCAAGAAAAGAAAGCAACGGAGTGGGGAATGTATTGATTCAATCCAGTGCTTGTGTAGCTTCTGCAGTAAAGCCCTTGTGCAAACAAGGGCTGTACTCCCCAACAGAAATGCTGAAGTAAAATAAAGAGGATAACTCAATCTTAGAGAGTACAGCCAGTACTAGTACAAGTGGAAAGTGCAACTTTCACCAGCAAAAGCAACTTCAATACCACCATGCTAATTTATTTCCCTTGGAATAGTCCACGCAGTTTAGGGACTACACACAACATGCAAGATGATACAAAGAAATCCAAGCAGTTCTTGCGTGCTTATTGGTAAGTTTTTATAAGGATTTAGGGAACTGGCTATGTAAATCCAGTACATTATGACACAAACAATGAGACTTGCTTGCTAGGGCCCCCTTGCAACAAGAGACAGATGTTCTGCCCTTTCTCACAGCAAAGTACAACAGTCCTTTCTGTTCATTTATGTGAGGAAACTGCACCTGAGAAGTCATCATAGCCAAAATACTTCTAATGCTACAACAAGAACTTGTAATACTACCTTTACATAAACACGGGGACAAATGCAAACTCTGCCATGCACTAAGCACATCTCTGACAACATAGGAACTGCAAGCATGACAAATACTCAAACAGTATGGTCTACAAATGTTGTTACTAGTCAAAAACTAAATTTGATACAACTTCAAGAAACTATTTTCAAACTAACTGGTGAGAAAAAGCCATTCTTCCAATGGAATTCCCTTCTTCTAACTGAATCTTTTACCTCTTTTTTTCTTACTGAGAATGGAGATCCCGGTCAATATTTCCAGTAAGGACCAAAAATCGAAACCAAATAAAGGATACGATTTCCAGGGCAAGCAAGCTATTGTTTAGAATACTCTAAAACATCATGTAAAAGTCAGAAAAAGAAACTTTGTCCAAATTATGATTCCAAAAACATAATTAATTCAGTTAGGAATAAAGTACTACTACCTACCTTATTGGTTAAGGGACAACATAAGAAAAGTGACAAAAACCACAGTGGGAAACACATGGAGAGCCTCTTCTCTGTAAGAAACACTCATTCCTCATTGCTGGCCAACTACAAAGAGCTAGCTGGGCTTTCTTTCCTCCTACATGCTCATGTAATCAATTACACAGGTGTTTTGAAACTCTTACTCTCATTTATATCCTGCCACCCCTATAGTGCTAGTACTATGTTTAGTGTGCTGAGTATTCTGTCTGAGCATTTTTTTCAGCAAGACAAACAGCCTGACACTGTTTTGTCCCTTTCTAACAGTCATATATTCAGGTGAATTGATATTGGAATTTGTAGTTAATACTTATTAGTTCAAAGGAAACCAGATGTTACATGAATTTCGAGAGTAGCCTTAGGAGAGTCTGCTCAAATTATAAAGTAAATGGCAAGAGTCCTAGGCCACCTTGATTTACCCCTTTGATTTCCTCCAGTTGAGCAATGAAAATAATACAACTATTAATAAATCCATTCTTTTAAATTCTTATACAACAACTTCAATCAGAATGTTCAATTTTGCAAACTAGGGCTCAGGCTACTTGATTATAAATACCAAACTAAAATTACTTAATACGCCTTCATTTCTGACTACATGTTTGGGTGACTTAGGAAATACAGCCTATATGACTAAACATAACTGTCATACCACAAAATTAAAGAGAAAAAAAAAAAAAGACTACCACATCTTTCTAGGAAACTATTACCACATCTTTCAAGGAAGTCATGGTCTATTGACTATTTCGCTGAGTAATCCGGTGTTTTGAATTTGAATTAATCTCTTTAATTATATTGTTCTAAGACATCTCTTGAATGATTTAATGTGAATTTCTGAAACTGAACTTTTATCCAGAAGGAGCACTGGCAGCAAAACCAGTCTATGCCAAAATCATAAAACTACCATTAGATCAAACTAGACCAAAAGCAGAATTTTTCAAGTGATTTATAACATGAGGCATAAACCCCCTAATACAGTAAGGCAGTGAACAGCCTAGCTCTGATCCAACCAGATTGTGTAAGAGAATGTGCTGAGTTCCAATTGCTACATAATTTAAGCAGGAAATGATATAGTGATAGAAGACACATTTGTCATAATTAATGTGAGAAATTATTGGAGAAATTATTCAGAATTGTTTAACATTTAGCATGTAATTACCCATCTTTGTCAAAATAAGACTAAATGCTAATCATATCTTTTCTTCTTCGATAACAAAATATTTCATAAGCACAAGTAAAAATTCTGTACATTGGCCTTTTGAGATAGGTTCTGTGGACATCCCAGTTTACTAGAATTGCTGACAAGCATTCAATGGACATTTCAAATCAAATTTCAAAAAACAGTACTTACGCCTAAACCCTGTAGCATATATCCGTTGCTTACATTTCTAAATCACTTCAGTTGATTACGTTCAAAACTGTGCAAATAGCCACTGTTATGCAACTGTGTGAAACAAAATAAATAATAGAATCCATATTTTCTGACTTTCTCCTAATCACTTGCAATTGATCATCTTGTATTCATAAGATACACTTTTTTCTTTTTCTGCTTGGGTAATTAAAATCTATGACTGCCATTACAAAAAACTTTTTTTCCCCCTTTCTCCCTCCTTATATTAGTTGTTCATTTATTTTTCTCTGTGTGATAACATTTTGTCTGGGTTATCCTTTTCCATATATGACAAAATTTAACAGACATTGATTCTGTACAAATTGCATATGAAAGTAACCATGCTCATTTCCCCAAACAAGTAATTAAGTGAATTAAAAAACTAGGATGAAGATGATCACCTCTTTGTAGGTGATGCAGGAAAATCAAGGTATTTCTGTCTCTATACAGTGCTATAAATACTGGAGATTTTGAATCACAACTTTTTATATTGTCTTCACATTCATATTTCAGCAATGTATTTTTGGGTACTTTCGGTTGAAGTCAGCTTAGCAAAGTAGAATTGCTAGTTAGAGCACCCGGTTCATAAGTTTACTCTTTTTCCAGCTCCAGATCTATGACAGTGGCCTGGTTTCTTCTTTGTTTTCCTCTTAGCCATCTGGCAGCTGCATCCAAAACTAGCCTCTATTAGTGGATCCCCAAAGAATTCTATATAGATCATTTACTGTAATCATGTGTGCTGCAATTTACCTCACAGGTGGTATTGTACAGATTATTCCGATTTGAGCCCTGTCAGACCATGCCATATTTCTATCATTAACACAGATTTCTATATGAAAAAAAAATTGCTTCTCTATGTGCATGGTATTCTATTGAAATACAGTCTCATGTAATCAACATGAGAACATAATCCTTGAGAAATACAGCATTAGCCCTCTCTTCAACATACAGTCAAAATACGGCTATTCTATTCATATTGACTTACTGATGAACTATAGAGAATTATCATTAATAGTCTAAATAGTTGCTGTTGAAAGTAAAAAATACTACACAGCTGTGGAGGAGTTAAGTTACTGACTAGATGAAAAGCTATCTAACCCTGTGATTCATTAGGAAAAGTTTGCTCAAGAGTTGAAAACCCATATTAGGAAAGAGACAGTCTGTAAAAGTCTGGCTTTCCTGAAATCAGTCAGTTTTATTCTTGATCCTTATCAATGGCTTGAGGAGTTACTTTAACAAGATGCCAGATAAACAATGCTAATAACTATTGCTTCTGCAAATCCATGTGCTTTTACTTTAAGATACGGTTTCATAACATTGGTAATACAGACTAGGCATATCTCTATTCTACTCAAGATATAGGCTTACAAGTACAACAGACAGGAATATATCCAAATCAGGATATTCAGCTTGAAAAGTAGTTAGCTATCACCTTTCAAATATATTTGAAAATTTATATTTCTTATGAAAGATATAAATGGAAGGTTTTGGAGCTATATTGAAACTATAGATCCAAATTTCTATACTGAGTAGAAAGTGATTGGATTATTTATACTGCATATACATTTAATATTAGAAACAAAACCTGATTTTGGAAACCTTTTCCTACCATATAACATTTTCATTCACCTATGAATAAAGAATACATTGATAATCATTGAGGAATTAAAGTGGCACGAAAAGACTAGGCTAAGAACAGCAGAAGCAGTTTGTTTCATTTTGCGTGGTATGAAGCAGTTGTATTCTCAGTCACGTTTGGTACTTTTTCTCCATCTCCTTGTTTCAATACAGCTGAAGTCACAAATATTTTATGAAAAGGAAGAGAAGGTGTCTTCATCATTTTAAGTGCTTGGGATAGCCACAATTGTTTCAGTCAGAGCAAAAAGCATAGCAACTTTTTTTGCCAGAATAGGGTTTTTTGTACATATTTTAGACTGTACCATTATGGGTACAGCCAAGCTTTGTGCAGTTTCAACTTCATGGTCTTCAAGGCAGTTCTAGAATTTCCCTGCTGAGTTCAGGAAGTAACTTTACTTTCACTCCTTTGTTACAAACACTAGGATAGAATGATATGGTAAGAAGTAGAAATGGTCATAAATACAATGCAGAATTAAAAAAGTCCTGCAAACCGGGTCTACCGATCACAAGATTACACAAGCTTAATTTGCACACTAGCTTCTGCTACCCAGCCCATAGTTTATTATTAAAAACCCAATAACCTTTATCTGGATCCTCTGGCTCTATGAACCTATGGAAGCAATTTCCATCGTGATACTCTGCTCCCTTGAAGAGAGCATTTTACTCTTCGCTGCTTGAACAAGGTCTTTGTTAAGCTCATTAACTGAAACGTGTGTTTTCAAACATCTACAAATCATAGACCAGCTGGTTCTGAAATTGTAAAGGGGTCCATATATTCTGCTAAAGATTACTTCTGTATTACTTCTATGGAGCTCATAAAAATTTCATGACACCAATACATATAAAAGCAAAACAAGAATTATGCTTGTAGCAGAGAAATTGAAAAGTGAAGCATTCTCAAAGACCCATGTCTGAAGGTGTTATCAAATGTTAGAGTGGTGCAAAATCTTCCATTTGTTTCAAGATCAAGAGAAAAGCGTGTCTTTATGCTTGGCCAATGGACTGCTCTGTAGTCTATCAAAAAGGCTGTTCAATTATTGTCAGAGATGGAAATTTGGAATTCTGCCAATATAATAATAACATGGCTGCCGGGATGGATCTGGATTTAAGGCATTAAATCCTTTAACAGACTGGTCACAGAAAACTTTATTGTAAGCAGTCAGCATATAGAGATATAGTAGTACCTATGTGCTCTGAGAGCCAAGAAAATTAACTACTGCAGTTTATAGGCACAAAAGAACTGACATCCTTCCTTGCGTAGTTCAAGGCTACAAGAAACTTTCATTAGTTGGTAAAGAAAACAAAGTAGTTTCTATTATACGTTAAGGACTTTCCTCTAGTTAATGGAGAGATAACTGTTACGAAATACTGATTTTACTAATATTTTAAAATTTAATCTAATTTTTGTAGGGCAATTTCTATCAAAATCTTTAAATAATCTGTTTAAGAGACTTGATCTTCTAAGTCACTAAGGGCTAGGTTTTTAGGAATGTTTCAGTAACTAAAGGTGGTGTTAAGCAGCATTAGACATGTACGAAAAGATATGAGTGAAAATCTTCCTTTTAAACTAATATCTAGGTGGGGTTACTGGTGATAACACAAAGGAACAGTGGATTACAACCTCAGGCAGCTTTCTAACTTCATACTTTCCCTTGTCTATGTCTCATTTATATATTTTTAGCTGAAATAAACAATGATAATTTCACTCGTACACACATGGGGACATAAAAACTAAAAGCAATGGGGAAACTGGGTTCCATCCAAACCAATAACATATAACGAAAATTTGTTAAAGTTAATTAAGAAAGCTAAAATAAACTTTTCATATAATTTGGCTAATCCAATGCTTTCCTAACTGTCATTTTTGTTTCACGAGTTTTTACATTTTAGCTATGGCTGATAACTTCTCTCCAGAAGATAACACTGTACTATTGTATCATAACACATTAGGATGTGTTGAGCCCTTAGTTCCAGAGTCCCTCTTTCTAGTTTTAGGGTGAAAGTAACTTTCACAAAAAATCTAGGATACTATTTCTATGTAAACCTTGAGAAAAGCAAAACACAGAAAGGCAGTGGACTCTAGAAAATATTTACATTAGATTAGTCACAAGAATTTTCTCACTGACTTCCTGCTATTTTGCACATGGGTAAAAGAAAAGTTTGTGCACAAATATTTGCATCATCAAACTCAAAATTGCTGCCACCTGATTTCCCCTACATCCTAGCATTTGAAGGCAAAACTGAACAAATCCTGATGATTTTCAAGCTGGGTAACTCACCTGAATTAAAAAAGACAGATGAAAAAAATGACACAAATAAATACAAAATAAAAAGATAAACTTCGCTACTGCTCTCATTTGCTTTGGTAATAGCAATCCTCCTGAATCAGAGGAACAATTTTTTTCCATGGCTGCTGATGCTGCTGTTTTTCTCAGTTTTTATATAGAATGCTAAAGCTAGAAAACAACTAAATATGAACTGGATGAGAGTAACACAGCTATAAATATCTGATTATGTAAACAAAGAGAGTAGTTTCAAAGTGCTGCCTGTGTGGAATAGCAAATATTCTATTGATTTCTCTAAAGTCAGGCTTTCATTTTAGACAAGATTTTTAGACTGGTAAAAACAGCATGCAACTAGAATTAAATTAATGATGTTAGGCAAAATTCAGACAAAGAATTATTAAGCTATTTGAAAAAAAGTAAAAGTTTAAAGTTTGATGGATAATTGCACATTTTGATCCATATATTGAGTAAGACAGGAGAAACAACAGGTACAAAAATCCTAATTTATCAGAATTTGATTATATTACTACATTGGGGTTGATTTTTGACATGATTTTAATTTGTTTGTTCTTTTAGTTTACATTTCAGTATTTGGTCTAATACAGATTTTGATAGTTCAACTAACTAAATTATTTGTTGTCAGCAAACCATGACAATTTGAGAGACCATATCATGTGAATACATGTCCAATAGTGTTTTGAAAGCATAAAGAGTGAAGCAGATGGTTTCTATCAATTCCCACTCTGTGGTGCAGCGAGGGGTTAGTGTGATTTTCTTAGCAGCTTCTTGCATTTTGTACCTTGAAAGGAATTACGTACCGCCTGCTTGTGTTCTTGTAGATGCAGTAATTGATATACTTAGATGTCTGGCTTCAACTGTTCCTGCACCAAGTGGCAGATCTGATTTGGAACTTGAATTAAAACATATTCAGTTGGATAGTGCTTGCCCTACATTTTACATATCTACTTAGGGTGGGAAAAGATGTCTATCTCTTGCAATAGAGATTGAAGTGTTTATGAATTAAATGCTCTCTTAACTATGGGGAACAAAATTTTACTGTCTAAAATTTCAAACTATTTCAAACTATTTGGTTCTCTGACAGAGGCCCCTAAGCATACATTCAAGCTCTGGCACAGTGCAGCCACTTTCTTTCTTAAGTGTCCACTTTCAGTATTTGAATTTTTAAAAGAATGTGGTTATTAGCTAGATCTGGCAACATTTTTATGCTTAAAAATGCATTTTACTTGATATTTAAATTGATAACACAGTTTGCAGAACCAAGAATGTCATTATGATTATTCTATGAACATGTAATAATAGCTTCTGGTAATGTTTGTCAACAACATATAGTTCTAAATCATCCTACGAGAACAAGAAGGCAGCTCTTAGGTTTAGTTTGTCCCCTCTGCTATTCCTTCTGTCAAGTCTGGTTCAGGGACCCAAAAAGCTGCCATAGGAAGAGCTAGAGGCAGTACAATATGCAGAACAAAACAACTAGACTTTGAAGGTGAGAGAATACTTCATATAAATGAACAGATTCTGTCTTAGATGTATTTGTCTCCCCTTTAACTAAGTCCCACACATAGTGCCATGTTATATTTATGTCATTTTTGCAATGGTCTGGCACATGAAATGCACCTGGAATTGAAGTTCTTCAGAACACCATTCAGATGATGATGCAATTTATTTAATTGAGATAATTCATTCAATTACTTGTACTTGGAAAAGGCTATGAACATGCTCTCCTGACATGACTCTGGTCCTGTATGGAATTTCCCAAGTTTCAGGTAATCAAAATAGCTGTAGGCACCTGAACTCTAAATTTGGGAATTTTTACACCACTCAATGGATGTATCTAATTTTGCTGTGAAAAGGTTAATTAGCAATGTTTTATATCTACTTTTGCTATTTTGAAGCAAGATTCTAGAAGTCTGAAATTGACACAAAAGATTTAGATACTAGAAATATACTTCATCTGAGCTGTAGGGAAAGTATTTGTTGCACAACTTTAGGCCTAAACTATTAAATCATTAATTTTCTTACTGCTTGGAAACAATTTTGTAAACAGTTATCCCAACCTCTTCTTCCTTTTCTAATATCACTCCATTATTACTGCTGTAATAAGAGAGTGCTTTTTCAGACTGAGGATTAAGACTTGGGTTTAACATGACACTATTAATTCTAAAAAATAATATTATTTTTCATTATAACCATATGTTTAGCTCCAAGGCAATTTTTATTGGAGGGAAATGCAGTTTCCTGCAAAAAAAGAAAAATCACTATGTGCTGTATAAGAGGCTGATCAAGAAAATATTTATATGAAATGCACACTGGAGATTAGCAAAGTGAAGGATTCTAATAAGTTTAATGAGAAATTCACAAGTGAATGACTGCCTGTGGCAGTCTGCTATGCACAAGTCAGACCTAATTCAAAAAGTTACAGAGTTTTACAATCTACTTCAGTGAAAAATGGCACACCCTTTCGGTTTTAAAGAGCAAATCAAGAGAAATATTGGACAGTAGGCCAAAGTGCTAACTTTCCTAAAGGACATACAAAGAAGGACAGATGGCAATTGAGTCAGATATCCTAGAGCAATTCTTACTAGCCTACCACTTTCAATGAAGAATGAAGCGTTTGTTTTACAAACCAAACTCACCAACATTAGCATGGACTTAATATAAAACTCATGCCAAACAGGTTGTATGGTAAGGAAAAAATACTCAGAAATTCTAAGCTATTTCTCTTCAGCAATGATTTGTTGCAAATTGATCACTGAAATACTACGGTAATTAGTGAAGGTAAGCTTTACTGAGTGTTGTAAACTCATAAGCACTGCTTTACATTTATTCACTTAAAAAAATAAACCCTAGAAAAAGTGTTATGAGTTTTAATGTTTCCCACTGCACAACAAATGTGCTAAGTTTATAATTTAAAAGGAAAGTGTATTTCCTAAATGTCAACCTGGAAGTTCAAACCAAACTCTACTTTTCATGCTGTGGTACCAATAATATATATTCAGAAGACCAGATTTGATGATATGTGTGAAACTGTAAATACTTTGAACAATGCAGACTAAGAGTGGAACTCATCTTACTCCTTCCTTTTCTGTCCTAAAGGTAAACACACACAAACCCAAGTACAAATGAAAAGAACAGTTACTGTAAGATAAACAAAAGCATTTCTAAACAATCATTTTCATTCCCCATCATATCTTCTCTCTTCTGTTTGCTTCTCATCTTACATTTTTATACTATCTTCACAGAGTTATCAGGTTAGTAGTTTCTTTCAGAAACCTTGTCACATCTCAGATTACGTAATTAACTTACCTGCCAACAGCTGAATACCACCAGGACAACTATTAACTATGAAGTTGTTTTGTCTAGCAATGCATATATTAATTTGTTTGTAGGACTGGCAAACAGTGGAGAAGTTTATGGATAATGTAATGAATCTTTAAAATGATCAATAAATGAAAACTCACCAAAGTACAAAACATACTTTGATAGACTCCTGATTAGATTTTTTCTTTAATACAGTATGGCTACTGTTTTTGTACCTAATGAATTGCAAAATGTAATTAAACATCAGCTTCTTATGCTTAATCAAACATGTTCTGCACACAGACTAAAACTTATAAGGAAATTCTGCTGCTTGAGGCTGCTTGAACATCATGCTGCATCAAGCCCTCAAGGAACATCTATCGTTAATTATGTTTCCTCAGACAACTACAATTGCAAATTGCACACAGGACTAAAACAGGAGTTTTGAGTGCTTTGAATATCTAGATGTCCATGATATCCAGATGTCTGGCACCTCACTGAAGCAGTAGCTTCAACTGGTCTACTGAAAACCCTTGACAGATCCATTGTTTATGTGCAGATCAATATTACATTCATATTCATATCCATATCTAAAGTGCTTTGGTCTACACATGCACAGCAAATGCACACATGGATACAGCACAAAGCCTCTAAATAAAATATTTTTTAGTCTTTCATATTGATCTATGCTGTAAATAACATTTTACATTCACTTATGCCATAAATCCAAATTCTGAGTATCAGAAGGAGAAGCAAGTATGACATTTAAAAAAAGAAAGTGATAGTGAATTTATGTAACAGCTTGTTTTCTGTTATCATAATTACTTGTTTATTAAAATCATATCTAAGGACAGAAAATTGCTGAGGTGGAGACTCTCATCTTTGTTTTTAAAACCATTATAATGTATACTTGTACATCTATTTCGACTTAGAAAGCTTATGAACATAAGTTCTTTGGGGTACCATCTGAGAAACCCTTTCACTTTCTTGATAAGAAAGGTACAAAAAACAAATGCAAATTCTTCTTTCTATCACTTGTAATTTAACAATGGGGAAGGATTAAAAGAATGTCTCAAATATCTCTTAAATTAATTACCTTTATTTTTATCATTAGATTTTATATTTGAGTGAGACTGGCTACAAAAATAGCTCTATCAACAAATAAACTTTAAGACACATCCATTTAAAAATCCATTTTTAAATTAAGAACCAAAGAACAAACACTTCCCAATATACACACTTTTTGAAAAAGAGATAGAAAGACATAATGTTTCCTGAATCCAATGACTTATAAAGCTATCCAAAGAAAATATTCATTTACTTTCAGAAAATGAATACTGATAGGATCCTTTGGAAAAACATTTCAAGTGTAATATGCCAACTAGTGAATGTATTTACTGTGCTGGCTCACCAAAGGCACACACGCACACCATGAACATTTGCCAAAATATTGTACGATTAAATGTCATGAATTGTGTTTTCTTGCTTTGAGGCTCAAACATTAACTTATTACATCCCAGAACAAAAAAAAAATATTACATTAAATACCATAAACACTGTCTTGTAAGCAGTAATGAGAGCATTTTTCTTGCCCTTGAATAATATGCAAAGGTCTCTAGAATTCATAAATATGTGCTCCAAATTTAATTAACTGGAAGAATAAGTTAGTTAAATTTAGAAGTTTCTTTTTATTTTGACTCATTCTTCATCCAAGTCTTTTCTGTCCCCTCTTTTCCTAGTTGATACTCCACATTTTAGGACAATACTGCCTAGGAAAGTGTCTTTCACAAACACATTCCTCATAAGTGCTTAACTGTCAGTGGCAGTCTTCCTACACCTTAAAATCAGCAGCAGACATTTTTTCAACTTCAGTGTACAGAAAGGCCAGAAGAAATAAAGTGCTGTAAATATCACACAAAATTTGGTATTGTAAAGCATTTAGAATATTTTTAAAATCCATATTAGGTGTATTATCTATAAGAGGGGTGTCTTTAAGAGGAAATAATAAGAATGAAAAATAAGTAGCTTCTGGATATTTGCTTTTGCTTTGCTTTCCTTAAAAACTGTACTTTTTATTTTCTTCTTGTTCCCTTCTTTCCAGCAGCAGAAGACTACAGAAGTCTTCTTAGCAGTTTCCAGCTCACCCTTAAATATTTTCTCATATGTAACTGACAGAACAGAGAAATACTAGCATCAAATTGCTGTCACACTTACTGAAAATGTAATAGATGCCAAATTCCCTTTGAATTAATGTCTACAGAAACTTTGATACTAACAAATCAAGAAGCAGTGACCAGAAACTTTATGTGATAGATATTGAAGGGATATCAGCAACATGTTAAGTGTTTAGAAAAAGAGACAGCTAATAAGAGACTGAATACAACACGCACTTTAAAACCTCTTCTGAAATGTTCCTGAATAATTTTACTACCTCACAAGCTGGGCCAGTTCCCTAGCGTGTGAAAAGAGATCTACTTCAGCAGTTCTGCTCACTCTTCCAAAGACCTGTTGGACAGGTGGTTACCACCTGTTGGATTTTCAGTAACGTGCTGTACTCACTGGTTTCCTACAGCTCTCAGAAGCAAAAATTGCAATTGCTCTTTCAGCCTCTTGGCTGCAAAATTATTAAAGACAAAATGCCCCACTTTTGATAAGGCTCTCATTACTCTGTTATAGATAGGATATTGTTATTTAAGGATACTACAGACAAGCACAGAGAAACTCTGCCTATTCAACTATGGCTGCATACAGATAGAAATAAGTTTAATATCATCTGTAAACATTGTGGTGCAATAAAAGTAAAGATTTTTAAAACAAATAAAATGTCACAGTAATATGTTGTAAAAGCAAACAAGTTAAATAAAAAGGTGAAAATGTGAATGTGAAAATATTAATTAAATCAGAAAAAGGATACTTAATATCTAATGGTTATAAAAGAAAATTATCAAATATTAAATGCCAGTAAAGAATTATCTCACATGAGAATGCTTAATTTGGTACCAACTATGTATGTAAATGCTGTTTTTTCTATATTAATTTCCAGCCCAAGGTACTAGCCTGTCTTCCAGGCCACAGTCATGGAAAAGTCAAGACATAAAAGTGTCTACTTGTAAAGTACTGAACAAAGGTCATTCTAGACCAAATTGCCAGGAAACTTACCTCATTTATTATGCAAATGGGCTCCAAAAAACTTTTTTGTCAACATAAAGGGATAGTTTGCTTTTCCTTCCCTCCTGGATTTTGTATCAAGTGTCTGTCACTTAATTTGAACTAAGTTGTTAAAAAGAGCTGAGTCTCTTTTACATACATTGGGCAGAATTTGAAGTCTGTAGGAACTTCATTCACTACTGGAATTTTAAGACACATTTGATACACTGACCACGGAACCATACAAAATTGTTTGGAATTTCATGCTTATTTTATAGAAATTCAAGTTGTTTTCAATTTTGTATGCATATTTTCAAGAGATTTTTTTCTCTTTCTAGCTTTAATCTGATTTATTTCCCAGTTATTTTGTGGTATATTCAAGTCTTCTCTTTAACCTCTTCTCAAATTTTATGTGGATGCTCTAGATAAAGTAACTGACAAACAGAGTTTACATTTTGTTTTAAATCAAAAATATTTAAGACTTTGTTAAAGCTTGTCTTTCCGAGCTTACCATTTTAAGCATGTCTGTAAAGCAATTTTGTTTATTAGAGAATTAAAACAGCGTTTAAATGAAACCATCTTCCTATAAGAATTTTTCTCTTTCCCATCCTATGTTGGTGACTTCTTCCTTTTTAAGAACAGAGATTGAAAAAATTAGAACACAAAGATACACACAAAAATGGACTTGCTAAGACAAGGAATGATATACTATTAGATTGAAGGCAAGAAGTGCTCTTTAGTAGACTTTCTGCTTGTAGATTTTAGTTCTTTGTATTTTTTCTGAAGTATATGGTGCTACACAAACACTTAGAAAATGGCACAGACAAATCACAATTTTTTACCCCTTCAGTATTTTTCTCTATTTCTTTGCGGCTTTTTTTTTCTTAAAAGATTGTAGCTTGCTAGACCTCTCCTGCCTCACTGACAGAACTACCTCCAGGGATAAAATCCTGACTTTACTGAGGTAGATAAAATCTTACTATTCATTTAAATGAGGACAGAATTTTTGCCTTTATGTATAAATGGCTTACAAACATAACACAACATTTTAGGTTTACTTCTGTTACCATTTTCTACTGATATAGAGATTTACCTCCTTCCAATGAATTAGCTAACAAGAATTAGCATGAACAGTGAAGCTCAGCTGCACTTACATTCATGGTAGAGAAGCAATGAAACTAATAAATTTAAATTCAATTCATGTCTTAAAGACAGTAAAAAGTGGAACACTAGAAAAAGCACTCTTTAGCTTTGCTAAGTTTTGCTTAACTCAGGTTACCATCCCTATAAAGCTAATCTTCTGAGTATATTACTGCTTTGTTGTTGATTTTAATACCATAAATTACTCAGAAGCAAAACTCTTCCTGCATTTACAAAAAGTTAGTTTATTTGGTTACTTTCCAGTACACCAAATGTTGTTCCTGGCTAGTCTTATTAAAGACGTTGTAATAAAGCACAATTTCAAAACAAAAGAGAAGAGAAAAGAGGGTTTTGAAAAGCCCAAACAAACCAATAAAACACCTAACTAAAAAAGATCACATTACAGACTTGGCTGAATGTAACAGTCACAACTGTGTAACAAACCATATACATTAGGATCACAAGGACAATCATATCAGCTCAGATCCAAATTTAATTTATCCCTGTTGGCAAGAATTGCTAGTAGCAGATGATTACAGAAGCAACAGATGATTGCAGAAGTTACAGGAAATAGCTGCAGTTGGCGAACGTTTTGATTGATCAGTTTTATTACCTCTTGACACCTACTGATGGATTAGGTTCCTATCTGCACGAACACATCCTAGTGTCAGTTTACTAGTATGTAATTTCTTTTACAGTGATTGAGTACCAGGAACACATACAACATTAAAACAGATTGATATGACTATAATGTCATACAGTGTAATGTAATGTGATATCTTGAGTTAATAGAGATACTGAAAGGAAACAAACCAAAGAGGAAAAAACACAACTTACTTTCTCTACTTTATAGATTTATTATTGCATTTTTTGAGATATCCTTTAGGAATTTCCTGCTTTGGTACTGTAATTATGAAAGAAGACAAAAAGCTCATTTTTATATCTAAATATGTTATAAAATGATACTTGGAAGAAACACTGATTCCATTACCCACTTGTCTCTCTAAACTCAAAGGTGTGTTGACCATTTATTTATCAAGCCAGGTGTTAAAAAAAAATAGAAAAAGTAGTTTAGGTGTTTTCACACTTAAAACTCACAGTGAGATTATGTTATTTATGAGTGTCAATGATTCTATTAACTAGTTCACCAAAGAAATGCTTTGAGAATTATGCAGCACATAACAGGTGTGCAGGAAAAACCTGGTCACCTTATAAATCTTTTATGTTCAGAAGCACCTTGTAAAGCAGTTAAAGTACTGAAATCTCTGTCTGTATTAAATTGAATACCACTGAAAAATCATTCTTCCTGGTATGTGAGAGACTTCTGATATTGGATATTAAACTGAAGCATGTGATACAACTTCGACATTGACACTGAAAAAGTAATAAACTTTCAATATGACTTCTCAACCTTAGTCTCTTTTCATAGTTTCTGTACATAAAGGAAGAAATTTTAAATTCATGTACATTTATGACATTTTGTAATCAAGTAAGTTTTATACAAAAGACTATATACTGAAAGTTCATAAATCAAATTCTCAGCTAAAATCAGCTATCACAGCCCTAACTATACACTGAAGTCTTACTTTTCCTACTTTGCTAAAAATCGTGTTTCCATTTTCTACACAATATATTTAAAGAAAAAAAACATGCAATGAACTGCAACAATGCTACATTTCTGAAATGAACAAAGAATTGCTGATGTACAGCCTTCAGAAGAAGAAAAGGGAGTTTACAGTATGCTGTCTTATTGCTGAAGGAACTTGTGTCATATGCTTTAAAATAGAGAAAGTCAGTGTCAAACACAAAAATATATGCAAGATGCTGCCTCAGAGAACTAAATCACATAACTGTTTTGCTGAAAAGGGAAAAATATGTTTTGTTTCTCCTTCAGGGATATGTTAAGACTCATCAGAACAGAAAAGACATGATCTAGAACAGAAAAAAAGTGCACATGCAGCTTATGACAAGCCATTAACTTCTGAGGTAGACATATTCTGAGCAAAGAATCCAGGGCACCCAAACTCTATCGCCACTGAACTCTCTATGATGTTTTTTCTTTCTCTTTAACATTGTTAATATTACAGCACTTTAAATACGACATAGTTACTGGAGAGTTCATGTGGTGTTCCCTCCTTAAACTTTATAGAGAGATGGGCAGACTGAGTATCTTTAGAAAAATGCCATTCAAAGACGTAAAACATTCTTTGGATTTTGCAGCACCTCTGAGTCAGGATGTCAAGAGCCAGTCCTAATTCTGAGGGCATATAATTGCTTTGAATTGTGAAAAGCACATAATATATAGCAATTGGAACTGAATATTCATGACAATTTATGAATCTCAAATTATCTGTCTTTAATTAAAATACATTGCTTTTTATGTACAATGGGATTTTACCAAATCAGATGACAAAAAGATGTAAAAGTCTGACTAAAATATATACCACACATATACATACCTGATAAACTATGAGTAGGATATAACTTTGACAGATAAGTTTTTTTATTTGCAGTTCAGATTTTTTGCACAGGAGGCTTACAAAATATTTTTACATTCTCAATTTCTATCCTATACCAAATTCTACATGGATAGTGCAAACTTTTCACATTAAAAAGTTTTATATCTCAACTGAGAGTAAACAAGTAGCCAAAATGAAAAGAAAAGAATTCCTACAAATTAGTATGAACATCACCATCTGCTTCAGAAAAAAAAAAAAGCTAAAATATAATGTACTACTACTACTACTAATAATAATATTGCTTTTGGCATTTCCTTTTTAAAAGTAGTAGCATTTCTTACTACTGTCACTTCAGCCAACATCAGCTTACTCAAGGAAATCCCAATTCCTCCTTACGTGACTTGCTTTAAATAGTAATTTTGAATCTTTCATTTTATAAAATTATAAAAAGAGAAAACTCAAACATAGATTTTGTTAATGGCCAGCATATGCAAAAGAGCAATGGATATAAGCTGTCACTGAAGAAACGCAGATTGCAAATTAGTACAGAGTCTCTAGCCATTAAAATAAATCAAACTCTGGAACAGCCTTTGGCGGAAATGCAAGGGGCAAAGAAATAACAACTCCAATTTAGTATTGGCAAAGTTTATGAAAAGAGAATTATCTGATGCAATTCCCAGGCTAACAGAGCACTGGACTTGATGACCCAGAGATCCCTTCCACTGTTATGGTCTTTGTTTGGCTAGATGCAGATGTTCATATGTTTTCCAGTCTCACTGTGGTTTTTCTTAAGTGAAATTTAAATGAAAGTTAACATAATTTTTGCAAGTTTCAGTTAGAAATCATCCTTTGTAAGAATAGTTGCTGGGCCCACAGCAGAATGGAACTTGTCAAAGAATTCTAAAAGCTTTACTTAAAGTTGGCTTAGCATTATAGAGAAGTACAGAAGTATAAGTGTTTAGAGATGAATGCTCAGCAGGGCACACAACACAAGAGCTAAATGATCTACTGGCATGGAAAATAGGAAGAAAAAAAGCAAGCAATACAGACAAGGACTGATACACCAGTAATATCAAGGAAGAAAGCAAACCAGAACATTAAAGAAAGGAAAAAACGATCAGGATATTTAAAAAGTATAGAGAAGGAGATATATAGATACATAGATACCTGATGCCTTCCTAAAAAAAACCTAATTAATGAAAATTTATTATAATGTGTGGTGGCGGTGAAGAGTCAATACAACCTTGAAAGAGAATAAAAGGAAACTTTTTGTTATAGAGGAAGGTCATCTTTCAGGTGAGACTCTAACACAAGTCTCTCTCCCCACTCCTGTCCTCACTTGTCTCCCCCCTGCTTAGCTATTGGAATTTGTCTAGAGTTGGCTGGCTTTGAAAGAGCGCATTTTGGACATCAAGTCACAGCACAGATGCTACTGCACGTGGTTCTGTAGATAATTGATGGAAGAAAATGGCTCAAAATCAGAAGTATAGCTCCAAACTATTTCTTAACAGAACAATAATAATATTTAAGCTTGAAACCAACCTGATATTCTCCTTAATACCATCCTCCTGCCTTTGTTCAGTTTGGGATTTTTTTTTAATTAATATAAGAATATTTCTTTATGTTGCAGGTAACTTAAATGTATCATAGCAGATATACAGCAATGAGATTAAAATAATTTATAGAAAACAACTCTAAATGTTTTCTGGTTGTGAATAAATAAGTTCTCAGAGCAGTTTTAATGATTTTCAAATGCACATATCCTTACTGCTACGATCAGTCATAAAAGCATACAAAGGTCAAGCAAATACTTTATCTTATTTAAGACACAGTGATCTGTTTTCTATCACTCACAAGTTCTAAGGCTTACACCCTTTCAAGGAGATGATACTGCTACACAAGCCTTCAAAATAAAGGCTTTACACAAATTCTGTGAACCTTGATGGCTACACACATAATTCTTTCAAATGACTCCCTGATCTTGATAAATTATACAATATGCTGTTTCTTTGAAAACAGAAAAACTTTTCATAGTAACACTGCAACTTCAATACACACTTAAAAATTATCACCATACAATTTTTTAAGTGGATATGTGTAGACATGATCACATGTAGTCAATTTTAAAGTCTAGTCCTTTCTTCACATGAATAAATGCATCATTCCTCTGTTTTCTAAGAACATTTGCTGCAGATTTTCAATAAACACAGAAGTACTACACCATATTAATTCAACTAAGCCTTCAAAATTGACTGAAGAACAACCAACCATTTTACAGCCCTTACTGTGTGCCTTTGCAGGTATTCTAGAAATCCGAACAGTGGCAGTCGGAATAGTGGCAATCAAAGGAGTGGAAAGTGAATACTTTCTGGCAATGAACAAGTCAGGAAGACTCTATGGAAAGGTATGGCTGCAACCATCGTGTATAATTTAAATATATCTGTTTTTAGATGTAGCATCTGTATAGTTTGTATAAAATAGATTGCTAACAAATTCAAATGTATCCTGTACATAGTCCATACTTCTAAAAAATGTGGAATAATAGGGGGCATAGACAAAACTGAAATATTCAACACTCAGATTCTGAAAGTCGAATTTATCTATTAAAAATATTAACAATAACATGTGGGATTTATAATGCCTATTCTTCTCCTATCTTCCCTAAACTAGGTATTTAAATACTCACTTGTACTTATTTTACTCTATTTTATTATTTACTCTCAACAGAAAGTATGTAATGAGGACTGCAACTTCATAGAACTGATTGAAGAAAACCATTATAACACATATGCTTCTGCAAAATGGACACACAAAGGAAAGGAGATGTTTGTAACATTAAATCGAAAAGGGGTCCCTATGAAAGGTAAAAAAACAAAGAAAGAACACAAAGCATCCCACTTTCTTCCTCTGGCAATATCCTAATCACAAATGATCTATAAAGAACTAGTTCCAGCAGGAAGACTATTTTTAAGAAGACTATTTGACAAGATTTCAAGAGAGGCTGGAATACTACTGAGAAACTGAACAAGCTGGACTTGCGCGTTTATGTTTATTTTTAAAAGACTACATGAAAAAGATTTGAAAATATACACAAAATCAGATTTACTAACTAAAAGTTGTAAAAAATTCTAAAGAGTTGTACAATCATTATCTTAGTCATTGTAACTGGGTAGTTTCTTAAATTAATTTACCCATAAGTCATTACTTGATTATCTGATAATATTTTATTTAAAAAAAACCTATCTGCTTCTTAAATATGGCTGCTATAATAATAATAAGCAGATGATAATGTTGTGTAAAATATGTCAGACTTTAAGGCTGCTGGAATGAGTTGTCAGATTATCAAGTAAATGTGGAGGCTGAGCAGTATTTTAAATACTTCCCCCAAGAAACTGATATCCTATACATAAACTATATGATCAGAAAAAAAAAATATAATCTTGTAAATGTTTATTGTTGTATTCAGATAAAAGACTTAGTTTGGAGAAATTAAGTTTACTCTACTACAAAATGTTCCTATCTATTAATGAAACAAATACCTAATGCTGCTCTAAAAGATGTTTCAGATAGTGTATGTAAAATAAGAATAGGAATAAATAATGTACTTCATCTCACTTTTCACAAATTAACATTTTATATAACGATGAAGCAAAAATTCAGACATATTAAGGTTTTTTACGTTATATATCCTATCTTTTGTATAATTTCTGTTAGGGCATACAGCTTTCAATATTGTTTTTCCATCCTTATACATGCTTTTTCTGTTGTTACAGCATTAAACTTTATTTTAAGTTGTATTTGAACTTTATTGTTCTAAGTTATTTAAATGTTATTTATATAAAAGAAAAACCCACCTTATTAAGCTGCATCTGTTTCATATGCTTTTAATTCTAAAGGAATAACAAAATGGTCTGGCTGAGACGCATGAATTTTTTTCTGTGACCAGACACAAAGACTAGTACACAACCCTCTTGCCAACATACATTGGATGGCAGACAAAAATGACAGCCCGCAGCAAATCTCACAATGGAAATCTCAAAGGAAACAATGCAAAAATGTAAAAAATCTTTGCCACATACTCTTGCTGACTGAATTACTAGCACGCTCTGAGTTACATCAGGTGAAAGAAGGTTACAGTTCCAGCAGGTACTGGAACTAATCCTCAGATGGTACTCGCAGGAATATGGAAGAGCCCACATGAGTATTTTGAAGCATCAACTAAAATCAATGTGACCTGATGATGAAAATACATATTAATTTCTAGCTATTAAAGTGTTTAACTAAGCCCTACGAGACTTACGGCATGACATAATTTCATTCTGTTCAATTTGACTACAAGTTTTCTCCGTATTGCGATAATTGCACTTAGATAAAGATCATAAAAGAAGTAACTGAAACAGCTGCTGGATGAGTGAAATGGAAATTACTAATAGTCTTATATGCTCTGTTTTGCATTACAAGTGGCAAGAATCAAACAATTTTCTCTACATGAGACACTTTCTTTATAACAACCCTCAGAGAAAACAGCAACAATTCTCTTTAACAAATATTTCTTTTGGAAAAAAATACTTGCTCAAGAAATACTGTAAATTGGAAATAAGTTATGATTTTTGGATTGCTAAAATCAAAGTGTAGATATAAATTGGTCTATGTGGAAAAATTTCAATACAGCTGTTGGTCGGTAAACTTTCACTGTGCTTTTGCAAGTTTATCTATGACATGTTCACTGAACATAATACACTATCAAAACTGCTTCTTTTTGCTGATAACTGCACTACTTTGTATAAATATATAAACACTGAAACAAAGTTCACACACATGATCACCATTAACGTACTAGCAGAAGTTTCTATATCAAAACTAGATTAGCTGAAGCTTTGAAATAAAATTTAGAAGAACAAAATCTAATCAGGATTTTGTAAAGCTCTACTGAATTTTTAATTAAAATGTGAATATGCACATTAATATATGTATGATTCTATGACTCTATATACCAAACAAGCTTACAATTAAATCCAGATACAGACAAGCTCTTCTAAACAACTTTTGATTATGTAATTAAAAAATATAGGAATATAGTCAAACAATTTCTGAACTTCAATAGTAATTAGTCCTTACTGCTATGTGCTCAATGTAACGAAGCACTATATCACCATCATTATAACATAAGGCAAGTCTGCTTTAAATTTTACAGCCATCAGACCTGAAATGCATTCTATGAATGAATGGTTCACAAAAATACACCTGAGTACAAATTATATAATCCTTCCACAGCACAGCCATATGGCAATTACATATTGCAATGCCTTTCTTATGTTGATGTAGCAGAGAAGGGATGGTATTTGAGAAAAAACAGTATTTTTCCTTCCTTTTATGCTTTCTCTTCCATTTCTTCTGGCATTTGAGTAGCCAAACAGACTTAAAGGTTAGAATATATACCAGGTTGTTCTGTTCTAGTACATAGTGGAAAAGGTGAACAGAAAAGCAAATTCAGATCAATCCAGTTGAGCAATTTTGAATGAATTTTTAATTAATAAAATCTCTTCTGAAATAAATTATCTTCATTTTCAGTTGTCTCCAAAAAAATATCAGTTTAGTACTAAAACCAGAAAATGTACGGTGGTGATCTACAGTAGCAAACTATCAAAGGAGGAATAGTCTTTAAAAAAAGGGGAAAAAAAAGGAAAACCAAAAAATAATTCAATTAGATTTTAACAGATATTCAAATAAATGCCAGAAATCTTGTCAAAGCCTTTTCTGTCAAGTACATGGCAATCCAATCCTAACATCAATCACACAATATATCACGTAGGAAAACTTTTTTGTAAGAAAAGAAACAGATATATCTGTCTGGATATGGCTCATTACTAACATTTATCATACTGAAGGTGAAGAAAACCCAAACAAAGTGGTCTACAAAAGCCACTCTCAACTGTAGTATCTTCTTCCTTCAGATGGATTTGCTTTCAGCTAGTTTGCTTGTTTGTTTACCATAGATATTACAGAGTGCAAATAGAGTATTTTTTAGAACTGAAATATGACCTCCTGTGGTTTAAATAGCCATTCTATTTAGCCACCTTCAATAACCATTAACATTTCCCAGACACTGCTGCATTATGCAGGCTCTTTAAATTCAATTAACAAGGTTTTGTTTACTTACTTATCTTTTGTACGAGTGAAGATAAATACTCTGTGACACAGAAATGACCTAATCTCATCTGAGAAATCTCATAGAAGACTGTAGAATCTCCATTCTTGGAGGTCTTCAAGACCTGACTGGACAAAGCCCTATGCAAATTCATCTAAAACAAATGCAAACCCTACTTTGAGCTGAGGATTGGAGAAGAGATCTTCCAGCCCAAACAAGTCCATGATTCCACATGAAAGTTAATTTTCTTAAAACAGTCATTTAGAGTGCAGTCCGATCTCTTTAAACAACGACACAAACCATAGTTTCCGTGTTAGGGAGATAATTACATATTTGCCTCATTTTATCTATAAAAACTTGTATGTCATTAAAGGTATGCAAAATGGTGTAAATATGTTCCATAACACAATAAAATATGACAATTGGATAATTTCCATGACCTTTAAAAGACATGATATGGTACAATATGGTCTCGCTTTTAATTCTGTTGCAAGTACTTTAAAACACCACTGTGCATAGCATCTGTAATAACTGGGTTACTAAATGATTAACCAATTGAGTAATTATTAAAATACACCTGTGTTTTAAATTACTTTTTGAATAAAAGATGTAAGTTAACATTAAATCAATAAAGTAATAAGCGAACAACTATTTCACTGCACTCAACGACCACTATCTGAGTAGTTTAAATACTTCATAAGTCTATGCAATCTAACTCCTCAATGCTAACTTTAAAAAAAAAACCATAGTAATTTAATAATATTTAACATGTGAAGAAAATGAAAGTAAAAGGTTAGATGGCTTTCCCCAAGTTAGGGAAGCTGTCATCATCAGAGTTGAGATCTATACTTAGAACTAACATGATACTTCTTCTAAACATGTAGTAACATCAAAAAAAAAGAAGAAATTCAACTGTTTATATCAGAGGATGAGTTTTAAAAGTCAACAGTTATTTAAATCACATACTGACTTAAAACAGGGGAGAGGTGAATTTATTAGCAGAAAAACCCACTAACTTCTCTGTGCTGTTAGAATAATTTAGAAGATAAGGACTGTTTTGAAAGCAGAAACTCAGATGGGAAAATAATCAAGGAGCTGCATGAGGTTTTCAACACGACTTTATATTAACTTTAATGATATTGACACAGCAAATTGTCTTAAAAATATTTTTAACACCATACATTTAAATTCATGGTCTTACATAAAATACAACTGCACAATTTAATTATAAAAATCTAGGGGGAAAATAAGTAAATCAAATAGTATTAAAACTACTAAGTGTTAAAACTTGAGCTCTGTAAATTACTTCACAACACCTGGCTGAACAAAGCAAGCTTGTAAATCTCAAGCATTCCAGACCCTGCAATTCTGTTAACTGCTTGCATTCCAGACCTAAAGAGTAAGATTTTCTTCAATTCTGTTTGGAAGGCAGATCCTAACTTACCAAGATTGGTTGTTTCCTTAAGAAAACTCTTTTATTTAGAGGCCTGGAACTAACTTAAAAAAACTTAACTGACAGTTAAAAAAACCTGACTTTTAACACAGAGGGGAAAATAAGAACTAAATTCAGAAGAAATATCTGCCTCGTGAGAATAAACTATTTTCTTTCAGTGTTAACCAGAAAAGCGGAGGAATTAGAATGAAGATGCATAAACTTGTCATATAAATGTTGCAGTGTTTTCAGACTGAAGTCCAATATCAAATAAGAATCCTTACTTTTCAGATCACTCTATCTTCTTCTAATAGTTTTTTAGTGAAGATCTGAACACTCAGCATTCTTCAATGAATTATAAATCTTAAAGGATGCCAGGGATCTAAAAGGTAGATATTGGCAAGTTAAAAAGGCTGCCAAAGTTCAACAGATTTCAATAGGAAGTACATATTTAATGTGCTCATCAACAGGAGGAAAGTAGTCATCTGCCCCTCCTAGTATCCAGACAGCTTTGTCAAACCCATTACAAGATCACGTTATGTATGTTAATAGCTTTCCCATCTTTGAGGAGATACATTGTTCAATTTTAAGGGCTCATTCTTCTGCAGACTAAGGTCTTTATGAAGTCTGTGAAATTAGGAAGCATTTGTGTAACTTAGATGTTCAGAATTTTCTAAGACTAAAACACAAGAAATCTCTTTCTAGCTTTGCAAAGTAAACAGCTCATTCTACATACCAGTCTTCATTGGTTTGCACCACTGTTTTCTGACTACATGCCAACAACGGACTGACATTAACTACAGTATGATAACTGAACAATTCATGTAAATCCTTCTGTAATGTTTTATTTCTATATTTTTTGCTTTATACAGCAGCAAAGGTATCACTCCTATCCTATATCCCTCTTGCCAAACCCTAACTGAAGATGTTTCATTGTCCCAGCTTTATGTAAAAGAATCTTTGTCTCACTTTATTCACAGAATCATAGAACAGTTGAGGTTGGAAGGGACCTCTTCAGCTCTAATTCCTTTGCTCAAGCAGGGTTACCCAGAGCTACTTGTCGAAGATCCTGTTCCAGTGTTTTTTTATTATCACCAATGACAGAGATTCTACAACTTCTCTGCATAACCTGTGACAGTGCTCAGTCAGTAAAAATGTGTTACACAGTAAAAAAAAGTGTTTCCTGTTGTTCAGATGGAACCTTCTGTCTTTCAGCTAGTGCCCATTGCTGTTTGTCCTGTCACTTGGCATCACTGGAAAGTTCCTGGCTCAGTTCTGTTTACATCCTTCCCTTAGGTATTTATACACACGGATAAGATCTCCTCTGAGTCTTCTCTTCTCCAAGCTAAACAGTCTCAGCTATCTCAGCCTGTCATCATGGGACAGATGCACCAGTCTCTTAAACATCTTCATGGCCTTTCATTGGACTCTCTCCATTATGTCCACATTTCTTACTAAGGAGCCCAGAACTAAACATAGTACTCCAGGTGTAGCATCACCAGTGCTAAGAGGAAGCACCACCCCTCTGTCCTTTCATCTAAGTCAGCAATGTCTCTATTGTGACCAAAAAAAAAAGTTTTTTATTATAATAACATTTTGTAGTACAATTTTAATACAAATTCAGAACTGATGCCCTTTACAACTGTCTAAGCAAATCCACAATTTACTATTACCTTGGACAGCACCAGTTTTGATGGACAAGAATCAAGTCATTTGCTTGTGACTGCTCAGTTTTCACAGTTCATCTACTGGCCTTTGAAATCTGGTTCTGCAACAGATCTCTTACATAACTTTAAGCAAGTCATCAATNCTCTAATTCCTTTGCTCAAGCAGGGTTACCCAGAGCCACTTGTCGAAGATCCTGTTCCAGTGTTTTTTTATTATCACCAATGACAGAGATTCTACAACTTCTCTGCATAACCTGTGACAGTGCTCAGTCAGTAAAAATGTGTTACACAGTAAAAAAAAGTGTTTCCTGTTGTTCAGATGGAACCTTCTGTCTTTCAGCTAGTGCCCATTGCTGTTTGTCCTGTCACTTGGCATCACTGGAAAGTTCCTGGCTCAGTTCTGTTTACATCCTTCCCTTAGGTATTTATACACACGGATAAGATCTCCTCTGAGTCTTCTCTTCTCCAAGCTAAACAGTCTCAGCTATCTCAGCCTGTCATCATGGGACAGATGCACCAGTCTCTTAAACATCTTCATGGCCTTTCATTGGACTCTCTCCATTATGTCCACATTTCTTACTAAGGAGCCCAGAACTAAACATAGTACTCCAGGTGTAGCATCACCAGTGCTAAGAGGAAGCACCACCCCTCTGTCCTTTCATCTAAGTCAGCAATGTCTCTATTGTGACCAAAAAAAAAAGTTTTTTATTATAATAACATTTTGTAGTACAATTTTAATACAAATTCAGAACTGATGCCCTTTACAACTGTCTAAGCAAATCCACAATTTACTATTACCTTGGACAGCACCAGTTTTGATGGACAAGAATCAAGTCATTTGCTTGTGACTGCTCAGTTTTCACAGTTCATCTACTGGCCTTTGAAATCTGGTTCTGCAACAGATCTCTTACATAACTTTAAGCAAGTCATCAATCTCCCATTTAATAATTAAGAGAAGCTTGAGTCTGGCACTGCTAAAATATTAAACATACACCCACACTAGCTTGAAATTACCAGGATAATCACAGCAGAGTGCAGATTGGCAGAGGAGATGTAGCTGTTTCTACCCACATGCACAGCAACTTGTTATCTCTGTTCAAGCTAGCAAACAAGGTTAGTTCATGCCTATATGAGTTGCTGTGATATTATTGAACAGGACATGAACACCAGATGAGACCTTTAAAGGAAAGAAAAAATTTGGAAACCATGGACTCTCAATTTTTGTGTAAGATATGACATGTTGTGTATAATATATGACATGATATGACAGCTGACTTGCTTACACAGCTTACACACCCTACTCCTATTGATTTCACCAAAAACTAGGCACAAAATAGACATGGACAAGTAACTAACTTCTCATAAAAGAGAACAAGTGATCATTGGACAAAAGTTTGAACAACTTTAAGTAGACTGCTAGCCTAAAACAATAAGGTAGATCACTCTCATGGTTTGACATGACAGCCTTTCCTGGTAAGTGGAAAGGGGCTGTAAACACGGCTCCTGTAAGAAGCTGCCAGAAACTCTCCCCAGCTCTGAGCCAGACCCACTGGATATCAACAGGAATTGCTAAACCAGTTAAGGCTTCTCCCTTTTATTTCATTGGCAGAGCAAAAACCAAGTCTTAGAGAGAAACATTGAGAAAACAATAGTGTTACAGCTTCAGTTACTTCAAAAATTACTGTCATTAAAATAGACTCCCTTAGGTCAAATAATCACTTTCTACTCATATTCTTGTTTTCATATACTGGTAAAGTACTAAAATGACTAGGATCCAAAAGGAAATATGATTATACCAGAACAAAACCATTGGCATTTATAAAAATCACGCGAATGTTTCCACTGGTTTTAGATTTTGTAAAAGCATATTATCTTTTCAACCCAAATGTTCCTCCGTTCAAAAACATAGAAACATTGCTAGTTCTAAAAACTGTACTGCAAACTAAATAACACAAAAAGTGGATTCTGTAAACAAGAAGTTTCTTTCAAGAATGTAACTTGATGAGAGTAACACTAACTTTCAACTTTAAAGAAACCACACATCATTTTAATTGTACCCAAAAAGAAATACTAAAGTAAAACATGAAAATTATTTAGAAAAGCTAACATGCAGTACCCAAGGACAGTGAGGTAGTTCATCAAGCAACACATGTGCATAGCCAATCCATACAAGTATTCTACAAAGCTGTATTCATTTGCAGAGACCAAATCTCAGCTAGGTCTTGAGAGAAATTCTCCTCTTTTCTTAGGCTGTTCCACTGGGAAAAACCCACACAGTTTTCTTGCATCTACATTACAAGAGAAAGCTTTGTGGGAATCATGGCACATGCCAGAACATTTCCCTTCCTCTGACATGTCTGCAATACTTCACTAATTCAGGATTTCCTGAGTACAGCGTGTTCCAAACCTTCTCTCCTTAACATTAATGGATACAAGATACAATTCTCTATCTTCTCCTAAGCATTTAACATAACAGTAGAGAAAATGTATCAGAATGATATAATTAAAGAAAATAGGAGCTGAGGAGTGGGAAAGATTGTTATCAACAGAACAGGGTGAGTGTTCTTGAAAATTTGCAAGGGGATATTTCTTCCCATGCAGGTAGATTCCATCATTAAAGAACTTCTAAAATCATTCTTCAGCTTCTCTTTCAGACTGGCAATGAATATCTTTGTTTTATACAGCAAATTACATGGCAAAGAATGGAAAATCAAAGAATCACAGACTTCACTGCCTTATATGACACCTGTGCTCCAAATGTATGAGTTTTCTCCCAGGTTTTTTCTTTGGAATTATTTTGTAACAAAAATAAGGTTTTCTTACATTGGTGACTAGGGAATGATATAAATAAAAGAAAATCACGTAGCCCCATGGGGGAAAAAAAGATGGGAAAAGATGTTTAGTTATGGTACGGCTGGAAGAAATATAAAAAGGAGTAAGAAAATATGAGTAGCATGAAATGATGGCTATAGTTGTTAAAAGGAAATGAGTAATTTCAGGCACGGGAAGAGACAAGAAGCTGCCTAGCTTCAAGAAACAAAATGTTGGATAATGTTCAGAAAGGGAGCAAGTCAGAAGTAACAAAAGCACAAAAAGCTTGTGAAAAGATGAACCAAAATAGCAACAATGAGAAAGAACAGCAGGGTAGTATGAAAGCATAAAAGTCAAGATTTAAACCATTAGGAAAGAGAAGACAAAGGGTTAGCAGTAAAGTCTAGAATATAAGACATACTGAAAATGGGATCCTGGTGCCAGAGAAAGGAGTAGAAAAAAGAGTAGCTGTTACTAGTTTCAGAAGTACTTACAAATCAAAACCATCAGATCTTACTAAATGGAGCATCAGTATCTTCTTTAAATACCTTGTAATATTGTTTACAGCTTAATCAAATGGAAGTATCGGCATATTGGAAGGATATATGTTCAAAGTTGATTAAAATCCCCAATTCAATTTTCATTTAAGTGTTTGTACAAAACAAACAGAAAATATTGGTAATAATTTATGTTGACAATTGCATTTTTCTATGTACTACAAGTTTCATTCCAATTTCAGGAATTAACATGCATTATGTGGTTAAAAATATTTACAAGACTTACTGGTTGCTGTAGAACTGGCAGATGCACTAGCTTGTATGCTAGCAGTTGCAGCTTTACTGGTATGATTTGCTGTGGCTGCCTTAAAGCTTTCAAAATTCCATTTTTTCTGTACACATTTCCTTGTCTTTAGACCTGAAAATCAAAAATGTCATTTAGAAAAATATTTTTGTTAATTTTGATAGTCAGTCTGTGAATAGTCTCAAATGAAGTTAAAATTATCATAGAATCATAGAATGGTAGGGTTGGTTTTATTTCCTGCCTCAAGTGTGCAAATTTCTATGTTCATGGTCAACTTTAGGCTTGGAATCCAAGCCAGCTAACTTATATATTAAGATGTTATTAAGACACATATACTTAAAGTCAACCAGGACAGTTTGCTTCTGCTTGATTTTGCACAAGGGTGAATATCCTTACTTCGTGGTTGTTCCAATTCTGGTAATATAATACATTTGCAATTTTGTTGAGGTTGTAAATGTTTTTGGCAGCAATACATAATTTACGTTATTTAGTGGTTTTCAGTATTCATTCCAACAGAATTTTGCATAACTCTCACACTGTAAGTTTTATGCAGATACAGAACCTATGGTATAGCAGTGGCCTCCGAGTTTCTTGGGATTTTTTTCTGGACTGACTAAATTTCAGTTAATTCTATCCATTATTTTTTTATAGTGGTTACGCATTACACAGTAAACTGTGGGTTTACCCAGCTCTTCCAAATTAAAGACCCATTTGGAGTTTGGTGCATATGTATCTTTCAAGTATGTAAACCTTCTAAATTACATTTTTTAGGGTGATTTTTTTCTATGTAAAATTTTCTCTGTCATCAGAAAGAAAATTCTGCCCAACAAACAGTGACTGACACAGAGAAAGGTTTTGAGAAAATATCTCTGTGCTTTGTATCTACTTCAAAATCATATTTCTATTGCATTTGTCAATCAGCTTCAGCATACAAGATAATGAAATCCATATTGTCATGAAATCTAAATAAATAGGCACCAAAGATAGAAATCTGCACTAAATCTAAGTTTTGGAATGGATATTAAATTACATATACAATCAAAAAATCATAAACTGTTACTGCTAAAACTTGCAGATATTTAATGGTAACATAATACTGCTTCCAACAGAAACTTCTAAGACAGATACCGTCTGAATCCTGTAAGAATATTTAAACAAAGTGGCCATTTTATAGAGAGAGAGACCTTCAAGGCCACCTACAAATACTTACAGGGAAAGATCTCCTAGTTTCCAATTTATTAAAAAAATATATATACTCTCACTGTGTTCAGCAGCTTTTCCAGGAATTAATATAGTTTTGCTTAGGGCTTGAATTTTAAGGCTTCCTTCCTCACTGCATTGACATGCTTACCATGGATACTTCTAGAATGCTTCCATGAAGTAGCAAATAGCAAACAGTGAAATGAAAACTGCATTCATCAGTCCCATTGTAAGTTATATCTCTGGGTATGATTACATCCTTGCTGGCTAATTCTACAAGAGTTGAGAATTTTACAGCTAAAAGGGCTACTACATAACAGGGTCACTGCAATAAGGCAACGATTGCACAGGATTAAAACCTATATATAACCTTCACAAACAACACTTTCTTTTCAGGATCATCCTGATACCTAAAGAGATGATGAGTTCCTATCCCCTCAAACTTTGAGACATATAAGCTTTTATACACGGCATGACATCAGAGCTTAATTTAATGGAGGAAAAAAAAATAATTAAATTCAACTGAAAAATGTCAATCTAGCTTCATCCTCAGTCATCTTACATAGGAACACTGTCAAAACTCCATCAAACATGCATCATGATAGAAAGATAGAAACACAAGTAGGTTATCAGTAATGTCTCACATTTTTGCAGTAAGACTTTATCATTATTGAACACTAGGAGGTCTTGTCCAGCTAATTTTGCCACACAAATAAATAATTAGAATGCAGCATGCTTCAACCGTCTCAGCTGTGGGACACTGAACAGGTTTATCAGGACAGATTTAGACAGCATGGTTAACAACTAAAGTAGGTTAATAGTTTCCTTGACATGCTTTAGCCGAAAAACATTTTAAAATGTCCAGATCAGTTATGTTTCTCCTTGAAGAGAAATAATGCCATGGATAGTTAGCTCAAGATTCTTTGTCTCCTTCCCAGGCTAATGTTTTCAACTATTTGTCTATATTTACATACCAACAATCAGAATTAAGAACTGGTCTAGGAGGCACATGCTTCTGCAGGGGGGTTGGACTAGATGATCTTTAAAGGTCCCTTCCAACTCTACCATTCTATCTGATTCTATGATTACTAAGCAGAGAAAGATAGCTTTGACAGTATTTCTAGTGCTGAATTTTATATGTATATGTATATGTATATGTATATGTATATGTATATGTATATGTATATGTATATGTATATGTATATGTATATGTATATGTATATGTATATGTATATATAATTACTAGGGTGAAAAATAGCAATAGATTCTCACTGAAATGCAGACTTTGTGGTCTGGATAATATAGGTCTCAGAGAAAAGGAAAAAAAAAACCCCTGACTCTATCTGATATTCACTGAAAAAAATAAGTCTACAAATGTATCCTTTATCATCATCAAAACATTTAATAGATTCAGGATACGTTTCACAGAAAGCAACATAAATGACTTGTGAAAAAGAGTAGGGATATACCTGCCAAAATAAGAATAACACTGTATCTAAAAGAATGCTACGAAAGACATTTGATCTAAAGCTTTTTCACCTGCTAACTAAAGCAGTTCTTCATGTGTTCAAATATTGCTCTTCAAATTTACATGAAGAGTTATTCTTGGGCCTACATTTGATGCAGTTGAGCTTAATGAGTAACACATTTGCATTTTTGTATTTGTGGACTATGCAGCTTATTTGTCTGATAATAACAGATCTAAGAATACTTGATATTAATTTACACGTTAAGGTTTTGGAGCAAAAGCCACCAAAACGAACTCTGAAACACTGTAATAGATGATTTTGGAAGAAACAAATTTGTCCAAACTTTGAGAACATCTTTCTGCCAAAACAACAGTTAAATATCATTACACTGAATCTAGAGATTTATTGACCTGCTTCTGCAGGGGGTTGGACTAGATGATAACTAAAGGGCCCTTCCAATTCTACCATTGTATGATTCTATGATTTAAAAATACTAAGCTACAAAACACAACTGTTCAAAGGTAGAAAGTACAAGGATTTTCATTTGGAACACAATCCACGGGAAAACAGGAACTTAAGTGTGTGGAAACATTGAAGGGGAAGAAAAAAAAATCAGGGGAAATTATTAGATTTACTGAAAAGAATAAAATCAGCTTCTTTGGGTACCTCAGCATTAGGTTGTCAAAATACAGGGACTGATCTGCATTTGCCAGATACCTACATGTCTCTCAGCTTCTTACTGTTCTTTTAAATTTTCAGTAAACTCAAGAATAAAGTTTAAATTTTTAAAGTTTAAAACACAAAAATGAAGGTATACAAAATGAGTAAGATAGCAAGTCACATAAAATATGACTTTAAGTACATTAAATTTAATACATAATTAAACAATTATGTAAGAACATAAATATTGTAAAAACACAATAACAAAGCAAAACCAGAAATATTGTAAATAACCATCATAACAAAGCAGATAAGACATTGGATTAACTCGCTTCCTTTTACGTTCTGTTTGTATTTAACACTTTCTAAAAAATGTTACATTTGTGCACACAAATGTTTTGCAGCAAGTATTATCGACATGTCACTATTTAGACATAGAATTTATCAAGGCTGTTCAACAACCTGAATTTTAAACCAGTCAGAGTAATTTTTTTTGGAAAAGACTTTTAAAATCACTGAGTCCAATCACTAACCTCACACTGCCAAGTCCACCACTAAACCATGTCGCTCAGCACCTCATCTATGCACCTTTAAAATATCTCCAGGGATGGTGACTCCACCACCTCCCTGGGCAGCCTGTGCCAGTGTCAACAACCCTCTTGGTGAAAAAGTTCTTCCTCATCTCCAATCTAAACCTCCTCTACTTTTTGAGTGACATGAATTCTGACTCTGCACGAAATTGACTTTCGCAAGGAGAAAGTTATCCTAATTGACCAGTCAATTGAGTGGCCACAGAAGCAGGGATCACTGCCTCCAGTAAATCACAAAGACAGGAAAGAAAAGCTCTAAATCAACCCCACCTTTTCAACTGTTGCTTAAAATATTGATTTCACAAGGAAAGATTATGATATTTTGTTTGTCTGCCAAAGTATTTAAAGCCTTAGCTAATGCCCGCTTAAGGGAGAAAAAAAAAATCAAACCAGAAAGTTTAGGGTTGCAATAAAACTAAATTGTCATTCACAATTCTTGTGGCTAATTCAGTCAAAGCTTTATCTTTACATATAATTAGTACTCCACATCTATTATGTAAAAGATGGGTGCGTGCACACTGGGGAAATTAGCACATCATCAAATCTTGCCTTGGCCGACAAAAAAATCTGTTAACTACTACACATAGAAGCAGTTGGACACTGTAAGAGCTTCATTTTGTTGCTTTTGGTCACATTAAAGAAATAAGGAATGTCTTCACTTTTTACACCCTCAGGTGAGAAGTATGAGTATGTACATACTGCTGCTACAAGATCAGTTTCACAGCCTTGAGGTTCATGCATCCCAGCTGTCAAGTAAAAGTGAGTAATCACCCACAGAAGAAATTAATTTGAAATTCATGTGCATAACAGCATTCAAGTGCTTTGCATACTTGCTGCAAAATCTAACATACTTGCAACAAATCTAACGAGGGATTTGTTATTCTTACATAGCTCAATATTTTCTTCAATTAAAAAAATACTGACCTTCAAAAACATAAATTACAACAATGATACAGTATTGTGTTTAAAAAAATCATTTAACATTTTAACTTCATGGGTTATTAATCATTTAGGGCCCAGATTTGTCAGTATTCATCTAAATATTTCAAATAATGTCCCTGATCATGCTTGGTTATGCCTGAAGTCCAACCAACATCCACAAAACATCAGAACCAAGACATTCCAAAGTACCAGAGACACTTTTATTCTCCTTCAACTAGCACACTGGAAAGTCTCAGACACTAAGCTCCAAAGACTTGACTATAAAATGCCAGATGAATAAAACTAACCATCATATTTACACTGTATTTGGGACTTCCATTATCCAATACACTGAAATTCACAGAATCTTAGAAAAATTGACTCACTCTTGAATTTGTGAACCTCAAAATATTTCTTTCCCTTGGTTTTGGTATTTCTTTGACTTCTAATTCAAAGCATATCACAAAATAAAATGCTGTGTCCTTTTTTTACATGTAGTGTAAAAAAAGCTCACCTCTACAGTTTGTACTCTTTGACTCCCCAACAATATATTTTTTAAAAATAGTCATTCCATACAAGGAACGGTGAAGGTACTTCAGATAAGCAGCAGTGGTCTAAAACTGCAAAATACTTTAGGAGATAGTAGGAAAAAAAAAGTACTTGTTCAAGTGATGGGGTTTTTTTCCACCTCAATATCCAGAGACAGGTGTAATCCCACTTCTGGATCCAAGGAAAAAACTTGAAAATTTGGTCTTTCTTGTCTAATCCATAGAAAGATTTACAATTAAGTAATACACACTTGCTTTCACCTTCTCACTTCTCTGAATCAGAAGTTCCTCTGCACCAATCTGGTAAGTAGCAATGTCTATAAAAAAAATTAGCAATGTTTGGCTAGAAATACAGTCTGGATTGATGATTTTATTGATTAAAAGATCTAATCAGACAAATACTTTTTATACATTTACATCTATATCTCAATATGTACGCACACAAAACTTAACACACTGTATAGACCTTCTACATCACCGGTATGATTGGAAGGTTTAAAAATCATCATTTTAGTCTTTTTTACACATATCATGTTCCCTTTATAACACCAAGACCAGTGGAGAACAAAATGTTTTCATAGACTTGTGCCTGCACTTTGTTTAGGCCTGAAACAAAATGTTCCTAAAACCAAGGTAGAACTGGGACCTTATTAGAATTTTTTTAAATTATAAACTTGACATTGTGCACTTACAAACTGACGAAAAGCTGTAAACACTTCTCTGGGCCAATGTCTATCAGTTACTCTGTTCAAGGGCAGTAAAATGTTTCTCTAGAAACTGGTCCACACTGTAATGAAAATATTTTTTTCAGCATGTTTCCTTAGTTCAGTGATACGTGTGTTTATTCTCTTCTCCAAATCTGAGAGTGGACTGATGTGCATGGAACGTGTTCGTACAGATATTTACAAAAAGCACTGAAGGAACAGCCTTTTTCTAACTTATCCCCCAAAAAAGAAGGCTCATCGAGGCCACTCCTTCTGCTATCGGTACATAGTGAAACAATTACTTCTGAATATGACACAAATACAAAGATTAAATTAGGTCATCTGTGAACTTTATTTTCTGTAAAGAATTGTAAGAGCAGCATAAATGCATTTTACATATATGTTCTAAGAATTTGTAATTTTGGCACCATTGTTACCACATTGTTACCTGCTCTCCCAGGTACTGCATTTTAAAAAGACAGAAAACCAGCAATAGGCCAAGGAAGCCCACTATAGCATACACAGAGTAATTAAAAAGGTTATAACTTTTTAGTCAGAGAATGAGACAACTTAAGAAAAAGAAGAAAAAAAGCTAATTATGTTTCTAAAGAGACAAAGAAAATAATGTGCAAGTTCTGGAAAAGGATAGGAACGTCTTCCATCTCTTGAGAACAGCCTTGGAAGCATAGGAGGAAACTCTATTCCTTGATCTAGCAAAGGATTGAGCAAATTGTTGAAACCAACAGTAGACATTTGAAGTTAATAATCAAACTAGTCACTTTCCTGAATTTACTTAGTTAAGCGTTCATAAAGAGTAATCAATGTGTTTTTCAACCCTCTAATATAGCTGAAAGACAATGACATGTTCTATCTTAACAGCAGGACAGCAAGACAAATGATTTCTTTATTTAAAAAATAAAACTATGCAAACCATTAAT
Organism: Urocolius indicus; assembly: GCA_013401255.1. Lineage (NCBI taxonomy): Eukaryota > Metazoa > Chordata > Aves > Coliiformes > Coliidae > Urocolius > Urocolius indicus. The sequence goes on from WBNH01010201.1 coordinate 158,387, forward strand.
ATATATGTTCATTTTTTTAATATTAATAAAAGCAAATTGAAAATTAAATAATATTAATATTTTGGTTTTATATTATCTGACACTAAAATGTTTCCATTTGTCTGTCAGACTGCTCCTCTTAAAAATATACCTTTTAAAGAAAAAAATAAATGTTATAATGAAACATTCTAGCCATCAAAAAACTTTTAAACAGGCTTTTTTTTTTCCTTTGTTCCTGTGAGAGAAAGTTCTGGTTCAAAGGAAAAAGAGCCATTTTTCTCATAGTTCTGTACTTAAAGGCTTTGTGTGAATCAATACTTGCAAATAATGTAGGCAGGTCAAAAGGAATGTCCTGTTTCCTCCAAAGAATGTAATTTCAATGAATCACTGGTAACCACATTATATTAAATTCTTTAACAAAATACAAAGGCATATTCAAAAATTTCCCTAGCAGTCTTATCAGTACAAGAAAAGAAAGCAAGTTCATTAAAAAGCAAAACTAGCTCTTTTCGTACTCATCAGAACTTTTCCCCTCAGGGTTCAGGACTTTCTGTTATGATAGTAATGCCATGGACTGATCAAATATTTTAAACAAAACTTGATTCAGTGTCATCACTGAAGCATGCTTCCAACAATAGAACATTGCTGTACAGCAGACAAAAACTTTCCTCCCTTATTTAGCTTCGAGAAAAAAAAGTTAACAACAGAGAGGCTGCTCTCTTCAAAGTCTGCCATTGCTACGAACCTCTTAGTTTCCAAGTGCCTGAGGGTCTTGGAAATACAATCTATGCTCAAATTCAATTCTCAATATTTACATTCACATGGCTTTGCTCAAGACCTGAATCTTGCACGTTCACTTTACCATACACAGGGGTAGTTAAAATAATAAGCAGCTGGACTCATCAAATCTTGAGACTGCAAGAATTCAAAAGTAAAAGGAGGCTTTTTCTGTTGATGTATAGTAAGAATTGTTCTCACCAGAATGCCTTAAAAAACCCAAAAGATAATAAATAGCAGCAAGTACCTAAACTTTAGATAACTAAAACTGACAGCCAACGCTATCGTTATAGCTTACATAGACCACGTTCATTGTAATTTCTTCCAATGAACAGAATAATGCTACACGTTCTTAGATGTCTAGCAACATGCTAAAAATGTAAAAATTCTGTAAGGACACTAAACCATAAAGGCAGAACTTTTATCTTCTTCTCAGTACCTCTACACTAAATATTTATACTATTATTACTATACTTCTAAAAGACATACTGAAGAAAAAGTGAATGCCCTGCAAATCTGCCCTGTTCTTATACATTCCTATTTTTCAGAAGTTGGAAGAAATGCAAGGGTTGCACACTAGCAGAAGCCTTGCTGAAAACAATCAACTGGTGTCTTCTGAGTTCCGTATCATTAAAACCTCAAACTTTACACTGTTAAATCCGAGCAGGAACCACGTGTGAGATATATTGATTTGGAAAAAATTATATTTTTAATAAATTGTGAAGTTAAGAACTCAAAACTAAAATCATACAACAATCACTCCTAAAAATTGTTCTGTTAATATTACAGCTTTTGTGCAAATAACTGGATAGAATTAAAGTATACAAAGGAGTAATTCAGATTTCAGAGCCTGCTTTTAAATAATGAGCATGCTCTGTTTGTTACCAAACAACAAGTTCTGGATTAAGCACCCAAAGAAATCATTCAAACCAAGTAAGAGATAGTATGCTTAGTAAAACCTACTGTAATTAAGTTCAGCAAGAATTTTAGAAAAGACAAGAAAAGTTGTCTTTATGTCCTATAAACATCTTGTTAATTTGATATAATTAACTACTACACATCAAGATGTATTGTCACAGCATAGGGAGATAAAAAATACCGATGTTGAAACACAGCCATTTTCTCCTGCTACTGCAATGTATTACATATCGCTAACAGGAAAAACAGATCAAATCAAAACAAAACAAACAACAGAATGCTGGTAAAAAATCCTCTGCCACTAAATGTAATACCACTGAAGTCAGTGAGGTTTTTGGGGTGTAACTGAGATCAAAATTTGGCATAAAATCTGCCTACACTGTCAGCTTTTCCCCTAAGGCTATTACAACCAATACATCACAGATTTTATTTCATTGACTTGAGGGAAATATTCTCTATACCAAAATTGCTGTTTTAGTTTAGTCACTTCAACCTAAAAATGCTATTACCGAACACTAAATATTGGGTAAATGCTACTGTAGAGTAGCATCCTCAACCAGGCCAAGGAATTCCACAAAAAAAGATCCCATTTCCTATTTAGGGAGAGATGCAAAACAAGAAGGGAACAGAGCAACACTTCCAGCGCTTGTGGTGTCAACCATAAGCGTGCACTAAGTTCGCCGCTACTAGGTGGGGAAAAAAAGGTAAAAAAATTAAAGTGATTTTTTTTTTTTCTGTATCACCAGAGTGATCTAGGTTTCCTGGAGCTAACAAGATAGTGAACCAGAACTTTCAGCCTCCCATGGCAAAAGTTTCTAAGTCCTTCTACCGAGCAGCAGTGCCATGACCACGGGAGGGAAACAGCTCCAGGAGAGTGAAGCACAGGGGACAATTGACACTGCCTTGGAAAATCTGGCACAGAAACCAGCTGCGCAGAGCACGTATTCTGCCCCGCAGGTAACACGATGGGCTTCCACTGAGGTTTTTGTGACACAAAACGTGGAAAAGCCGGGTCAGGGTGGGAGGCTCTCAAATGAACACAATCTCAGGTTGGAGGTGACCCACTGGGACCCACTCTCCACCTTGGGCTGCTGTCAGTAATCCTCCTCTACAGCAGGGGTTAACCCCGAGCCACAGCCGGGCAGGTGGCCGCAGAGGTGCGCGGGGCGGAGGGGGCTGCGCCCGCCGGCCTCGCCTCAGCCCGCCCCTCTCCGCTCCCTGTCTCCGGGGCCCCGGGCAACCATTCCCCGCCGAAACACGCTCTCCCGGGCACGCTCTTCCGGCCCCCTCCTCTCCCCCGCGGCCACGGAGCCCGACACTTTCGTTCCGGGGCCTTGTGAGGGCCGCGGAAGAGCCGGGCGGCGCCGGGCCGGAGCGGAGGGAGCGGGTGAGGAGCGGAGGCTTGCGAGGGCGAGGAAGTGCGGAGCGGCGCGGAGCGGTGCGGAGCGGTGCGGAGCGGAGCTGTCGCCGCCACGCCGCGCCGCGCCGCGAGGGCGTCGAGGCCGCGGGGGTCGGGGGAAGGAGAGAAGAGGGAACAGGGCGCGGAGGCCGCGCGTGGCCGGCAGCACCGTGCGGCACAGGCGCGGTGGCGGGGCCTCGGGGCCGCGCGCGGGGGCTCGGCAGCTCGCTCTCCCCACGCTGGAGGCCAGGCCGGGCCCCTTTCCGCCCTCGGGGGCCGCCCGGCGGTGGCAGGGGCCGTTCAGTCACTCCTGGGTAGCAGAACAGCAAGGACATCACCGCAGCAAAGCTCTGTCTTTGGGGAGTTCTGCTGCGGTTCCTGCGGTCTGCTTTATGCTGCCCGGCACGGAAGGTCTCACTCCTTTAAATTGCCAGAGGGCTGTCGGTTGAGGGTGTCTGCTGCGTCCTCAGAAGCTGAGACCTAATCGTGTTGGTTCTGCGTGGCTCAGCAACAGTGAGCAGCGATGAGTGAGCACACAGCAGCTGAGGTGGGCGCCCGGCGCTTCCAAGCACTTCATGAACTCCAGCGGCAGTGATTTATCTGGGTTTTGGAGATAAGGTGCAGATAGAGTTGTTATTTACAGCCTTAAAAGTTCTGTCTAAACAGAGGTTTGGATCTTGTGTAAACTATGTTGCTGTCCTTTCTTTGAAAAGTGTACTGTATGCGTACGGCTATAGTCTTGTGAACCGATGCTATTTTGAGAGCATAAAGGTTTTCCTGTGCCATTAGAGCAGCATATCTCTTGTCAGTATCAATAAAGAAAGTGCTTCGGGGTGCCATAGTTGAACACCACAGTGCCATAAGACGTTATACTGAAAAGAATCAGTTTGCAGCCTGGGAATGCATGTCAAATTACAGGGCCTCTCACCCTCTTTTCTTTTTGAGGAAACTTGATAATAGTGTGGGTTAGTCTGAGATGTAGGGTATATTTGCTTTATCTCAGAGATACCTGAAAGCAAATTGCACAATAAAATTTTGTGTTTATTGGAATGGACATCCCTGACTTTGCAGAAGTTAGAGCCTGTTGATGTGGGAGAAGAGCATGAATATGTGATTTTACTAGAAAGTAACAACTGTTTTTTCTGGGATTAATTTTCAATTTTTATTGAATGTTTTGGCTTTGTTATTTCTCAATTAATGACACTTGGTTTTATTTAAACACACCATTTTGGGTTGCATCTCAGGAACTGTTGTTTGTTTGTTTTTGTTAAACATGACTCTTTTGTTACATCGTTTCAGAAGTGTGATCCCTGACATGAAAGAGTAAACCTAAATTAGCTGAAAGTAAATATGGAGAATCACTTTTTTCATTTTAAGTGATGCAGCACAGAGTGCAAAAGGCAGTTTGTAACTTCTGCAAGCTGTGCGGGCTTCTGACTGTGGGCTGCTCCACAGTAGACCAGACAGGTCAGTAGAGTTTCACTGAAACTGTGACTCGGAACTTCTGTACAGAGCAATACTAATTTTGTCTGGATCAGGTATGGGCATGAAGTGATGTTTCTGATGTGTTACTCAAAATAGGGAAAATTTTGTACCGTCTGTGAAGGGTGAGACAACATCTGTCCTGAAAAAAAAAATCCATCAGTGTTACTAAAAGAATACAAACTTGCAGAACAGGCCTAGACTGGGTCAGTGCTTCTGCTATATGGACCATCAAAGCAGTGTTTTAGCTTTTGAGAATTAATTTTTCAGCCTCAAGCCTTGCTCCTGGAAGATTTATCTCGCAAAGTTCTGTGAACAGGGATTTCATTTGGGTAGCTTGGTTTGCCCACACACAAATCTCAGGAAAGAGATCTAAATTCATACTATTAACTTTTAACGGATTTCTGTCCTGTAGACATTTAATTCTTTGTCAACAATCAGGCTGAAGACTAATGGGGCTGCTTATCCAGGTAAATAAGTGTCTACCAGTGCTTTCACAAGCCTTTAGATACTGATCCTACCAATAGAAAAAAAATCTGCAATTCTGCAGGAGTTAAGTGAGTGGGATAACTTATCTTAGTAAAATGATGAATGTGTATATGCATGGTTTAAGGATACAAACCACAAGTTCTTTCTCGCTGTTTAATTCATGCCCTCCTAAAATCCGTTTGAGGTTCTTGGTGCTATAACCACTGAATAAGATGTTTCTGTTATTCTTTCTGTTAGCACAAATACCTTCTTTGGTGAGTATTTTTTTGCTGAATAGGATCATAGAGAATCATTTCTAATAAATTAGTTCACAACATACAGGATTTTTTAACAGCTACAACATACTGTCTTTCAGCTAACCATGTCTTTAAATTCATCTACACTTTTAAATGAAGAAACCTCTCAAGAAACAAAAAGAAACACCAAATGTTTGGAAAGTCTAGAATTGCAGACTCCATCATCATTTCAAGATAACCCACTTCAACGGTTACAGTTGGCTTCGCAGGAAGTGCTGGAAAAAGCAAAAAAGAGTGGGAGATCAAAATGCCCCCAGTGCAGCAGTTCAAGGATGTTTTATTGTTATACATGCTTTGTTCCTGTTGAAACTGTCCCTACCAAAGACATTCCAACTGTGAAGGTTAATATTTCTTATGGATTTTTTATAACGTTCTTGTGCCTTTTTTGGTTATGGGGATGGAGAACAGTCAGTCTGTGGCCATTTCTTTTCTCATTTGTTCTTTATGGATGTTCCATCTTTAACACAACTATAAGTATGAATAAACTACAGTTAAATTATTGTTCTGATTTGAGGATTCATATGTACAAACACTGACAATGTTCCAATCCACACATAAACATTTGTACATACACTAGATGAGAAGATAAGCTGAAGTCACTCAGCTTCTCGTTCAAGTGACTGTTCTCACATAGTTCTTAGAAGTTTCTTTACAGTGCTCTTACCTTCATTCTTCCATTTCTTAGAACTCTGTCCAGAACAGAGTATACTCTGTTCAGAGTATACTCTGAACCAAAAATACCATTTGTCCATAACCAAGAGTGAATTTTACATAACGTGAGCTAAAAGGCATTCCTAAGTGTCACGGTTGTGTGATTCAGATAACCACTCTTAAAACATACATAAAGAATAAGAGATAATGCCTTTTATCTAAAGTATTTGGAGAAACCATCAGAGGGATGAGACAGTTTGTAAAACCACCTAGGAACAAAAATGCATTTTGAAGACACTCTGTAGTTTGAAAGCATCTTGAAAATACTTTAGAAGTACTTTGGAAATTTGACCCAGTGGATTCAGGTGTATTTTCATGGAAAAGGCCATTTTTGCAATAGAGTGAATACCTAATACAGATAAGTATTCATAGTTAGGACAATTATATTGCTCAAATTAAGACTACCTCTTGTTTACTTTATTGATACTGTTTGCAGAGATTTTGCCACACAACTGCTGTGCCATTCCACATTGCATGCACTGCATGCTTAGGTATTTACATGAACTGAGAGAATGCAACAGGTGCTTTTTGTCACTTATCTCTAGTTCTAAACCTATTAAAACAAAAACAGTGACCAAGTCAAATATGTCTTAATTACATAGTAATTATAAATATCCATAGGGCATTCTGCTGGCTTTTGCATAAATGTTTATATGTATATGTTTGATAATAAATATTAGTTATTCTTTTTTTTTCTTTCTTCCTATAGTTACCTTTGAAGATTGACATCATTAAACACCCAAATGAAACAGATGGCAAAAGCACTGCTGTGCATGCTAAGCTCCTGGCACCTGATGATGTTACAATTTATAAATACCCTTGCATTCCAGAATATGAAGAAAAAAGACATGAAGTAAGAGAGTGTAGATAGCTGGGCTTTGTGCTGGGGAGATGCAGAGGTATTATACCTCTGTCCTTCCTCCTGCACTGTCCTCTGAGGGAGGGGAGGAGAGCATTATTCCATAAGACTAGTCCACTCCATTTTGCTCCCTCTCAAAGCTTAGGCTTACAAAGGTACAGTGGTCCTCCAAAGCTTAGAAAAACTGTGGCACTGTAATTTGGTTCATTGTGTGCCTTAAATATTTTGCCCAGATACATGAAAGTTTTGACCTCACAGCAAGTTAAACAGCAGCTAGGCTTGTGCTCATCATGTTCAGCAGCTACAGTATTGAAACTTTATTAAAATGTTTAACATTTGTTGTTACAGAGAAAACATACTAAAATGTAAGCTATTGCCTGTCACAGCATAGAGCCTGAAAAATGTGAGGTATGAATTTGGATTGATCTGCTCATTGTTGTTCAACTACTTGAGAATGATATACATATCTGAAAGAGATGTTATTTTCTTCAAGGAATGAGCATTAAGAAAAGCTTAGGTGGCAAAGAAGCAGGAAGCTGAAAAAAGCAGAGCAATGGAGAAGGCAGGCAGAAGTGGGAAGAAGTTGCAGTGGCTTTGTTCAGACTTTCCAAGTCACAGATTCTTAATGCTGCAACAAGCTACTGAAAATACATCAAATAAGGTCATTGCTGGTCTTTTTCATGTAGGATACTTGTGGGACCTGTAACAGGCACAGGGGCAGAAGAGATTATTTTTTCTCACCTAAAATCTGTGAATGAAATTAGAAACCACTCTTTATAGGCTTTCTATGCCATATACTGCAATGACAAGTGAAATTTTAACTTCCTTGGGGCCGATGCCATTGTCTTGGCTGAAAACTCTTTTTTTTTTAACAAAAGTATTGGAGTTGGTAGCAGAGGCACAGAAGTGACATTTAATTAAACATCTCGTTCAAACATAGTCTTTTATCCTTTAAGGCAATAGAATATTTTTTAAGAGACAGTTTTTCATCTTGTCCTGCCTTAAGTGTCTGCCAGTAGGGATAATTTCTGTTCTTTAATGGAACAATTCCTGATGTGTTTTATTAGATTTTGTTGACACTCAGATTTGTTTCTTTTCTTTGTTTAGATAGCACTTATATTTCCTGGCCCCAATTCAGTTTCAGTAAAAGATATTGCTTTCCATCTCCAAAAGTACACTAAGAAAAGTGTTTGTGATGGTGATGACGACTGTTCCAGAGAGCCATTTCTCAAGCAAGCAAAAATAGAACCTAAAGAAGAAGAAAAAAATCTAAATGAATGTATCTCAGGCAACAGGAGTGAAGGCACCAGACTGAAGAAAATAATATTTATTGACAGCACTTGGAATCAGACTAACAAAATAATAACTGATGAACGACTTCAAGGTAAAATACCTGTTGATACTGAGATGTTATTGCTACTGAAATGATGAAGGGAAATACATGTCTGCATAGCAGACCTGAGCATAAGTGTACACCTAACCCTGTGGCACAGTATACAAGAAAGAATCAACAGCCTATTTTAGTGCTGTAAAAGATATCCTGAGCTAAAGACTCCATTGATTCTATGTAATCTATGTTTTTTTTGGTCTTAGATTCATTGCAAGAAGTTTAAATAAATAAAACCAGAAAAGATAAAACAATTTAGCCGTAACATGCCATTTCGTTTCCTTGAAAATACTTTCATTAGTGAAAAAGGTGCACTTAGCTGGGGGGCAGACTATCAAGTTTATATGTCTCAGATACATATAGCTGCTCACTAGTGCCTGCTTTGCACTGGTCCTAGAAGGAATTTCACAGACTTTTGATGTGCAAGTTGAATGTTACCTTGCTATACTGTCAGTTTATTAAAGAATCTTATGTTAGTATAATCTATTGGCTAATTAAATTCGTAACTATTTAGTTTAACACAAACACACTCTATCAAAAACTGAAGTACTACTGTAAAGATTGGAGTAATTAAGTTGGATCTTATTTTTAAAGGATGAATTTAACAAGCAGCTCAGGGAATTAAAGATTTTTGTGGAAGCTTGTGCAGTGTATCAGTCAAAAATCCATAATTGGTGTTACTTCAGAACTCCTAAAGAATGGTTTCCACTTACCTCACGTGAATGCTGATCTGGTGGACTCTCCTTTCCAGAACTTCCTTTCTGTTTCAGCTGTATTCAAGCCCTGTTTCCCCAAGCAGTTTTTCAGGGCTGCTGTAAGAGGTGACTAGTGTCATGCAAGTCAGTCTCCCTTATCCAGGGAAGAATGTTACGCTCCATACAGCAGATGTGACAATGTGCAGAACCTGTGCATTCATTGCTTTCCTTAGTACGTGTCACAAAGGACACAAGGTGCAGTAATACTTCTTTTAGGCGTTGCAATTTTTACTTCCAAGATGAATGGGGCAGTTTCCTTAAGCATAAACTGATGACATTTTTATGTTGTACACACATGAAAACTAGAGAACTGTTGTAATTTCTCAGTTCAATGGCAAATAAAGTCATCATCCACCAAAATATTCCTCAGATATTAAAGTTCAAAAAGAAGTGTTTGTAATTCCAAATAAAAAGTAATTGCTGTACTTACTCAGAAAGATTGTCACACAAAATACTGGATGGAAACATTGATGAAGCCAAGAAAATGTAAAGAAAAGCCTTATGTTTTGTGAGCCTGCATTTATATAGAGCATAAATCTAGTTAATTGTACTGCAAGGGAAAGCAAATGGGTACATTAATCTTAAAAAAATAAAAAGCCTGGAAAACTCAGGCCAAAAAATTGCATTGATATCTTCTTGGAAAAGCAGTGTAATGTATCTTCATAAAGCAAAACAAAATCAGTTGCGTTAAAGACAGGAAATATTTGAAAGTTGGTAATGTCTAAAAGTGATCACTAGATCAGAAAGGAAACAGTTGCATTTAATGTTAATGATTACTTTCTCACATGAGCGATGGAGCTTATTGGCAACATCAACATAATCGTTAAAAGAAATGGATTGCTTTGGTGTTTTTTTCCTGTAAGTTTGATCCACTTTGTATTAGCCAAATGTTTTGTTTTATCAGCATATACATTCTCTGGTACAAGACTGAATCGTACAGCTGCTTTAGTTAGGGGATTTTTGTTGGTTTTGTTTGTTTTATTTCTAAAGTTTCTGTGCTTGCTTTAATTTCTGCAAGAGAACAGTAGCCTGTGTCTATGCACAGCTGGGGTATTTGAGTGCAGGAAACTGATGTTGTCTGACATAAACTCCCCTCAGCCTCTTTTTCTGACAAGTCTCTTGTCATTTTCTCATATTTTCATCTTTTATCGTCCCTCAAAATCACTTGAAGGTGTGATAGAAAGAAAAAAGGTAGTTTTGTCATGAGTTTCCACATTCTTTCTGAAATAATGTATGCTGCTGGCGTGATTCAGGGCTACAAAGCAGGGGCAAGGTGAATCCAGGGTATGTAAAACCTTCCTCAGCCTAAATCCTGAAGTTACTCATAAACCTTGGGAAATCTATAATATCAGGAACGGAGCAGAATTCCTGCCTGAAATGACATTTTCAAGCTTCTGCCTCTTTAGGAAATTAACAGTATAATTAAATAAGAATAGGCACTTTAGCTACCATATGTGCAAACCATAGGTACTCATTACTTCAGCACTAGTATTTTTTTAAATAGTAGATCTCTCAGTTCACTGAACAAACTGTAGGGACAAAGTGGTGATGAAAGGCTCAGAGTAAGCAACAGGCTTCAGCACGTGTGTGAACTTTACAGTTTGCATGTATATTGTTGATAGAAACTGAGAATGGCTCTTAAAAGTAACATCAGTGACCAAACACGATTAATATAGGATCCCACAGATGTGAGCTTGTAGTGGAGGGAGCACAGGGTCTGTGCTGTCATAACAGGTTGTAGCATATCAGGAAAAAATGGAGGCTTAAGGAAAGGTGAGAGGTGTCTTGGAAACATATTGTCTGCCACATATACGGGAAAAGAACTACTGTAAAAGGAAGTTTGGTTATGTTACCTAAGCAGGTTTAAAGGTACATGTCTTTCCATTTTGCTTGATCTCAGATCCATAGAAAAGTTTATTTCCAATGAGCACAAAGTACATGGATGCTAAAAAAGCAAACCCAACATGTTGATTTCCTCAGTACTGTAGGCATTCATAGGAACAATTGGTATTTGTAATAAAACATTGCCTTGGGCTGTGCAGATACAGTACAGATGTTAGCAACGTGCTCAGTAAACTGTAACCCTTAACCTCCTCTATTTATTTTTTTGTTAAAAAACTCCTAAAATCCTATGCTTGAAATTAACTGTTCCTGCATCTGTGGTAAGCACAGTAGTGTCAGTGGTTGTGGTGAGCTCAGTAGTGTCAGTGGTCTTGCCTTCAATGAACTTTTGTTTGTGTTCTAAACACAAATGGGAGAGAGTTTATACTGGAGGAATAAACTGCTGTACCCACTGCTGTTAAAGTGGAAACATTGCTGAATTTGGAAATTTTCACTTTGGTTAGGGCTGAGAATTAAAGTGTTGTAACTTCCTGAGGGAAACAAGCTTAATGCAGTTTCCTGTTACTATTTTGAATACATATGTGTAGGATTATTAGAGGTAATAGTTAGTGTACATTACTTGGAATGTTTGGTTCCAAAATGCCAGAAATAACATTTAAATTCAGTGATGGAAACTCCCTGTTGTTCATTTTTTAAATAAATGCTGTAGGAGAAATTTTTTTACAATGCAAGATATCATACGTTACAAAGTGCAAAACAAACAGATAAATCTATTTTGCAATTACACTAGAAAGAATTAAATGTATTTTGAAGGTAAAAAGTGTAGAACTACAAGTGCTGGGCCAGTTTGTGTTCTTTAATTTGGAGCTTTCCTAAACTTCTGTGGCCAGACTTCTCTGTCCATAACTTGCAAGCAATCCTGAAACCATATTGTTATTGATAGAGTTTCTTATGCTAAACCATCCCATGACACACACGTAGTACCTGGTTCTAACATTTTACAGCTTGATCCTGGTACTATTGACAGGTGTATGTGCTATTCTTTAGAATCCAACAGTCCATCCTGTTTACAAAGTGATTACACATTAAGGTGATTTTAATTTTGAGTAGTTTGTGCATCCTAAGGAACATAAAAAACAAGATCCATGTTTAATGAGGATGATAAAAGTTACAGAGACTATGGTAGATAAAGACTTTCATGAGTTATACAGAGACCAAATTTGTTTCTTTCATCTTAAGTGGGAATGCTTTTAGTTTCTAGTAAAATTGATGACCAGACTCTGCCATGCTTACTCCTCAGTAATCCAAGTGAGATTTCTGTTACTTCACAAGCGTAAAGGAAAAGTGTCTGGTTCAGTTCAGCAAGACTAACAGTCTGAGGGATTCCGTGTTGCACTTGCAAGGCATTAGCTTTGCAAGAGATTAAGGTAGTTATTCATTTTACGAACAGCGATGAGCTTTTCTAAGTGTGAATTTCACTCTTCCCATCTGAAGAGATGCTGCAGTTTACTGAGGGCTGTGAGGCTGTGTGAATGGAAGGATAACCTATAAGATTAATTGCAAATATGAGGATTGTAACCTAGAACCTACAGCACTTTTTCATCAATTCCAAAATGGTCCACAAAGGAGGGTAAAATTATTGCCTCCTTTTTACAGATGAGAAAAGGAAGTACAGGAAGAAAAATCACTTGCATGCAAACATCTAGCAGACTAGCAGCACAGTCAGAAAACAAAACTAAAGACTTGCTTGCCATCCCAGCCACTTATCCACATCATCTAATTTAAGTGATCATTTTCTTGACAGGGTTGCTGCAAATTGAGTTGAAGACAAGGAAAACTTGCTTTTGGCGTCATCAGAAGGGAAAACCAGATACATACCTTTCCACAATAGAAGCAATTTATTATTTCCTTGTGGACTATCATCAGGAGATTTTGAAAGAGAACTACAAAGGACAATATGATAATCTACTTTTTTTCTTTTCATTTATGTACACATTGATTAAAAATGCCAAGTGTTGTGCAGGAAAAGAGTAAGACATCTGTATATAGGTAAGTAACACTACATTTTGGTTTGGTTCTTTAGTAATGATAAACTGCACAAACATCACTGTTTTTATCTCACTGAAATCTGGAAATAGATGTCTACAGTGTTAATCCAAAAGTAAACCAAAGACCTCACATCCTGCACACTTTCAGGTTGTAGGACTACTCAGATAATGCAGTCTGATTAGTATTACTTACTTGAGAACAGGTAAACTTTGCTAAATATTGCTGTATTTGAATCTGCGGGCCTGATAAAGTCATCACAGTGAGAGTATTTTCAGAGGCTGGGATAGGAGGACTTGGCTTCTTTTGCTATAAGAAGCAACCTCTCCAACTGTAAAAAGGAATTAGCATGCTAGCAGTATTATTAATAATTCTTTGTGTCAGGTTTTTTCTTTTTGTTTTACCCAGTAACACTGATTTCATTTTCTTGACATCAAAAACTTCCCAGATTTTAATTTTCAGCTTTACTGAAATTATTAGGATGATATGTAATGCAGGGGGGATTTGGGAGAGCACAAAGTAATTTGCAGAGACAAGAAACAGGAAAGATGGTGGTTCTGACCCCAAGTTTTCTGACAAGACTTCCCTAAATTAGGCAGACTACGAATCTGTTGTGTTTTTTCTTTTGCAGTAATAGTGCAAATTGGAACAGCGTAAATAAGATTTTGTCTATGCTGATGAAATTTTTACTGGTATGTGTAGCAGTGCTGGCAGAGTCATCACATGTGAATGTAATTATACAAGTGTGACTTTGCCAAGCTATAGCAGTACAGCTAATGCTGGCAGAAGTAGTAGACCTAAGCTATATCTTTAGAAGCAGAGTTACAGAAATATATTTTGATCATACTAGGATGTCCTAGATACTGGGGAAAAATTGTAGACTTAAGGTAGCTAAAAGTGTTTTATTGCAGGTACAGTAAAAGATGGACAAATACTTCAGAATCTTGTCAGAAGTGTGTTAGTTAAGAAAACCCCTGAATCTTGTTGAAGTCACGTAGGTTGAAAAATTGTAATAGAGGATTTTTTCAACAAGTTTTTGTTGTGTTCTCACCTGTAGCATACACGCCGGGAGTGAATTCTCACACCCTGGTAAACATAGAAACTGTGCCCTGAAAAATACTTCAAGAAAAGCTTTTTATACTTAGGATCTATGTTTACACAGCAGTCCATACAGGCTCATACAGCTGGTATGTACTATGGTTTTTAATGCTTCGAGATATAGAAATCAACGTTACTATTGCTCAAAACACAAGATACAATTACACTCTGTGCAAGTCATAGTTATCACCAGATTTGTATGCTTATCTGCACAAGTGAATGCATACAAAAATGTATTTCCATGGACAACCAAACCACAGCTCTATTTGCAAAGTGCTAGATAAGTTACATCAGTGCACATGAAGTGTGCATGACCTGCAACAGCACCAGGAGAAACACAGGCTTGAAGTCAGAAGGAGAACAGTCATCTTTAAATATGCATATATATTGAGTTCCCGTGCCAGGCAAGGAGGAAAATCAGCAGTCATGTCTCAGTGCTATTGAAACACATTTCTTACTCATTTGGTTCTTATTGCTATTGAGAGGTTATTTTGGCCTTTTACAATGATTAATGCTATTTCCTTTGGTATTAATTTTGATAGTCTTCTGACATTTCCCTCTGTTTTTGTATTTCTTAAACAAAGATTGTTGTAATATTTTTTTTTTAAATCACACGAAGATAATAGCTTGAGAAGGAAACTTTCACCCACTTTAAACAAACAAAAATAAAATGAACCCACTGACCTAATGTTTTACAAGAACCAGAGGGAAAAATGGCAGGGGGGGAGGGGAGTTACTTCCAAGACACATTTCCCTGAAAACATGTTTTTTTATTTAAGAAGCAGAGGTCAGATAAAAGCTTGTATAAGCTGTTCTTTGTTACTTTTGGAAAATAGTTTCACAAGGTTAAAAATGGTTTCCAAATTTAAGTTTTGTGTACCTCACTTTATTTGAGCAATGGGAATTAAGACTCTATTCCAAAAGTAAATTACTTTTAATTCTCAGGTGAAATCAATGTACAGAAAAGATTTTAAATCTGGAACACTGTGTCCAGGAATTGGCTTCAGATTATTTTTCTTGCAGTGCAACCTCACTGTAATGCAAGAGTCATTCTTATACCAAGTGACAGACACATCTAATATCTGTAATTAGTTGTGGTCTGCTGATATTCCTTTTATGCCGGCAGGAAGGACATTACTGTCACTTCTGCAGCAAATTGTTCTCTCTGAGCAGCAGATGTAGTGTTCCCCCTTCTCTCCCATCTCCTGCTCTCCCTTCTGTAAAAATATTTAAATCCTATGTTTAATTTCAGTACTGATATAAACAGCCAAACCAACCAAGTCATCCACCTTGCACCAATAATGTCTCAATACTGCTGATCGTTTTTCCAGCATTGAGACTAAAGAATAGTTTTGTTCCACCAAATGAAAGCGATCAAGTGGTTAATCCTTTCAAGTGCAATTAGTAGCACTGACCTCCCTGTTCTTTAAAATGAGGGTCATGGGGAGGTAAAGGCCAGTTCTGGGCCTTTTCTTTCATACCAGAATACCCATTCACTAACTCTTCTGTTTCCAGAAACATCAGAGAGCAAGGGGAAAAACAGGCTTCTGCTTCCATTAGCAGTAACTTAAACAGCCATAAGTTAAAGGGGGAGGAAAAGGAAGAGCATCTCTATCTATCTCCTTTCACAACAGAAGACATCTGGCCTCCCGTGGGGAGGCCCCAGATAACAAAGAACCTGTCATGACAAACCTCCCCGATGTGTTCAGAGGGCCATTTTACCTGCAGTCTGGCTCATTCATTTCCTGCCACCGAAGCCATCTGCTTTTGCTTATTGTAGGTATTTTTGTTCTTTCTTTGGCCAGGAGCATGAAGTGGCTTCACTTTAGCATGCCTGTATGCTTGGTCAGAAGGAGCATTTAATCCTTTTCTCAAAATGAATAGGAGAGCTGCAAAACACAATTCCTTTCCTGAAAGGTAGCACAAATAGCATCCAAGCCTAGGTTGAGTAAAGGGTCATGTTGGTGCATGGGGTAAAGATACATTGAGACTGAAGAGAGATGGAACTTGGAATCTACAGCAGAACTTTCCAAAGCACTTGTAATCTCACCTGATTTAAATCTCTTGCTACTGCTTCTTGCAATGTTTTTTCAGTTTGAGCCCATCTGGTTTTCCACATAGGCTTCTTCAGGCCCAGTTGCAGAGTAATGTACAACCTTGTTTTGCTTTTTCCTCTTGCACTGAGTTTCAGTATTTCAGTTTATTTTTATAAATGATGGATTTACTTATAAAATAAGTATAAATTAATAAGTACTTATAAAATGTCATATGATGTGAAAATCCATTCCACCTATCCCTAACTCTGAAAATACCAAGATAAGGAGAGGGAAAGACTTGTCATTAGTTTCTTATCATTTACTATAATGCAGTTAATACACTCCCAGGTACCATTAACTTGTGTATTCTGAAAAGCTGCACATTTGCTGAATTGAAACTTGTTTTGCAACACAGAACTTAACAGTGACTGCAGCAATATTGAAACAGGAAAGCTTTCCCACTGAGATGAAAAGGTCCTGTAGCATTAAGACTCCGATCTATTGATACCAGAAGGACGTCACCCATTAAGTTACTGAACAACTCAACACAGTTCCTGAGCTGTTACCTCTTGTCTTGACATCTTCACATCTATCTCTGTGATGTCGTCAGTAAAAATGTTGATTTGGACTGGTGACTGTGATACCAACATTCACAGTAAGCGTTTATATGACAAATTTACAACCTTTTTCCTGTTCACTTGTTGGGAAAGATGACACGTTGCTGCCATTTTATGGATTCTAAAGAGAAATCAGATGCTGTAGAATTTTGAAAGTAGTGTATCACATTAAAAGCACCAATAGTGGTAGTTCTGAAGCCCCACAGCAAGAGGTAGGAACTATTTCTCTAATGCAAAACATACTTTGTAATTTCACCTCGCTGAAAATGGAAATTCATGTCTAACTTGAGCAATACTGCTGGTTTTCCAGACTACTGGTGTTGCAACAGGATGTTTAGAAACATACAACGGAAGAGTGAACAGAAGAGAATGCTCCACACCGGGATACCCAAGATGGAGCCCTACTCGCCCTATGATCCTGTGCGCATTGTTTCCCTTACCTGTAAAGTTAATTTCTGCCTCTGAGTAACAAGTCTCTCCATATGAAGCTGTGCCCACAAGCCAGTAGAACTCGGCATGAAATCTAAGGGCTGTGTATTATTACTTCAGTGGTTGTGATGGTAGAATTTCCCACCAGCAGGGTTAGAAGAGCTATACAGAAGTATGTGTACATGTGTAAATATCAATAAATGTATACCTCCCTCCTAGTGATAAATACATTAGGACACAAGCCAAAGATCTTCTGCTGTGCTGTTTGTCTTAGGGAACAGAAAGACAATCAAAGTGTGTTCACAGAGCTTACAAAGTTAAACTGTTACATGTACAGGGCAAATGTATACTCTAGATACAGAGGTATAGCTGAGCCTGTTAATGTGCACAGATGAGCTGTTTGACTAAGAATTCATTTGTTAAGCTTGGATGCAGTATGGAGCACAAGTGCTGTGTTATCCTTCCAAACAATACACTGGAAAAACAAAAATAATATGTCATGCCTTTTCCCTGTTGTGCACCATTCTATGATTCTATGATCTCACTGCTACTGAGTCTAGAGTAGTTCACTACTCTTGTCTCACAAAGCACCACGTCTTCTTTGCATGTCCAAGCAACACTGAATTATTAGATTCATTAAAGAACCCCTCTAGGTTCTGACTGACCTGCATAGAGGAAATGGCAGGGATCATGCTCCATTTATTTAGCAGAGGAGAAAGGAGAAAGAAACCACCTATCCTGGTACTGAGGAAAAGGCTTTTGCTTCCAGTAGCTGTGGGCATGATCACCTGACATTGAACATGTACCTATGTGACTCTTGATGGAAAGTTCATAGTACGTATAATGCAACATGGGGTTTTCTTTGCTGTCTTTTGATTACTTACTGGAGAAAAAAATAATCAAACCCAAGTGAATGTTTCTCTGATGGTTTGGGGTTTTACTAGTAATACGCAATTCAGTTTATGCCAGTATTTGCTCTATTTCAATGTGATTTTATTACAAACAACAGTATATAAAGATATATTAATGTAACTGTAAGTTTTATAACATACCTTCTGTCCTAAACTGAGAGAAAACCTGACCTTTGTGAGGATTCACGTTTCTGCATATGATCTGGAATAACACGTAACTTTAATAAAACAGATTGTCTCTGAAGTAAATAACGTGGGCTTTGGTTTTTTTGCAGCATATTATGGCTCAGTATCATCTTCAGCAGACATGCTCTCACCAATGATAGGATATAATCTCTAGCCACATTAATATCTGTATCTGTTAATGTCTACAAGTCCTGAGTTTAAACATATTTTAGGAGTCTTCAGGCTTTTGCCATAATGACTTAGCCTGGTTTCCATATGGTAAACCTAACTTCTACTCAATTAAAAATTTAATTATAGAAAACATTCCTGGGATGTGCTCCATTCTGAAGTGTCTCATAAATCAGTGAGGGGTTTTTAAAGCTATATTTGAATGCCACCCTCACAGCCCAAAGGTCTGCTTTGATACAGTTTCTGAAACTATTTGCTTTGGAGACAGATGCTAGTGAACAGAATCTGACTCATTGTAAGTCTAAATAAAGTATCCTTAGTGTCTTTTCCACAGAAGAACAATACTTTGGGTTCCATCAAGAAAGTTTGCTCAATCTGAAGCTACAGACTTCGTTTCAAATGTTGCTGCAAATGCTACATAAAAATTCTGTATTTCCAGAACTTCCTAAATTTTTTACTTTCCTTTAAAATTTTTTTGGGGGCTTCAGTTTAATAAGGAAGTTTTTTACCAAATGCAGCATAATTCCAGCTGCCCCAAACCTGCATTTTCTAGTGATTAGTCTGTGCAACTGAAAGACTCTTACCTAGCTTTCTCTGCTCACAGGCTTCCTTTGGGACAAATCAATGCTGCAGAGTTGGTTTTTTTTCATATCTACAGTAGACAAGGAAGCAACTTGATACAGCTTCAATATTCAGAAACATCATGTCAAGCACCTCAGTCTACTTCTGTTGGATCATGCTACTTCCTCTTTTAGTCTCACACATGTCTAAGTGTGTTGAGACTATTGGCTTCATTGTGCATACCTATGTCAGTTAGGAGTACAAAAATGCTTGCATTCTTTTATATCGTGGCTGTGTTGGCAAAAAATGTAACATAAAAACCTTTACATTGCCAAAAGCTTCCTCTTTTCCTTGAATATGGCTTACTTTATCTGGGGACTGGTTTTTAAATGAATGCCTGAAACAGAAGGAATTTGCCAACAAATCTATAAGGCCAAACCCTTAAATGCAGACTAATGTCAAACACAGGCATAGCCTAGCTGATTGCACTCATTCTAAAAGGAGAATATACTGGAAAAACACAAGGAGGTAAGAAACAAATCCTGAGTCTTGAAGTCTGTGAAAACTAACTCAGTAGATGCAAGCAAGGTAAGGTCCTGTACTGTAGCTGTTCCAACATATGGAAATGGGCAGGATTTCTTTTTCTAGGCCTCTGCAAAGTTCTGCCCTCTGTATAATACAGACAGTGGCCATTTTCAGTTAAACACATACCTCCGTATATTCATCTTGTGAGGCATCGGTTCAGAAATGACATTTCTTCATTGTCTCTCCATATGTTGATGCTTTTCTTGTGAGAAGAACTCTGCTGAACTCTCTGGGTTTTTTGTACCTTTTTTCCCTTTCCACAGTTGCAGTATTGGCTTGCCAGTGTTGATAGAATTGGGATCTTCCTGTGCTGATGAGTTTACTGTGTCATTTGCACCAATGACCCGAGCCAAGTCTGTATCTGAGACAAAAGGGAAATCTATTACAAAATGTGTTATTATGAAAGGAAAAGCCACTGCTTCGAGTTATCAAGACAACACCAAAGCACATTAATCAAGCATACAATAAATGATGACAGTTTGTTGTTTCATCAGAATGAAAAATATTCGGTCCATCTGTTGGTGTTCAAACCTAGAATCGAATCTTGGCAGTTACATGTGCTAATGAAAACTATTAAAAAATTTTGTGCATTCTCTGTGCAAGATCTCATGAAAATAAATACTCCTAAGATTTAAGAGGCAGTGTTACGCAAGGGCCTTGTGAGGTCACTAAATAGAGCACATATGTGGAATCTGAGGATGACGTCCATTATGTTATACTGCGTAGTTTATTTCAACACTACTCACTCACACTCCAAATCTACAGTCTCCACTCTGTTCAGTTCCTCAGCTCAATAGCTCTGCGTGCAAGAAGCACATTTACACATAATCTATCCAGGAATTAACATTTTAGGGGTCTAAAACATTTCACAGCTTGGGTTAAGATGGTAGAACACAGCTTTAAATATTTCTAATGATTCCTAAAACCTCTAGCCACAGCGTTCAGAAATGTTCCTAGAGTAACTGCTGATAAAGAAATGGGCCTTAGTTTAGAGCTGTAGCACCAGCAGTATCAACTACATCACCCTTGTGCTCATCGAGTCCTTCAAGGAACTCTTAATGAGCTTGTGAAATGTGACATCTGCAAAACCACCAGTGATTCCTCTGCAAAACATGCTTACCCATGTGCCTACCAGCTCTTTTTTTCTTTTCTTTTCCTTCAGGGCTTTTTGTGTTTAAAGTTGTTCACAGTTTGCCCTGTAAAGTCATGCTTAATGGTTTGTACATCTGTTCAGTCTCCTAGAGTCCTTAATAAAATCAGCATCACATTCCAGCTTTCATTCCTCTTAACCTTTTTAACCACAAGGCTGGCCATGCCTCCCAAGAGCCTGGCAACCAGAGAAGGCAAGGATATTCTGGCAGTACCATTTTTATATCTTCTACAACAGCCCTCCAAGTGACTGAGATGCATGAGCCAAAGGAATTTAGTGTTCTGTTACATGGAGAACAGCCTCCAGGTGTTAAATCAACCATAGGTCTACTTTGAGCAAAGGCAATAAAAGCAGTCTAATACAGAAATGTCTGTTTTCCCCACTGCTTCTGAGTTCCTAAAATGCACACAAATGCAACATCAGACACAACAATGCCAGCAGATGTCTCATTTACAGTGATGAAGCTACACCTATTTCAGACTTTTATGAAAAGTAGATACCCTGTTTCTAGAGAGAATTTATAGGATGGACTGTGAGTCACAAACATTAAGATTGATTTTGAGATTATCAGCTGAAAATATTTGACATGAAGTCTTCTCAAAGGCAGTAAATTCAAGATCCCATTGTACTAAATTTAGTTCATAAACCTTCCTATATGAGCTGTCACCTGCACGCTTGCTTGGAACAAAATCGTACCGTTTGACTCCCATACGTTAAGATGGGTCCAGTGATGCAAAGCAGCTCTTAAGCAGATAAAGCAGTGAAGAATTCTTATGTGAAGGAAATATGGCCAGTGCAAGGTGATACAAAGATCTGAAAAGGTGCTGTTGAAATTACCAGATCCCACCTGTCAGTGGCCTACATAGTCTCTGGTTTCATAGTTGGCAGCCTCAGAAGGAGGGGGAAGGCCTAGAGGCAGCGTAGAGCTGTTCTTGCCATTCTTCCTGATGCTACAGGTCATCTCCAGAGAGATGATCATGGCTGTTACGGCCTTATGGCCTTCCTTCCTTATGTGGTGTGGAATATATTAGGAAAGATTTGCCATCCTCACAACCTTAGGACTTAAAATAGAAAAAAAAAATCAAACCAGAAAATTAAGTGGGTGAAAATTAAAACCACAAATTATTAACACTCTAAACACTGATTTTTTTTTTATGTGTCTCTGTTTTTAACACTGCAGCATTCTATTTGGATTCACTATTTTATTGGAACTAAAGCCTCTGACCCTTTTTAAAATGATTTCTTTAATCTTCAGAGGAAGGGTATATAAACATCTGGACTAATAATAGATTTCTAGGACTTTGAATGTTTTCTGTTGGATTTTTAAATGTCATTATACAAAACCAACAGCACTTAACGTTACTCTCTACAGCAGCCCGCTTTGCTGGGGGAGGCACTTTGGCAGTTCTCTTCCTTTTTTTCCACATCCCTCTCCTTTCAGAGGCCCCTCATCATGATGACCCATCCATTTGGCTAAGGGCTACACGCAGCTGCATCTGAAAGAAGCCAACTGTATTCTTGGGTCAGCTGGAGAAGTCTGCTTGATTATAACTGGAGATATATACAGTGCTTCCAATGTCCATAACCTGGGGGAGAGAGGAGCTAGGCCTCACCTCGGGTTTCAGCAGAGGTGCAAAACACATTAACCAGCTACACAACAAGTGCTCAATAGCTTCAGGCAATCCAGTGCATAAAAAACATGTTATTTCAGGATTTCTCCTGAAAAGACCATAGTCTTTTGTTCACATGCATTCATAAAATACTATAACTTTTTACATTATTTGTTATAATGAAACAGATTAACTGCCTCGTTTCAAGTCAGTTAACTTTTTACATTATTTGTTATAATGAAACAGATTAACTGCCTCGTTTCAAGTCAGTGGATATGCCGTCTCAAATAGATGGGATATGTAAAAACAAAATGTTTCCCGATCTCTGTCAATACTTTTCCACGTACAGTTATCCTACAGAAATGAAACTCTCCCAAAGTATCATGCCATAAACTTTTTTGTTATTGTTGCAAATTGAAAGTGAACGTTGGCCAAAGCTTGCCATTCTTAGAGAAATCTCAGACTGAATAGTTGATTACTCTATATAAATCTTGGCAGTACTGAGTTACCCATTTTTAGGAAAAGCAAGCGCTTTTTTGTTTTATGAGAATTAACATCAAGAGGGAGGCCCAGGGAAGTAACTTCAGTGACTTCATCTCATATTTCTTTGCTATAAACCAGCACCATTCAAAGGGTAAAAAAAAATATAAATCCATTTATGGTTTGTGCCCACATTCTTCTATTTCCACTATCCTTGGCTCCACACTAGAAGCCTTCCTTATTTTTTCATATGAGAAACACTCCTGGCAGAGTTCACAGAAATGAAGCAAGATATTGCAGGTCTAAGTGACACCATAGTTAGAATACACACTAGTAGTTAACCCTCAGAATTCCAGGATGTGACAAATGGTGTAAACCTGGTGAAATTAAGTCTTAGTTTAGTCTTGGGTCTGAGGCCTTGATGTACTCGTTCTGCCTTATTCTTTATCACTACAAAAGGATTAGGACTGTACTCCAGACAAGAGGTATGCTGTATTATCAAGTGTGAAGCTTCTAGCTAGCCAACATTTTTCATTAGAACTATAACATTAATTGTGGTTGTAATTCACTACATCAAGAAGCATCCAGCTTTCACTTGTGTCACAGACATCCAGGACAATGTATTTAATTGGTTTACTGGTGAAAAGTAGGCACCAAGTCCCAAAACTGTTGTACTTTTTGTATATATCTGAACAAAAGGTCTCACTGCAAGCATTGGAAAGAAGAAATTCAGCCTTGTATTTTGTGGCCAAACATTTGTTATAATCCCTTTCTTAGCTTCTATTGCATTTTTAATGTCTATAATGCAAATTTTCAAGTCTCCTGCATTTTTCTGCATCACTGTAATAATACTTATCAGTAGTCTGCAACACACAAGAAAACAAATTATGCCATGAAAAACTTAAAATCAAGGATAAAAGTCAGCATCAAAGGCAGAATTGCAGATCCATCAAGGTGAAGCTGGGCATGCACTCAGTCTGCAAGTAAATGACTCAGCAGGCTTAACACTTTCAGAACAGATTTTGAGGTAAGGAAAAATGGTACTCTGTTGCAAAGCTCCGGACACTTCAGCTTCTGAGGAAGCACAGCATATACATAGGAACAGAGGTCATTAGGAATTACGTTGATTAATGATTGCAGAGGTCTGTCTTTATGGGCAAAGCCCAGGCAGTAATAGCTGCTGACGTCAGATGTGATACAGGTGGCACATAAGGAGAGAAGTGATATTTAATACTTTTAACATTTGGATATTTAATATTTCCAAGCATGATTTGGATAGATTCAAAGGAAGTAGAAATAAGAGTTTGATGTAATTAAAGTGACAGTGAACAGTGCAATGTGCAGAATGTTATGCAAGACTCGAGGTAGCTTAAAAAACCTACTATTGAGTAATTGAACAACAAATATCTGAACTCTCACCCAGGGTAAGGACAGAATTAGACTCCTTTATAATTTCAATTGGTTTTGGTGCAAGTTCCAACAATTTCCACAGGTTTCCTTCCTGATGCAAAATGCTGTGCCATGAGCACCCAAAAATGACGTTTGGCCTAAATGTGAATGTATTGAATGAGTATATTGTTCAAAGCAATAGTTCCAAGGCTGTTAAAAGAATCCCAAAAGAAATAGTTAATTTGCTATAAAATCCCATGTAGTTTGTTTGGAAAGGCAGACTGCATTATTCTTCAGCTCATCGAAGTTTACTTTAACAAGCTGTGAAGCTGATAGAGGAATGGTTTTTGAAATGAGGAATGGATTTTGAAAGCTTCGACATCCCACTTGGCATAAAAACTCACACATTTCAAACAGATTTTCAGATATGCCTTTGAGAAAACCTTGTTTTTCAGCCATTTTTAAACATTTTTTTCTTCTCCTTCCTCAACTATCTTAACATTTTTCCCTAGAAAAACAAAGATGTTCTTTGTTTAAATAACATGTCCCATCTTGCTTGTTATGAAACAGCACATTTCCCGTTTCCTCAAAGCCAGTTGCTGGGTGAGATCCTTCAGTGAAGGCCATTCACTGTTTTATAAAATATTATCTTACATGGTTGTTTTTATGACAAAATCATATTGCTGTTATTGCTTTTCCTAGTTATTTTGAAAATTCAATTGACAGAGTGTACTAGGAACTGTTTAC
Organism: Urocolius indicus; assembly: GCA_013401255.1. NCBI lineage: Eukaryota > Metazoa > Chordata > Aves > Coliiformes > Coliidae > Urocolius > Urocolius indicus. The sequence goes on from WBNH01010201.1 coordinate 183,294, forward strand.
ATACAGCATGGCTAGAACTCAGGCAAAGCTATGCAAATTCTCTTATGGTATAAGACCACCACTCTAATCTGAAGGGAGGGAATCAACTCTCTGAAGGCCAGTAGTGTGATGTCCATGCCAACGTGTGGGTGCCAGTCAATGCCAAGTCTGCTATGCCTGTGACTAGCTGGAATTTAATCATTAGCAAGTTTGCACTGTTCAGTGAAGAGCCACGTGGAAGCGCTTGAGCTAAGGCTAAAGGAGCTACTAAAACGGCAGGGCAGAAATGAGGAAAGGCTCTCCTAGCACATACAGAGTGCAGACATATTCTGATTTCTTCCCTGGCATTTAAGGAGTTCATTTCCCAAATCCTAACTCCAGAAAACCCACCAGACATCTATGCAGTTGATGTAACTTTTCATTATTTATTACCATTATGAGCAAAATTCTGTCAGAGAGCCAAGCCAGTCATCACATCTCCTGCAGCATGTCATTTCTAAAAGATTCCAGAGTAGATGCCCTAGTTGTATCACACAGAAAAGGGGATGAACTAGTGATATTTCCTATCAAACATCTGATGTATGACAGGGTAGCTTCAGGCAGAGGAACCATCCAAGGGACCAACAACTGTCAAGACTGTTGTCAAGGAAAAATCCTTCAGCACACAGGGCTCAGCAAGAGTAACTGGTATTTTGGTAACAGGCATATCTGCTCCATCTATATTTATTGGTGTCAGTCCCTGCAGTTTAGTAACGCCACATAAGAGAAAGAAAAATTAAATAAATATTTCAAGAAATGACATAATTCATAAAATATTAAATAAGTGAAACAAAATCAAATAAAAGTTCATTCCAGCACCCAATTAGATGAAGATTCTATTATCAGTTTTGGGTTTAGTCACGTAAATGGATGCAACTTTAGAATTTTTGCTCAAAGATCATGCTTGCATAATAGAAGCTAATATCATGTGTTATTTTGCTGGACAAAACCCTTACTCTCTTCTTTATTTCCAAAACTAGTCCACGGTTACAGCAATGGCTTGGATTATACATATACCGGACTAGATAAACATCCCCAGCTTATTTTACAGCACTGCTGCTGGCTAAGCAGTTTTGAACCTCTGCAGTGTGGTTTGTGACATCCTGCAAAGTCTTGCAGACTTATTACAGAATTTCTATAAGGATAGATAAACATTATGCAGAGTGCTTTGTTGGTTCCTCAATAATACATGCCAAATTTTTCAGCTAACATGCAAGACTGCGTTGTGGCCAACATTCAGTAAGTGCTGGATTTGTGTCCAAAACCCTTGTATTTATTTGCAATGAAGAGGTTCAAGAATTACTCTCTTGATACTGTTACCGTAATTGAGGAGTAACACCAAGACTAATTCAGGAGTGTAGCTTGGATCCAATGTAAAAATTGTCATACTAGCCATGGAGGCTATCAGCAAGGCAGCATTCAACTAGTGGGGCCCAAGTAGAACTGGTGTTCAGTTCAGCAAACCAGGAAGCAAGCGTGGCTGCTCTAACCTGGAATTGGCTTCAGCACTAAAATATTTTTAATGCTAAAGCACTAGAATTTCAGACAGACTACAGATACACAATAAAAGTACCAGAACCTTGGAAATTAGTTTAGCTGGAAGAATGATCCACCTATTGCAGATACAAGACAAAAGCTTAGGAATTCTTTTGGAAGGAATTCTCAGAAATGGAAGTGCTCCAACTCCTGTCATACTCCACGACTCTTATTTCAGTATTGTTAATTATGGGAGAACAAAAGCAGTTTGAAAAATTATTTTTTTGCAGCAGCAAATGGGGCACAGTAATTATTCAGAACACAAAGCTGAAATAGCTGTATATTATCTCAGTAGGAATTAGTTGATAGTACAGACCTAAAAGATCTCTTACTGTAATTCTTCTAGCCACTAGTTGTTCACATCAGAATCTTAGGAGTAATGCTTTATGGAATCTAAGTCAGACTCTTCACCAAATCCAGCAAAAGAAAATCTTGAGACCAACATCAGCACCACAAAATCCCAAGGCACTAACCTTCTCCTTGTGTTCCTGTCCTGCCAAATTTGTTAAGCTAAGTTGTATAAGGCTACTTCCCTCCCCATCACAGAGCTGAGAGAATTAGCCCTCAACTTCTCCTACGATTCAACTGTATTTTCAGGAAAACAAAAGGTGGCATCTGGCAAACTTCATCCTAAATTTCATACGACAGTCTAAAGCAGAGTACCCCCAGCAGTTTCCCATACATCACTAATGATGCACTGAAAGCTACACCTCAATGTAGTGCCCACATACACCACCATTTTGAGAACCATGGCAGGTGAGTGAACACCAAGGTGTGGATGTATGTTCAATCACATGCTTGGCCATACATGTAGGGGCTGTTGCTGCAGCCAACCAGACCGTGAAATGCAGCTACAAGCTGAGCAAGGTCAGAAATTTCGGTTCATTTTGCAAAGGTAAGGTTTGCAAAATTAAATTATTTAGATTCAACATAAGATATGACGTTGTGTTTCATACTCAAAGCACAAACAGACTATTGAGCAAGAGCAAGCTGTTGACTTTTTAATGTTGTTTTCCTTTTGGTACAATGACATAGAAATATAATAGTTATGGGAAATTTTAATGTAATTTAAGTCTTTTCCAAAAATACAGTGCTAGAACATTTTGAGATGACTGCTTGTAAGAAAAAAAGTCAGAATAGCTCTTTCGAAGCCACCGCTTCTTATATATGGGAGAGAGTTGTGTGAATGTTCACCAGAGTTTCTGAACACATTTTGACTACAGAGAATCAAAGCAGGCAAAATGTCTCTGGATGCATTAGAAGACTGCCATAATTTAAAGTGACAATCTGACAAAAAAACGTAGCACCTTCCCCTCTTCTCCCTTACCAAGTTTCAACAGCAAACTTTGAGAATTTCTATTAGCCTCCATAGTATCAGATGTAAATTTATCTTAGACAATCAGCATTAAAATTTAATTTCATTGTTCAAATACTTCTTTTACCACAAATTAATAAATTCTAATTCAGATCAACTGAGGCAGTTAGTAGAATTACAACACAAAAATTGTTTCAATTAAGAAAATAAATGAAAAGTTCTAAAACCACCTAACAATTTCAATGCTCTTTGAAACTCCAATTTCAGAACATTCCACTTCGACAAAGATTAAGGTTTTTATCAACAGTTAAGATGCTTCACCCTAAGTTATACTCCCCCTTTAGTTAAGAGAGTTCCTTTAGAAACTCACATACTTTCATATTTTCCTACCCTGTCAAAGAAGGATGCTGTGAATTGAGCACATACACTGTATAAGAACCGTATATAACCATTGAACCACCCAGAGCTATACCTATAGCTATCTGCAAGCACTTTTGGTGAGGATTTCAGTGCTCCTACCGCTGCTTGCTCCTAAATCTCAGATGCTCCAGTCATACCAGAAGCATTCCCATATTCAGAAGGGTTCTCAGTATATGATTCTACCAGCACTCCTGCACAGCACACAAATGAGCTGAAATACCCTACCTGAAAAACAAAGGAAAAAAAAAAAAGCACATGTAGCATCAATGTACTTCAAACTTTAGTCTTTGTAAAGGATAATAAAGGCATTGAAAGGCTTTTAAAATCTCCAGGAGAACTGAGAACCAACAATTTGGTTTTAAAGATGAGAAAGATTTCTTCTTTATTAACGCAAGTGAATATCCATTTCTGATTATTACACTTTGGCACATTCCTGCTTTCCCATTTTCCAATTTCCATTTTACTTTGACACCAACCCACCAAGCCACCAAGAAACTAATTAGCATCCCAGCAACTCAGTTTCAGGATCCATTGACATAAATCTGAGTACATGTTTTTAATTATCATCAACATTGATGTATTGTTTTCTAATATTAGCCTACAATGCCCCAATTACTGCCTTATTCTTTATTGTTTTCAGGCTTGTTTCTCTCAAGAGAAAAATATTTATCACATTAGTTCAAGCTGAAAGAAGTTACACCTTTGCTAGTTTTGCACTTCACTGGACAAATTTAGAACTGTTTTAGCCACCCAAGGTATATACAGAGTTCTGATTCTATAATTTTTTAATTTTAAATGTTCTGATATTTAAAAATGCTCTGAAATTCCTGCTCATGTAGTAAACACGTGGCCTTCCTTCTAATATTTACAAAGCATGTGGTGACTTGATTTTAAATGATTAATTGTCTTTTAACCTGCATCACTGGATGAGTTGAAAGCATGATCCAAAATCCTATAGTCAGAAAACTCCAAAATGCTCAAAACCATAACAGACAGATATAGCCATTCTTACAACATCCTTAGAACATTCGGAAAAGCCAAGACTACGTGTTGGCTGGTCTCTTCAAGAAATATGTATGGGGTTCTCAGAACTCTAAGTTCAAAGGCTTCAGTCTGACAGAAGGGAACCTGTCATATAAGGATACTATTAATGCCAAGATAGAGCAAGTTTATAGATATTATATCCTGAGGAGATTTGGGGTCAAAGAGAATAGCTATATGACAGTATTGATATGGCTTGTACTAAGGCTTGTGGAAAAGACACAACATAACAAGAAGCAAGAAGCGACATAATAAACTTCCCAGAACACATGCCAAGTACTCATTTGTAAGACAACTGGAAAAATTACTAGCTTCAGTGATTTTACACCTTATCTTTAAAAAGCAACAATGTAGCTAATTAACCCAGTTCTCACAAGGAATCAGGTCAAAATATGAGTGTAAGAATTTATTCTTTTATTTGTAGGCAGAATATAAACTGAAAATATCTGCTACTGCTTCCAGTTCAGTTTTTCTCAGTCTTTGAAACATTTGTTACTTTTAAGATCTTACTGATCCATTTGATGTATTATAGAGCAGAGGAAATGTTTTACTTCACTCTTTCAACACACATATGAGGAATTCCAGTATGTTAATATAATACCAAAGAATGGATTTCCAAACTAAAGCTGTGACGCAACCATTTTGAAAATAAGCTTTGTTACCATGTATATTGACTGTCATCTAACCTTCTGATAAATTCCAGGACATCCATCAGATTTCTCTCCAGTGATGGTATTGTTTGAAAAAACTTGAAAGAATTAATGAAATCTGACATCTCATTTCTTCCAGATTTACTAATTTTCTAGGACATAGGAAGCCTTAAAGGCAGGTAAGAGAACCAATTCAGATCTGATTACTGTCAGATTGCTTTCTTCCTAATGTATTTTCTTTCTTTGTCTTTAGGAAAGATAATTGTGAATTAGATGCTACCTATAATGAGAAGTAGCTCAGCTTTAATAAGCTTTGAACAACACATGCATCTGGAGGTGGATTAAAAAATAGCAAATAAAAGTATATCTCTCCTGATGTACTTAAACTCTAAACTAGATACAGATTGGTATTTCTGCAAATGAATTAAGTTTTTTGACGAATTGTGCTGCTACTTTGTAACTGACTGAACATTATGGAACTGGAAATACAAAGCTGTTTTCTCTTGAATGAAACATAGCACAGTGAAAGGAATATGCTCAAATAAGGACAGTAGAAAACAAAAAGGCTATAAATTGTTTTCCTGACCCTAGGGATAACAGATTCCATGATCTAATGAAGAGAGATGGCAAATATTTGACCATATAAGTGAATGGTTTTCCTGGAGGGCCTGATTCTGCACATACCCCTCATTCCTCACTGCTTGTAGTATTAATGTTTCAGGCAGAATCAGGCTCTTTGCTTGCTTCTATGAGTAACTTTGCTAGCCAAGACCACCCTCCTAGTTTTGGCTTACTTAACTATTAGAAGAAAACTTTGTATTGAGTAACCTGTTCAATGTTATGTTCGATGGCATAGAGAAGTACCATATCCTCTTATAAACACTGCTTTAGGGAGAAGGCAGAGATAACTGCATTCTGGAGCTGGTCTCTTGAATGTACCCAGCATTCTGTGTTATTAAGAAACCACTTTTCAGAAATATAAATTTTCTTGGTAAGAATGAGCAAGTAAAAACTCCTGTGAGTACATTTTCTTTCTCTGCTCATCTCTTTATGTTAAAACTTGTGTAAATCCAGCTTATTCCAGTTGCAAATTTAGTTCCCATATGATGTCAGCCTTCACCTTATTTTCCTTTTAGTAGGACCATTTTCAATTTTATTAACTATATGTGCTTTTTAAAAATGGATTCCTTATTATCTCTCAATGTTGGGCTTTCTTTCTCCATCTTATTTCCTAAACTTCTAGCATGGGTATGGTGTTATATAGGGTAAGTTTGCTTAGGTTTGGAGAGGTTTTTTGGGGGCTTAAAAGGAACTTTTTAAAGTTAATTTTGTCAGTCTCTACTTTTTTTTTCCTTACAGAATTTCATTCTAGATTATGTTATCTAATTTATCTGATTTCCCAGCCTTGCATTTTAAAAATTATTCTATAATCTTTTAAGCAGGTCTTTCATCTTCCATTAGCCAGAATCTATCTTTTGTTGTAAGCTCTATCTATTCACAGGAAAAAACAATAAAACAAAAGGGCTAGCATGAAGATTCTTGTCTTTAATCACTGAAAGAATTGTGATTCTATAGTCTCTTCCACCTTTATCATGTCATTGATTGGCCACAGACTACCTCTCAGAACTCGGAAACTGGCTAGATAGCTTATAAATCTGCTACATCTGCACCCACAGACATATTACTATGAAGTCTTAATCAACATGATAAACCCACTGATTGAAACAACTGATAAACATATTCCCCAGGAAAAGGTCCTGCACCTGGGTCAGGACACCACCTGGTACCAGTACAGGCTGGAGGATGAAGGGATTGAGAGCAACCCTGTGGAGAAGGGCCTGACAGTACTAGTGGATAAAAAATGGGACATGAGCCAGTAATGTGTGCTCACAACCCAGAAAGCCAGCCATATCCTGGAGCTCATAAAAAGAGTCATGGCCAGAGGCTGAGGGAGGTGATTTTGCCTCTTTACTCTGATCTGGTAAGAGCCTACCTGGAACACTGCTTCCAGCACTGGAGTCCTCAGCAAAGGAGAGAAATGGGCCTATCAAAGCAAGCCCAGTGGATGGTCACAAAAATGATCAGAGGGCTGGAACACATTATCTGTGAGGAAAGGCTGAAAAAGTTGGGATTATTCAGGCTGTGAATTCCCACATGTAGCTTTGTACTTCTATACTTCAGGACAAATGCATGTAGTATCTCAGTTAGGCAAAGTAACCTGCCTACCAATGATCTTTGAAAGAGTTAACCTAGTAGTTTCATGAAGTGAAGAAACATTCTCCTCTTTTTGAGAGATCTTCCTTTTTGGACAAGACCATATAGAAGGAAGCTGGTCCTATGCAGATGAAAAGCAAAGGATATAGACACACACACACACACACACACACTTGAGGTGACATCAAAGTTTTCTCATCACATCTTCTCACTATTCCTCGTAATTCTGTTAAACATTTTCTCCTTCAGTCATCTTATCACTCACAGAAATAGGTATATTTGCTGTAGAGACAATGGGTATAAATGTAAATCTGATACTTATGTTGGCATTCCTATATTTATAAGCAATGATGATTATACAATCCTTTGGTTGCCAGTAAAATTTCTGTACACAAATATGCATCATGGATCTAAGTAAAGATGAAAACAGCATTGTTTAGTGCCTGGAGTAAAAGTTTTGAGGCAGGAAATTCTAATTCAAATTCTAATCTCATTTGTAATTCACTTTGGGTAAGGCATTAACATTGCTTTGACTTCCTGTAGGTCCCTCCTGATGAAACTGAATGCAAATCTCTGATAATTAGGCATACAAGAGGAGAAAGCAGCAGACAGTAAACCTAGTAATAAGAAATACAGTTTTTTGTATGAGAGGCAAATAGAGGCCAGGTGTGACTCCCTGGGTAGTGTGATAACCACTGTTCCATGCAAGAACAAATCTGGTCACCATTTGAGCAAAAGAGGGATTAGGAGAAACGAGGCTTAGTCATAAAATATCTGCTGAACCTATAAAGAAAAGAAATGTACACTCAAAAGAATGAAAAAGCACTTTTATTTATTAATCATAAAATAAAAACAGGCATAGGACCCAAACCCCACTTCCATCGAAGCTGTGTCACTGACACTCGTGTCAGCAGAAGGCATTTCCTGCACATGCTCTTACATGCATATTTTTGTATACTTTGTTTTTGCCAGAAAACTAATTTTGGAATAATAGAATCTTTGTCAACCTGAGGATGAAGTGAAGACCCTAGGATGCAGCAGATGCACACAAGACTGCCAACCTAAATTTCTTCAATGAAAAAATATTCCACTTGGGCAAATATGGAGAAATAGTTAATAAAAAAAACAAAATTAAATATGTCCTAAATATCCCAATTCTCACAACCTTTACTGCTTTAGTAAGAATACAGATCACAATGTAGCATCTGAACATTGTTAAAAGATGTAGACCACACAAAGAGTTCAACAATACTTCCTTGGGAGAAAATATTATTGCTCCCAGTACTATTCTTTTGACCATATGTGTTGGTGGTTTAAGGAAATGTTTTTCCCTCTTTAGGAAAAGACTAGATCATTTCATTAATCCCAGATAATATGATATTTTACTTGGAGACATATTTTGTCATCACTTGCACAATGTTTTGTTAAATACACCCAAGTAAGCTCTGAGCAAGTCAATGTACAGTATGAATTTCACTGATCAAGACAAAGCTCAGTGTAGAAAGATACTGCAGTCTTGCTCTAGAGATCACAGGAGTTTAATTTTCAGTTGGATTATTATTTTAGGAAGCTTTTAATAAAAACTTTAAAACTTGCAGACAAATTGCTCAACGTTAATCCAAGAAAACAGATCTTCAAACAAAGATGATACTCTGGACAAAACATTTTTAGTTAGTGATGCTGGGAGGAGGCAGTAAGGAAGGTCTTTCAGGTGCTGTACAAAGCTTAGTTATGGAATGGTTCACTAAAGGAAATAGATTTCCTTCTCTATTTTCTTCCTCTAAAATCAATTTTCTGTAACACCAAAAATTGCTTTCCTGCAATTGATAGATACTTCTACTGTTACTCATTAACCTTGAAGAGGAGCTTTGAAGGTAGTGAACCCTTGAAAAGGTGTGCTATATGTATCCTTTTCTCTTATTGTTTGCACTATTATTTTTTCATTCTATCATTATTTTCAAAGAGAGTTAATGCAAAGCGCATGACAATCTTGTTTATGAGGACAATATTATTCAACATAATCAAAACCTTGCTATATGATTCATTTTCCATTTCATACATATATTTCAACACAGATAATGACATCTGGAGTTATGCAGTATATACAGGCCTTGATCCAAAGAATAGTCAGCGTTAATTTCAATTGGCCCTGGATTGGGTCCCTAACCTATACCATATTGTCTCTTTATTTCATACATAATTAATATCAGAAGAAGTTTCTTGGTAACAAGAAGGTATACAATGATTCACCAAGGATACTGAAAAGTTGAATTTTCAGCCTTTCATTCAACTAGAAAGCATCATGATACGTTAGCAACCCTGACTTACCACTGCATGATGCATTTCACTGCTAATACCACACTACCTTTCAATAGCTCATTTTATTTTTATATAATCATTCCTAGCATGGATTATCATATAAATGCCAAACTGGCAACAAGAAATATAGATGCATAAATTTTGTACTTTTTACATAAATTCCAGCTATGATCATCATTTTCCCAGATTGTAAGAGTATGGTTCTTTCAGTTCTTGTGCCCCTGTTTTGAGGGAGAGAGGGAAGGGGTTGATAGCAAAGGATGCTGTTCTTGGCAAAGGTTATTGAACTAACACTTTACACCTTCCTAGTGCAGAAGAAAACTATCATTGTAATGGATTCCTATTGCATCTTGCCTTATATTATGGATTGCCCCTTCAAGGCAAAATTTTACCATGGCTAATTATTCACCTTTCTGAAATTAGTGGGATTACTCACTCAAATAAGTGGGATTTGGCCTTTACTGTATTTTGATTAAGATAACCCTTAGTCTCTAAAATAGTCCTGAACATCAAATTCAGTCAGTTGTAAACATCATCTTTGTGTTCTTACTGTCCCAAATTTGGCTTGATATATTTCAAATGTAATACACTTGACATGTGGGGGAGGGGGGTGGGGGGAAGGGAGGGTGGAACAAACAAAAAAACTCAAAACACACACAAAAAAATCCAGAAAACAAACGTTAAACAAGAAAATCTACCTAACCCCTAGACTACATTCCTTAAAAGCTGAACATGAATAATACACTTCTCTTCACAAACACTTTCTTAGCCAAACAGCATTTCCAGCCTGCCAGTATTTAAACATTTAGCATGAGTGTACTTTGGTTTAATGCTACCTGCAGGCAAATATGGATTTCTGTCAATCTTCAACTCCTCATGACTGCAGAAATTAAGCCTTCCTCTTTACTACATCCAAAACAAACTTACCTGAAAAAGAATCAATCTATCTCAAGAAACATCTTGCATATATAAAATTGCAGCCAGCATACACAGTCAGCATTTCACAGATCTTAAGTCTGCCTCCTGATTTAACTGCAATATCATAGCTCCTGTTCTCCTACCAGAATAAGCGAACAAAGGATGTAGGAAGGTAGGAGAGCTACTGCTATTATGATGGAGACTACACGGTATATAGCCTAATGATGTCATATCAGGGTTGAAATAAATTTCATATTCTGAGGCCAAATTCCTTCATACTTCAGCAGAAAATGACCATATCTTTATAATCAACAATGCTCCACCTCTCTTGATCTTGGCACAAAGATGTAGTAAGTGTCATCAAACCATTTGACCTTTGAACTATTTGCACTACTTGAAATCCTTTTGAGTATCACAAACAGCTCACCTATTCTTATTTGTCAGCACCTTTGTTCAATATATTCTCATTTAAGTCCATAAACTAGCACTTGAGGTCATATTGCTTATAGCTTAGTAGCACAGAATAACACATTGTTTAAAAGCATGAGTTTAAAGTACAACAGTAATTTTACAGTATCAACATTTTTTGCCCCATATTTTAGAGCTTGAAACATGCAAGAAATTGCCTTCAACACATTATCATGTAGACAGTGAATGATAATGTTTCCTTGGAATGACTAAACTCACTAACAAAATCACTGCTTTCCTGCAACTCATTTTATATTTTTTTATCAAAAATATTTCAGTGGTGTTGAAATTCACCTTCATTACTAAAATTCCTCTAACGATATGATCAATAGCTCCAAAATCTAAATCTTTCTTTTGTTCAAAGTGAAAAATATTCTTTCTCAGGAGAAAAAGCTTTAATATTTTCAAGATGTTCTTGGAATAAAGGCTACTGGCTTGAGTAGCCATTCTACTTGGCAAGTCTTCATAACTAGTCTTCACCACACCCTGATGAGAAAGAAAAATAAATAGTTGTCAAAGTTTTCATGTATTGGAAACTTTTCATATGTTCTCCACAGATCTGATGCCTGTTTCATACATGCTAGCAAATCAAATTTGCATATTACTGCAGACATGAGTTATTAAAGCTTTCTTTTACAAGTTAAGGATTCTGTTTAAAACTAATAGCTTACTCTGATGCATGACCAAAGAAAGTCAGCAATTTTGTAAGGAATCCAGAGACTAAATGAGCTGGGAGGCCAGTCAGGGAACTGGTTACAAAACCATATGGTGCTTATTTTTGAGACTAAGAAATCAACTACTATTTCAAATTCAAAAACACCTCATGATGGTCTGATAAGAATCACATTGCACAAAGTGTTTCACAGATTAATTGCACTCCAGTCAATCCTAAGGAAGAAGATAGAGGTACCTTCAAAACTTAAATTCTTTGCAAGTACATCTGGATTAAGATCATGTTTCTTCAACATCCCTTCATATTATTAGTAATATAGAACATCAAAAAGCCACAAAAGAATTCTAATTCCATGCTCTGAAAACAACTTATATTGAATTCTCATCTTGAACACTATACCCTAAATAATTGTTTCTTTCTTTCATTGCATCATTCCAAGATAGCCATCTGGACATTGCAGTTGCCAGTTCATCCCATATGCAGCCACATATGTTGGCTTCTATACACATCCTGCAGTAAGTTATGACATGATAGTCAAGTATGACAGCCACAGAAAATGTCAATACAAGGTAAAAATGAAATATTTTCAGCTGGACTGTTTTTTAAGCCTAGTTTTCCAGAACAGACCAATATATGTATCTACTACCTGGAAGACAGTGAAGGCGGCAAGTATTCTGCTATTGTTTTATAGTTCACTTACCAAGTTGGTTCCTGATTAGAGGCTTTTCTCCCTCAGGTGAATTCCCATATACTGAAATGACAGCATTTTGAATTGCTTTTAAAAATGAGTCTTTACAAAGGAAAACTAGTGACACAGTACTAGAAAAAAGAGAGGGAAATGCAGTGTTACAGTTATTAGTGAAGGACGTAAGGTAAAGAGTTGCAGGTGCATAGTGGATTTTTCTCCTGCACTGTTTTCACACTCCCACAGCTTGCATAACTTTTTCACTGTGTAAGCTGGGTATTTAAATTAATAGATTGAATGAAACTTTGAGCCCTATGGCTCATGGACTTCTGTGAGCCTAAAGCCCAACACTACACCAACACAAACTTAGTGCAAAAGAGGACATGCAATCTAGGTAGGACACTGTCATGGTTTGACATGACAGCCTTTTCTGGTAAGGGGGAAGGGGCTGTAAAGATGGCGCCTGTAAGAAGTTGTTTGCAACTCTCCCCAAGTCTGAGCCAGACCCACTTCTAGGGCTGAGCCACTTAGACATCTCCATGATCACTTTTTAAGAAGAAGCGGGAAGAGAAGGCTGCTTTCCTCCGTCTTTTTCCTGCTTCTTCCTTCTTCTGTCTGTTCTTCTTCTGGCTGATGGTGGTGCAAGGAGTAGGAACAGTGAGAGAAACAACCATGCGGACTCCAAGGTCAGTGATGAAAGAGAGGAGGAGATGTACCAGAGCAGAGACTCCCCTGCATTCTGTGGAAAGAACTGGTGAACCTGAGATTTATTTTCATGTCTTTAAAGACTCCACATCAGCAACAGAGACTCATTTTGATACAGCTGGCCCCGGACCAGGGGCAGCAATTCACTTCATTACAGACCCCGAGCCAGGGCTATGGCCAGAGCAGGCTGTGTCTCGTGGGAGGGACCCTTTATCACTATGGCCAGAGCAGGCTGTGTCCCAGAGGAGGCACCCAATATCCACAGCTGTAACTGTGGGAAGGAACCCACGTCAAAGCAGCTCATCAAACCTGTGCCCAGAAGAGGCCTTGTCCTGAGAGAGGGACCCTGTAACTGCAGAAACTGCAACNTACTGGAGTTTGTTTTGCCCAGCATCGTAATTGGCAGTGAGTCTTCCTTGCCCTTGTCTTAAGCCACAAAAACCTTGCTTATCTTTTTACTCCCATTTCGCTGGAGCCTCTGTCATCCTAACGAGGGTGGGGGTGAATGGGGGCACCGAGCGAGAGATTGTCATGGTGCTGTTGTAAGCTGGGCCAAACCACAACAAACACATGTGGCAATCAATACCCGAACTGTTGGTTATATATGACGCTAGATCAGTTCAAGCCCATGCAATCTGACCTTCAGCAAGGCTTTTGACACCGTCTCCCATACCATTCTCATATGAAAGCTCAGGCAGTGTGTGATGGATGAGTGGACGGTGAGAGGAATCGAGAATTGACTGAATGACAGAGCCCGGAGGGTGGTGATCAACAGAGCTGAGTAAAGTTGGAGGCCTGTGGCCAGTGGGGTTCCACAGCAATTGGTTCTGCGGCCAGGCTTGTTCATCAACAACCTGGATGAGGGGACTGAGTTTACTCTCAGCAAGTTTGGAGAGGGACCTGGGAGTTGTGGTTGACAGCAAACTAAATATGAGCCCTCACGCCCTCATGGACAAGAAGGCCAATTGCATCCTGCAGTGCATCAAGAAGAGTATTGGCAGCAGGTTGAAGGACATTTATAGTAATCTATTATAGATATCTGTTCTGCCCTGATAAGGCCACATCTGGAGTTCTGTGTATCAAGAGATAAAAGATAGGCCTTCCTAGAACAGCGTAGGCCAGCAAGGCTACAAACACTTGGTAGCATCAGTTTTATGATACCTGTCTTTGAGTTTTAACTGCTAGATCTAGATAATAATAACACTAAAATGTTTTTCATTTAAAAAAAATCTTTCTAATTAAAGAAGTATGTTGGAAATCTGACCCTTGAAGAGAAAGAATAAGGTTAAGATTGACTACAGTTTTTTCACATTTTGAAAATGGTCTCCCGTCTTCTTAGACCACTTGGGAACTGCACCATTCCTAAAAAAAACTCTACAAAGTAAAACTCAAGAACAAAACACACAAAAAAACAATAAACAAAGAAACACAAAAACACACCAAAAAACCCCCAAAATAACGAAAGAACCCAAACCAGTCAACCAGTAAACTTGAAGTGTTTAGACAGTACTCATATATGCTCTGATAGCAGATAAATAATTGCACCTTTATATCATCTTACCATTATATACTAACAAAAACCAGGATAGTGACATTTCTTTTCCACATCACATCTGAACTTAGTCTTATCTAAAAATGGTAATCCTCCTAATGGTAATCTGTTATAATCTGCAATTTGTAGGGTAAAACACTTTTTAATATTGAAAGTAAATAAATATCTAAATTTCTTTTTTTTCTTTTTCTATATATGGAATCGGACACTCAAAATTCCTGTTAATAAAGCTCTAGGGATTAATTTAATAGCATTTATGGACAGCATTGTTAAAAATGATGTTACCATTCTTATAAAAGTCACAATGCATAAAACATTCAAAGATGGAATGGTGTCTGGATAATATTCCAATTTGTGGTTTCATTACTTATGAAAGACTTTGCTTTATTACCCCACAACATGTTGGTAAGAATTCTTGACAGACTTGCAGTGTCTTCAAGGAAAGACAGTCTTCATTACTACAACATCACTTACTTGTTCATTTGTTAGAGCAACAATGACATTATTTGTATCTACACACCTAAAAAAAAAAGTTCTGCAGGATGCGTAATTTCTACTTTACCTCCAGCCTCAGCTCCATAATTACTGATCATTCTTTTATTGACTCTGTCATACTCTTACGTGATTAGAATTGGAGCTTTCTTCCCCAGTTTCATGTTTTGAAAAAAAAGTCAAACAAAATTAATAATTCTTACTAGAAATGAAGAGGATTAATGGGGAGATATGTAATACACAAAGATGCTTTTGTGAGCAGGTATAAAATATTGATCACGTTGAGCCTGAATTCAGAATCACTAGGAAATCATTAGTAAATAGAAGGAAACACTAAATCATTGAATAAAAATTAAATAAAACTTAATCCTGAAGCCTCTATTCATTAAAAGTTTTTAATACATATCTAGATACATGCATATTTTGCTAAGCATGTTATACTGTGGTGTTTTAGCCCTGGATGCATGCCAGGTGCTCACCAAGTCATTCTATCACTTCCCCTCCTAAACTGGACAGGGGAGAGAAAAATATAACAAGAGGTTCATAAATTCAAGAGAAGAACATGGAGGTCACTCAGCAATCAGTGTCACGGGAAAAACAGACTCAACTTGGGGAGAAATTGTTTGATTTATTAATGGACAATCAGAAAAGAGCAGAGAAAGTGAGAAATATAACCAAATCTTAAAACAACTTCCCCCACTCCTCCTTCTTCCTGGGAAGAAGCACAGGGGATAGGGGGTTACAGTCAGTTCATTACAGGTCGTGCACAGGGAAAACCTGTTTGACCAACCTGATAGCTTTCTGTGAGAGTATAACTGGCTGGATAGATGAGGAGAGAGCAGTGAATGTCATCCATGTTGACTTCTGCAGGGCTTTTAACACTGTCTCCCATAATACCCTCATAGGAAAGCTCAGGCAGCTTGGATTGGATGAGTGGACAGTGAGGTGGATTGAGAGCTGGCTGAATGACAGAACCCATAGGGATCGATGGCACAGAATCGACCTGGAGACCTATGACCAGTGGGGTTCCACAGGGATAGGCTCTGGCGCCAGTCTTGTTCAACATCTTCATCAACAACCTGGATGAGGAGACAGAGTGTACCCTCAGCAAGTTCGCTGATGACACCAAACTGGGGCGACTGGCTGATTCCCCAGAGGCTGTGCTGCCATTCAGTGGGATCTTGACCAGCTTGAGAATTGGGCAGAGAGGAACCTCATGAGGTTCAACAAGGACAAGTGCAAAGTCCTGCATGTTGGGAAGAACAACCCCATGCACCAATTCAGGCTGGGGATTGACTTGCTGGGGAGTAGCTCTGCAGAGAGACACCTGGGAGTTCTGGTTGATAACAAACTAACCGTGAGCCAGCAATGTGCCCTCATGGCCAAGAAAGCCAATGGCATCCTGGGATGCATCAAGAAGAGTGTGGCCAGCAGGTCAAGAGTTTCTGCTCCCCCTCTACTCTGCCCTGGTGAGGCCTCATCTGGAGTCCTGTGTTCAGTTCTGGGCTCCCCAGCTCAAGAGGGACAGCGAACTTCTGCAGAGAGCCCAGTGCAGAGATACCAAGATGATCGGGGGACTGTAGTATCTTTCTTATGAGGAAAGGCTAGGGGAACTGGGCCTGTTCAGCCTGGAGAAGAGGAGACTGAGAAGGGACCTTGTTAATACTTAAAAGAATTTAAAAGAGGATGTATGTCAATCTCAATGTGTTATCTCAATCACTAATTGGTCAGACCTTGGTCAACAGTGCGTCCATCTTAGAATTGACTGGCATTGTCCCTATCAGATACAGAGGAAGCTTCCAGTAGCTCTTTGTTTAAAGAAGACACCCCTGTAGCCCCACAGTACTAAAACCCAGCCCAGAAAAAAACACTGCATATAGTCATAGGGATATACATTTAGGCTCTCCAATAGTTATAAACTATATCTTACCAGGAATGAGAGCTGGAATGAGCATCCACTTCTTTACATTGTTTGGCAAATAATACCAGGTTTGTGTCATGTTTGGGACGTGTTCTTCTGCATAAACTGCAATGTCCTTTCTTGTTTCAGCAGTTATCTTTATAGAGGTTCTGATACAAGGAATTTAAGATATTCCAGTGCTGGAGACCCAAGTACAAATAATGGAGATGACAGACATAGAATTACATTTTTTTCTATTTTTATATTGCAATGTTAACAGACACAAGACAACAGTAGTTAACAAGCTCTCTCATCATAATTAGATCTGTTTAAAAAGGGACAAGAGTCAGTTTTTCATAAGCACTAGGTAAATCAGTCTGTGCTAGCTGATTTATCAGCTCTACCTCAGCAGCTTCTGAACTTTTTATTTCAAACAAACATTTCAGAATTAAACTGATCACTAAAATTAGTTTCAAATACATGAGAACATTTACCTAGATACTTATTTTACTAAATAAAGGCTGAAGATAGTTTCTTCAAACTAAAAAAAGAAAGCTTATTTTGCCAAGTAGTCACTGCTCAAAGTATCTGTCCCTAACACGTGTCTAAGCATACAATTTAATAACTTCATTGGAATAAACTACCTGCCTTCTTAATAATGAGAATCACTTCCCTTAGATAAACTGCTTCTGAAAAGTTTTGGAGCAATTAAATGACACATTTTCTCTGTTTTGAGCTAAAGCATGTGAGAATTATATGGATTACTAAGGAGTTTTTGCAGTGCTTTCTTTTTCTGTAGATATTGCAGTAGGTAGTTCATAATTCTACTATAACCATTAAGACATATGTTTAGGGCTGCAGTACTACTTATTGCTATAATACCAACGTCCCAACTCAGTCTCACACATGTAAAGGAACAGCTGCTCTTGTGCAGATTCCCATTTTGTTTTGATGGGGGTCAGGTGAGCTATTCCTAGACTTCAATATAGAATCAGAGCCTAATCACATCTACATAATCACCTGAATCTCCTGACTACAAGTAAATAGATTCCAAATGGATGGGAGAGAAACCACAGAAGTTAAGTTTCTTGGAACAAGTTTGGCTAGTCAAAAAGCAACTGTAATTAATGGCTTACACTTGCAGAGGAATTGATTTAATGACATAACAAGGTTCTCTATTCAAAATCATTATTTGTTTTCCATTCTTTTATAGTTTTGACATGAAGCAATTTAACTGACAGGAATACAGGATCTATAGCAGAATGCCAGCTAGAAATCTACTTATTTGCATTCTCTTTACCTGCACCTGGGAAGGAAAAACAGCATGTACTAGTTCAAGCTTAGGACCAATGACTGGAAAGCAGCTTTGTAGAAAAAGATCTGGAGTCTTTATGCACATCACAATGACCATGAGCCAGCAATGTGCCCTTGTGGCAAAGGCCACGAGCATCCTTATTAAATTGCAGTGTTAACACATGAGCACACAATTCATTTACTCATGAACACCCAATTAGTACACACATGAGTGCCTAATCAGTTCATGTGTGAGCACTGCAGCGGGCATAAATTGCAAGGTTTGGTGGCAGGGGTGACCTGAAGAGAAGGCAGCCATGAGCTGCCCTCTGCCATCCCGTTCCAGCTGTCTCCAAAACCTATGTAAACACCCTCATACACCAAAAGCTGCCAGACACATGACACCCCTGCTCACACATGTGAGCAGTAGGTGCTAAGGTAGGAGATGTGAAGAGAGACACATGGAGTACCAAGGAGACAGACACCTGGTGAGCCCCTGTTGGAAATGGGCATTCTATACCAGAGGGAATTCTGTTTCTGAAGGACAGCTGCCTCAGACCCATGACCCATGCTGGGGTAGAGGCAGCTGTGATGGGTGAGTCAATAGTTGCACACAGTCCCACACTCAAAGGAATTGGGACTGATTGTAACATGCAGGGTGAACAATAAAAGCTAAAACTAGGAAAGGGGAAGTAAGTATTTGGGTTAAATTGGGCATAGGAAGTAGGGAAGAATCATGTTTCAGTGGGCTTTTTTAAATTGTTCTCTTTTTCTGAATAGTGAATAGTGATTTGAAGTGTGTGTTAATTAGCAATAAATTAAGTAAAAATGCTGCAAGTTAAGACTTTTTGTCCTTTGACAGAGAAATCTGGCAGATTGCTTTTGGAAGACATCCTTCAGTGAAAAGCAGAGCAGAACAGAATTTCCACTCAACTACTCTATAAAGTGTTAAGCAGTGTTCTAGATTCTAAGCCGTATTTTCTTACTCTACCTGGTATCAAATCACCTGACAGTAACTCCCATTGCTTTGGCAGCTCCTGCTGCAGCCAGCCCAGCAACGCCACCACCAATTATCAGCACCTAGAGAGATCAAACAGATAGTAAAGTGCATTCTGTGTTCACTTATGCCACCACATGCTGTGTCTGCAATATGCCTTGTCTTCAAATGCCCTTAGACATTAAAGAGCATCAGAGGCTAACAACCTAAAGTGCTTCATGGAAGTAAAAAAACCATAAACATTATCTCAATAATACAACATAAACAGCTGCTTTAGGCTCTAGGAGCAGGTGGTCTTCCATACAAAAGGTGCCATATGTAGGAAATTAGACAGAAATAACTTAGAGGAAAAGTGAAACAAAAAATTACTAGAGACACATTTTCTATTCCACAGACAGAGTCTTTAACTCAAACTTTGATACCAAAGGATGCTAACCCTATTTGTCCAGCTATGCAAATGTTCTCCTTTACTACAGTTATTCTCAGATATGAATTCTAACAGGTACACTGAAATGGGTATCAGAAGGCAGAGTTCAGTCTCAGAATGAAAAACAAACTGTTTTAAGAGTGTCCATTAAAGTATGATGTGATTTAATGTATTTTTACACTTAAAGTAATTGCAATTGATTGAGCATTTGCCAAAAAAATAAATGAAAAACCCAAGACAGAGCTAAAACAAACATAATACATTTACCTACAAACTTCAGTTGTCCTTGGCTGCACTGCATTAAGGCAGATGAGAACAGACAGAAAGACTCCTTGATGTGGGTGTCCTGCCACACAGGAGCAGATATAGTACAATATCCTTTTGGGACCATTCTGTGAACAATCCACCCCTGACTCCTTGGAGAAGTCTTAAAAGGTCCATATCAACAAAATTTCGCGTTCAGAAATGCTCAAATGAGGTTAAATCAACTTTTACAAGGTGAGTCAAATGTCTAAAGCCAGTACAATATGGCGAACACACATAAAATCTCAAGCAAACAAAAGCCATTAGCTGTCTCTTATAAAGCTCTTGAAAGGGTCACACTAGAGAACTGAACTACAGTTTTACTGTGTACATACCAGTTGTAACAATTGTACCTTCATGAGAGAAACTTGCCCTGCTGCCGTTACCTCACCAGTACAATCCCTACCTAAAAGGATTAGATGCCAGCACTACCGGTTTGTACCTACATGTAAACAGAAAACATTATAGACAGGTAGTGACACCCTCAGATGAGAAAACATCCAACATTATGCCATGAAATATTACACTCCCTACAGTTCAGATGTCAAATTACAGAAGCAGAGCCAAAACCTCTTGAGACAAATACAGAAAGCAAATAAATCAGATAACTAGTAGAAACCTCGTAACAACAATAGCATAACGGACAACTTAAAGCAGTAAATTTTGAAACAGTATGTTTAAATGTCATTGCAATTTATATCAGTGGCTTGAAAATTAAATGTTTGATGGAAGAAAAATGCTGGGAAAATAATGCATACCAAAGGTGATGACTCATAGCATAAAAGTGCTTCTTACAACTGTAATATTTTAATTGTTTATTTTTCATTCTGTGGATCAGCTGACATGCCTATACTTGACTGTCATACCACTCCTGCAAGATGTGGACAGTGCACAGGGCTGCTCATAGCTATTCCAGGAATTTACAGCACAGATTCCCTTGCTAAAGTACCCAGTTGATGATTATGTAAACTTCACATGAAGTGGAAAATAGGGCAAACCATTCAGTTACCTTCAAAAGGAAGTATGTTTGAAACATATAAGCTGAATTTGCAGCTACACGCTGCTTAAGCTTTCCAATGCAACTTACCTCTCCCAATAAGCTGTTGTTCAAAAGTCAATTTTTGATTCTTTATTTGGAAAATAGGAGGTGGTTTAAAAAAATATTCACTAAAACCCTGTCTTGCATTAATATTTGGTAGCTGTACAGACCACACTGGAAAAAAATCTTTGTTACAGCAGGATTTTTGTTAACAACATCTAATACTCACAGGGAATTAAGGAAAGAACTACTAATTTCTTCACAAGTGCTGCAGGCATACAGTAATTTGAAGGGATATTGCTGTTGTTTTAGACTTGTTAATGAAAGGTTTTCAGGCCAGTTAACTATGGGTTTCTCAGTGCTTTACAGTATTTGGCTAAAAGGCCAAGCGACTTCAAGATTTTACTTAGCAATAGTGTACAATTTGAAAATTTTCTATCTTCATAACTTCCTTACGTAAAAGCTTTTTATCCTTCTTTCAAAGTTTAAAATAAGCTTTAAACTAAGCTGGGCACAGGAATAAAATCCTCCCTATCCTAAAAGGGTAACAGATATAAACCTAATTTAATATCAGTGATCTAAATACTGAAGCAACAGATTGCATCTATTCAGTGTAACTCTCCCAACTCCTTGGATACAGATGGCAGAGAGATCAATCCATTTTCAGTACCACAGGGTAAGATACGTAGTTATTTTGCACTTAATAGAGAGGTATTTTTTCCCTTCTGAAGTTAATGGTAAAATTTCTACTGGTATCACTGAAGCGGAATTTCACCCAGTGGAAGGAAATGAAAGGCTGGCAAAAATGAGAATTGCTAATATTCATGCTGAGCCAGGGCAAGACAGTCATTGTATACACATGCTTTCTGTATTAGTCAAAAAACTGTTTTTATTCTGCGGGTACCATCTGCTTCAGTGTCACAGCCATACAACCTCAAGGTAATAATTTATTTTGGTACACAGGCAAATAAAAGGATAAATTTTAAAAACAAATATTTTAAGAGAAGTTAGTATAAAAAAAATTTCAACATTGTTTAGGTCTCTGTTAGAACATTGGAGGGAAATCAGAGAGTTTGACACTAGGTTAATTAGATTTAAATAGCTTCAGAGACAGGGAGAGAGAAAGAATGTGCAACAGTAAAATACCATTCATCTTTGTAGCCAGATTGCTGTCGTCGAGACCTTTTAGAGGCTTGTTTCATGATTTTGTTTATGGTTCTGTAAAGAGAAACAATATTGACTGCTGACATTATCACGGCTTGTAATTTTTTCCCCCTTAACTTCACTGTGGCTCACTACACATAAAGTGATTTGTTTATCTTCATCTTCTTCTGCAATAAAATAGACAGATATCTCTTTTAATAAGATAAAATGATGTAACTGAAGGGCTCAATCTAAATTCAATCTCCCTCACTTGCAAATGCTGTGCATAATCTCCACCACAAACATAATTTGGCTTTGGAAAAGTTAAGCAGAAAATGTTTCTATTAAAGGCAATTTGAAGTGTGAGGTCATAGTCATAATTTCCTTACAGAGATACAAATGAAGGAGCAAACCCACTGAACTGAACTGTAATGCTGTGGATGAAGATCTTTCTTCATATCTGATCCAAGCCAAACCTTACTGAAGTTAGATTAAATACTACATCAAGTTAGGAAGAAAAGCAGACCTTTTTTTTTTCCATGATAGGTACAGGATAAGTTCTTGTTCTGTGTCTCCAGAGATATGGGGACATATTTATAGCCACCGCAAGATATGAATTAATTCATTAATACCGTATTAATGATATTAACATATATTAGTTAACATGTATTAATTATGTTATAATAATGATATTAACTACATGTATTTTAACTGTCTTGTTCTTAAAACAACATCTCAATATAATTCTAGGTCCCTCAGTGTAGAATGTGAGGCTGAGGAGAGAGAAACACTGACAATTGAATGTCATTGGAAACCAATGGTGACAGCACTGTGGCATTAAAGTGGGAAACAGGACAATATGGTGGAGGACTGAATTTCTCTTACTTCCTTTCTCATTGCAAATCTAAGCTTGCACATACACGGTACAGGGTATAAACGCACGCACAACATCACAGTTATAATGGAACTGAGACAGGATTTGGGTGAAAGCTGATGTGACCTCAAGCACTTAGAGGGCATTCTAAGGGGTAACAGCATAAAAACATGTGTATCAAGAGTGAATCAGATCTCTTTCTTCTATTGCAGCTTAGTGTTCACCTCCAGCAGGAAAAAGAAAGGAGGACAAATAGGTGCTCTGCAGACTACAGTTAAGTGCCAAGTCTTTTTCCTAAATGAGTATCCTAAAAAGCAACATGAGATCTTGGTTTGAATTGTTTTTCAGATGCAAAGAAAGCAAATTACTTACATTTTTAATCAGCTTCGCTCCCTACATGTCTCATTGCTATCTTATTAGACATACTATGATAAAGGCTATAGCCTTTGAGTACATCAGGCCAACTGTTCTTTTTTCTTAGAATGAGTCAAGATTTAAAAGGTTTGTTGGTTTTTTTTAACTAAAAGTGAAGCTCATTGTTGACTGGTTCTGAAGACACTTATATGTAAATAAATCCTGGGCAAGTTTTGCAGAAATAAAAACACCAGGAAAGAGTTTTTTTATCTTTTGCATATAATAGGTTAAACAGCCAAGCTTTTTAAGAGCACTTAACTTCTATACAGAGAGCAGAAAAGAAATGCATAAAATTACTTTGCTACAGCATGTTATGCTTGATGTGGAAAACAGAGGACTGCATTCACTCTGTACCTTCACACTGGAATGTTATTATATCACAGGCAGTGATATGAAAAACTGTTTTCAGATGATTTCTGAAGAAAGTATCAGTGACAAGGCATCAAGTGGTAAGGAAAATGCCTTGTTCAATGAAGCACTTATATGTGTTTGATATCTTTACCAAATTGATTCTGCTTGAGATGAACTGGTTCAAATCTTAAACTATTTCAATATGTAGCCTATGTACATAAATAATTGGTTCAGTATTTAAACTAGTTGTTTGTGGGTTTTTTAAAAATTCCTTATAGAAATCTAAATTGCTTTGAAATCACTTCCAAATCTGAATCATTTCAAAATGTGTCTTATACTGCATGATGACTGGTTTGACTGTTTGGCCACTAATGCAAGTGATGCTACACGTGGAGCCAGAGTTCAAAACTAGCAGTGAGAAGTTTGCACCTTTGATTGTCAGAGGCTGCAAGTTTAGGAAAGGTAACAAATTATTTTACTCAGTTCATACTGTCCCCATGGCCAAGCCTCAAAACAAACACAGTGGCTTCAAAGACAGTATTACAGGTTCTGCTGCAAGCTGAAGACAATTCTGTTTGTATGTTGTGATCACTTCACACTTTCCTCTGCAAATAATCTCATATTACAGTCCTACTTATGTGAAGGATTATCATGGAAAAATAATAAAAAGTGGTATGTTAAAGCTATGCCAAATATAAGACACATTTATCATGCTGTCAATGGAATTTCTTACCATATGTCTCAATGGATTTACTAAAATTAGTTTTGTTTTATACCTATAATAGCTATTGTTCATAATAATGGACACATATAGTGTATTTTACAAAAAGAAAGAGCAATTTTTAAGCAGCAGAACAAACATCAAACTGTGATACATGAGCCTTAAAAAAAGAAAATTTTAACCTTGTTGTAAAACTGTCTAAAACATTTCTTTAGGACTACTTGTGTAAAGCAAGAGCCAGAAAACAAGAGAGTATCCCTAAAGCTAATATTGCTGTTTTCTAAAACTGATATCAAGTTTAAGTGAGAAAGATTGGGTTAATTCAGCTCTTTTTCCACTCCCTAATGTAGTCTGTGTTGCATGCCCCAACTGGTGAAGAAAACCATCTTTTGGTAGCTCTGGTTTTGCTTCATGTAGACAGTATTTCAGCTGGCTTCTCTTCTTCCAGTGCCCATCTGGAAACTGCCAATATTGCTCTAGTTTCTCTTCTGAGAACATTCTGCCTGTGTGGTAAAGCCCATAGCAGGATAAAATAATCCAATATGACATGGCAAGAAAGAAAAATGGTTGATCTCTAGTGCTGTTTCCCAGGGCTCAGTGTTGGTGCCAGATCTGTTTAACACCTTTATCAATGATCTGGACAAGGGGATCAAGTGCACCCTCAGTAAGTTTGTTGATGACACCAAGCTGAGCAGATGTGTAGACCTGCTGGAGGGTAGAGGCTCTTCAGAGGGACCTGGACAGGATGGAATAATGGGCTGAGGCCAATTGTATGAAGTTTAACAAAAACCAAGGGATGAGTCTTGCACTTGGGCCACAACAACTCCATGCAGAACTACAGGCTTGGGAGTGTGTGTCTGGAAATCTGTCTGGAGGAAAAGGACCTGGAGGTGATGATTGAAAGTCATGGAAGATGAGCGAGTAGTGTGCCCAGAGGACCAAGAAGACCAATGGTATCCTGGCTTGTATCAGAATTAGTGTGATGAGCAGCACCAGGGAACTGATTACGCTCCTATACTTGTCACTGGGGAAGCTGCACCTTGAGTACTGTGTTCAGTGTTGAACTCCTCACTAGAAGAGGGACATTAAGGTGCTGAAGCATGTCCAGAGATGGACTATGAAGCTGATGAAGGGTCTGGAGCAGAAGTCTGATGAGGAGCAGCTGAGGGAACTGAGGTTGTTGAATCACAGAACCACAGAATCTTAAGAGTTGGAAGGGACCTTGAAAGATCATCTAGAGAAGAGGTGCCTGATGGGACACATGATCACTCCATGCAACTACCAGAAAGAAGGTTGTACCAAAGTGGCAGGAGGTCTCTTCTCAAAGGTAAAAAGTGATAAGACAAGAAGAAATAGTCTCAAGTTGTGCCAGGAGAGGTTTAAATTGAAGATTAAGAAGAAATTCTTCACAGAGGGGGTTGTTAGACACTGGAATGGGGCATGGGGAGGCAGTGGAGTCAGCATCCTCCAAGATATTTAAAAGACACATAGATGAGGTGCTTATGGACATGGTTTAGTGGTGGGCTTGGCAGTGTGAGATTAATGGTTGGACTATGATGACAATCTTAAGGTTGATGATCTTAAAGGTCTTTTTCAATCAAACAATTCTATGATTCTATGAACAGTAATGCAGTAATTTTATTGTCTGGTAGTACCTTGCAGATGTTGACCATCATGTTAAGGGCATTGCTAGAACTATATCTTTGCATTCAGTGAGTCTATCAGGAGGACTGGGTTTGGAGCTGCATAAATGAGGCTGACAAGACTTTTCTTAAGCAAAGTTTTTTTATACTCCTAGACTCTCATTTAAGCTTGGACAGAAAACATACCATGCTTGCTTAATTAAACATATTAATAATAATAGTTTAAGCTAGTATTAAGTCTAATTTCAGGTTTAAACAACAATATGGAGTTCCATTGTCCTGCCAGCTACTGTGGTCTCAAAACAGATGTTCTAAATACAGATGTAACAGATTTTGGAATAGGACTGAGGCTCTAGGATCAGCAATAGTAAACAGAAATAAACTAAATTCATTTTCATTGTGACTAGAATTCCATCAGACATGCAGGTGACTTATCTTGCTAAAGACTGCACTAATAGAATGGTCTGGGAAATTTCTCTAATGTGAAATAAATTTAATAGAAGTTTACAGCACTGGCATACAAAATATCCCATCCATTACTGCAAATACATAAGCTAACTCTGTTTGCCAAATGATTTTATACTATAGGTAATTTAACTAATTTGGTAAAAATATGAGAAGAAACTTTGGGCCTTCAGGATAAATACAATTACATTATTCACATCAAATGACAAATTTACCTTTAAAACAAGATATGAACTAAATACAGTTTTCACATTACTTTTCCAGCTTGTTCCATCTCAGCACAACTTCTTTGTCAGCTTTATGTTCTGCTTACACTCTTAATCCTTGTTTTACATAAAGGCTGACCACCAGCAGGAGAATCTGCAGCCCACTTCTCATCTATACATTTCTTTGGTAACTCCCACAACCAGGTCCTTGCAGTCAATACCTATAAAATAAAAGACACTACTAAATAGAAAGATGTTTTCCCCCCTAGTTCATATCAACTTAGTTTTTATTTAATTCCAAAGCCATAGACTGCATTTCAATCTCCAATGAATGTCAGCTGACACAGTTTATCTAATTCCCTCATGAAGTTTGAAAATTCCAGCCATATTTATGAAATCCAGTAAAGTTTTACGTGCACAAGTAATCCTCAAGGAAGTATAATCACTGCCTGACCTTAGTGGGAGGGTTAGCGTGAGAGAAGGTGGCAGGATTGGGCCCCAAGCTTTTATAAATATCACAGAATATCTCCAGATGAACATTCCACAGTTAGTTTTTATAGTGCGTCTTCCACAGCCAGCCCACATGGTCTAAAACACATTCATAGATGCCAAAACAATAACAAATTAAAGTTTGGTTTATAAAAGGACCTTGGCTCAAAGGCTGCTTACACAAGTTTGCATGCTGTTTACCCTGAAAAAGGTGTGGAACTGACCACAATGAGGTGACAACCTCAATTTCACTCACACATGAGGTGGGAAAACCAATAACAAAACTGCAGCATTAGGAAAGGACACTTTGTTTTTCCTGGCTTGTGCATGAATAAACCATGTTTTGTTAATAAAAAAAAAATGAAGTCATTTTGTGAAGCGGACTACAGAACATCTTGCTTCCCCCTTAACACATATAAGCATGTACATTTTCTAATGTGTATAAAAATATATATATGCCTGACTGTACACACATATCCACACTAAATATGATGATTCACAGAAGAATGAAGTCATAGATTATTATACTCCTAGTTCACTATCCCTTGCAGGAAGTGGAAGATTTTCATGGACTTCAGGGAAACTGGATTTCTAAGCATTACACTCTATGCCAAGCACGGGTTCTAGATTATCACCTGACTCCTGCCTGGACTTGAAAAACAGAGTTTTAGAAGAGCTACACACTGCTTCCCTAAACTGTTTAGATTTACCCTTATGGCTCGATTCTCCAGGATACTGTCAAAACTTAATGCTGTCTGTTAGAGTAGTATGCACAAGGAAACAGAGAGATGCCTTGAAAGATGAATCAGATTAATCCAAGCACTGTTCCTGTCCAATTCAAAAGGAATGTTCTCACAAATATTGGGTAGACCCAATAAGTAGTTTCAAAATAGACCAGTTTAAAAAGGGAATCAAATGTTTCACCACACCCATAACCACATTGTTTCACAAAAGTTTTTCTGCAAATGTTTTTCTTAAATGTTATACACAACTATATGATTGCATACATTTCATTAAACTTGGTCGTCCCCATAATTAACTGGGGATATCCCAAGCAATACATTAATTTCTAGTAGAGATACAAAAACTGAAGCATGCTTACTTGAACTTATGCTGTCAGCTCAATGCCAGAAAACATTCTACAAGAGATTACACAGACCAAGCAGATACATGTGGCAGGGACATTTCTATTAGAAACACTCTAAACAAAGCTATTTAGTATAGAGCACATTTTGCTTTAAAGATATACACATGGCATTAGAGCAAAGCTGGGAACAACTATATGAGCTTTAATTGACACTGAGGAAATATCTGTCAGTATTTATAATTCAAGAAAGCAAAGTGTCATAATGAGTTCACTGGAAATATCTCAGTTCTCTCCTGCACATATGTGCATGATATTTTCAGGCTATTAAGGTAAAAACTTCTTTTTAGAAAATACTGTTTTTCATTAAAGAGGAAAATCTTTGTATATGAAGTGCTACAGAAAATAAAAGTTTTCTGTTACAATCCTGGGACAATACAAAACCAACCCTGATAAGGAAAGAAAATATGCCTCAAATACGCTCTTCAGATTAATAGCTCTTCCCTGTCCTTTGGGAGGAAGGCAGTAATTCACCACTATCAGCAATTACTATACACAATGCACTTGCAGTATCTCAGATGTTTGGTTAATGAGTAGCAGGTAAAGTAAATCAAAATCTCCCACTAATCCCTGCCCATTTACTCTAGGAAGGAAGGAAATAAGCACAGAATAGCTCTGATGCAAGATCTAAGAAATCCAAAGGAGAAACAAAAATGGGTTCTGGAAATGCTTAACCTATATCCTGTTCTACCCCATATGGCTAATGGAATTATACGAATATAAGAAACAAAAGATTTAACCCACAGTAATTTTTGTATCCTAAATTCTTCTAAGGTCACACTGAAACACACTGTTGTCTTTTTTTTTCTTTTTCTATAAGAACATTCTAATACTTTGCAAACTGGCTGCACAATATACAAAGACTTCGTTTTCAACACCAGCCTTCAATCTGAAGTCAATTCTATATGTCATCTATATTACTTCCATTCTTTGATGTTATGACAGCGCTACAGACCAGCATCTGTTCTTTGACATTCAGATTCAAGTTTTATATTGGAAATGGTATTTTCATTTATACACCAAATTTAAAAAGTCTGAACCCTGTCACTGCCTCAGTATCATGCAAGCAACCAGGATGACTATTACCATAAAGTAAAATATTATTCTAAGTGTTTGTGCAGTATAGACTGCATCGATATAAAGCATTCAAACCTAGTATTTCTGTTAACACAGCTCTTCCCATAGCCACTTTTGGGAGAAAGAAAGTAATCTTTTTATTACATGCAAAACCAGTAAGCCTCTACATGCAAAACCAGTAAAAGCTCTGGCAGCCCTAGAATCAACAGGATCCAAATCCCCATCAGATTCTTCTGAAAATTGGCAGAGTTTAGCTTGTGAGCAAGCCTGTGAAACAGATACATTCAGACTCATACTTCACCCCTCTGGTAAACTGGTTGTTGGAACACCTGTATTGTCGGCCTAAACTTTCAAACATTTCAAAGCTCATTACTGTAACTGTTCACCAAATGGAAAAAATAATTCTTCAGCAGCATGAATCAACCACAAAAAAACCAAACAACAGTTTTAATTTGAAGACAGGCTATAATCAAGCTAGAATGGGATCTGGAGCTGAATGTTACTTCTTTCTTACACACCTCTTTATTTGCCAAGCTAATGATTCATTTCAAATTTGTGCTAATGAAACACAGCATCGTCATAGGTCTGGAGCTGCACGGGCTCCCATGAATAATGTCTTCACTTGCAAACTCTACCTATTTTAGGCCTGACTCTCCTTTGAGCACATTTTACCAAATGGTCCAAGATAGATTCTATATTACTGTGTACAATATAATTGACTGCAGACAGTAAATCGGTGAATAAGCTTATAGAAAATAACATGCTTGAATTCGGAGTGCTTGCCTAAGACAATTAAGGTTAGCATAGGATACATTTTAATCCTCCATTTGTACAGCAGAAAGAATGGTAACGGGAAACTTTGCTACTGCATTTGAAGAATTCAGATACTTTATTTTACGATTTTAACTAGGACACATATGAAGTAGGTTAATTACATTTTTAGGTGCCATAAGCAAAACCACAGAAATATTTCTGAATTTCATGCTCCTAGGACCTTCTAGTAATATAAATAGTTTTGAATAATCATGAATCATGCCCTAAAGCAGATTTACAACCTCATTAAGGTATGAGCCAGTGTACAAGATTAGTTACAATCACGCTGCTTTTTGTAGGTCAGTAATTCATTAGTTACACATCTTTGTTGTACACACAAGGGTTGTGTCCTTCCATCAGGAAAGAAAAGACACGTAAATGTAAATTACTGAAAAATATTTGTATAATTCTTTTGTTCTAAAATCTTCTTTAGCTTTCTCTATGTAGTAGGACCCCCCATATGATTCAACATCTTGTTGACCTGGACATTTGTTTTCAGTAGATTTTGCTCTCTACATTTACATTCACTCTCCTAGTAATAACTTCACTAGTTTTATTATTTCATTCCACACAGATCGTAGATCATGCATTCATTCTAATAATTTATCGCTCTTCCTTTCTGACATAATTAATCTGTCAGACACTTTAAGGTTTAAAATCCCTTTGCAACAAGCATTTGATGCATCCAAGTCAAATCTCCTCCAGAAAATTAAAATTTTCCACAGCTCTTCTCAATCTGGATATAGTTGGCAGCAACTTAAA
The DNA here is from genome assembly GCA_013401255.1 of Urocolius indicus. NCBI lineage: Eukaryota > Metazoa > Chordata > Aves > Coliiformes > Coliidae > Urocolius > Urocolius indicus. Next base: position 214,361 of record WBNH01010201.1, read on the forward strand.
CCACATCCTTATGTTTTCTTACATTCTAATGGAATTCCAACAGTTTAGTTTAGGACAAAACCAAAAAAAAATTATAATACACACATACCCCACTCCAGGCCCAAGTTTATTGGGTAAGGCAACATTTTCTGCAATATGCCTTAAGATCTGTTTAAAAAGAGTAGCTCTTCAGGGTTTGCCACTTACTTTGTTGTTTGTCCATAGCTGTTCACAGAATATACCAACAGTTTTCCAGGAATTCAGGAAAAGACAGCCCTTTATTGTTCAAAGCTCATGATCTAAGAAACAGGAAAGTCAATTAAAGGTCTGTGACGTTAAAAAAATAAAGTATTTTTAAAGCACATTTTCATTCTGCCTGAACACTAGCTTACCAAGATAGTCTCTGGGTTTTTGCCCTTGCTTTCAGGAGGAAGGCAGATATATCTGAGGTATATGTAGTGAGGCATAAAACACGTGTGACATTTACATGCAAGTAGAGTATCCAATAGGAGAAAGCAACATCTTTTCTTTTTATTTCTACGAAGGCTATTCAAGACACTGAAGCATTAATAGTATGAAGTGCTTTTTGCCCTCTGCTTTAGAGAAAGGTTAGCACATCTGTTGCTCTTGGATTTATTTTTATTTGGTTTAGGGGTCATTATTTGTCTGGGGAGAGACATAAGGCCTCATTTAGAAACAGAAGTTAAGGTGACAGACATTATGAAAAATATCTAGAAATCTACTTTCAGCTGCTTACACAGTTGGCTTTAAAGCATCCCGCTCAAGATTAGATAGTAGCATGTATCAATCCGAGGTGGTGAGCCTTGTTTGTATATTTTACTCAGCGTTTTGAAAGGCTGTCAGGGATTACAGTAAGAAATGCTGCTGATACCTTTCAGTACATTTGCTAGGTTAATCTAGTTTAGCTATGCTAAAGTAGACTGAATAGAAAAGTTGCACACACACATATGTGTACACAAAACCACACACTCTTAACAGCACAGTCTTTTAAAGGTCTAGCTTACTTGATTTTAAGAACAGGAACTGCACTTGAGCAATGTTCCTCACAAGATTCATTACATTTTGCCTTAAAGGCTTCCTGTCATTAAAGAAAAAAAATAAAATCTTTTAGGGTTTACATTTTATTTAGTTCTTTAACATTCTCTAAGCATTTTGAATGAAATATACTGTTCAATTACTCCTTTAAGGCAACGTGATTTCCACATTCTATTAATTTCTCTTCCCATTTCTCAACTGTTTCATTGAAATGTTCAAAGAATGTCCCAAAGGAAGCAATAGCATATTAATTATTGTTTGGTTTATTCTTTAAAGAAGAGTAATTTAGATTATTTTATTATGTTCCAGATAATGATTGCCTAACTAGATAATGTAAGCAAAGTAAAGTAAACTTGAAACAGAGTTTAATTACAAAAATCATGGTTGGAACTTTGTAGCAATGCATTTGTAGCAGAGTAAGACCCAATACTTCAGTTCACAGTGCAGGAAAGACTATCATTATCACAGTGGTAACAAAGTCATGCAGGAAAAAAAGCTTCAGTCAAAGAGTAAATAATACAATTGAAAAAGAATGTAAAAGAATAGTGTAACGTCACTGTAGAGGACTCCCAATCTTGTTTGTCTTATGCACAAGATTATGTCCCAGTTATAGCTATTACAGTGGCCAAATGCCTGTTTTAACTGATGCCAGCCACATTTTTCCTCGGGAGGTAGTGCGGTATCTGGAAAACAGACATACATGATCCTACCTTCTCCTTATTGGCATCACAATGAAAAGGTAGTGTCAGAATAATTATTTCAGCTCAGTATACCTTAAGATGATCTGGAATCACATACACAAGTGTTAAAGGCAGCCTGTCTCATCATTTACGTATAGAGTAGGATTTAATAACTTTAGAATTCAGATCCCATAGAATTAGATCAGATAAATCAGTCTCAGACTACTGGGGAAAATGCAAGCCAGTAGCTAGAAGTTGTTCAGCCTCATAAAGCAAGTCCTTGCTATCACAGATAAATTTAGGGGAGAGATTGTGAGAGCATTCCCATTTATAGATACTGAAAGACTCCACATGAAGGCAAGATGATGGGACTGATGAAGATAGGCTGAGAAGGGTTATCCTCTAAAATATTTTTTTTTGTATACGACTGCATGAATGACCATGCAACTCCAGTCATTCAATTGACAGATTCATTATGTAAATAGACTTGTTTACATAATCAGGTAGTTGTTTACAAACTACCTGATAAGATGCTTCCTAAGGTCCTGAGGGAGTCAGCTGAGGTAGTTAGTTGCCAGGTCATTTTCCATCATATTTGAAAAGTCATGGCAGTCAAAGTCACCTGTGACTGGAAGAATGGGAATATCACATCCATTTTTAAGGAGGATAATAAGGAGAACCCTGTGGAACTACCAACCAGTCCGTCACTCTCACAGTAAAATGATTTCTTCTTATGTTCAAACGGAACTTTTTGTGTTTCAGCTTCTTTCCATTACCCCTTGTCCTGTTGCTAGCTACAATAGAGAAAAGGGATGTCTCAACCTCCTGATATCCACCATTTAGATACTTCTGAATGTTAATGAGATCCCCCCTCAGTCTCCACTTAGCTAGACTAAACAGCCCCAGTTCCTGCAGCCTTTCCTCATAAGGAAGATGCTCCAGTCCCCTGGTCATGATTTTTCTGTAGGCAGCATCTTTCAAATGAAGTTAAAGAATGAGGTCTCTATAGGCTGCTTCAAAAACCTAAAAGACTGATTTCCTCCTTCAGTGGAATATTCAGATTTTGAGAAACAAACAAGACAACCTAAGCAAACAAACTTCAGCCAGTATAACGAACTATTTACCCCAAGGCGTGGTTTGGTCCTCATACGGGAAGAACTATTTTTGCCATAGTACTGAAAGTTACATGAATGTTATATTTAAGCAAATAATGTAAACTTTTCTGCATTGCTGTTACTATTTCCTTCGTAACTTTAGCACTATCCTTGCCCTTGAACTCACTCCAAGTGTCCTATAGCTGGGTAGGACTGTCATGTCAAATTGCCTTACCATCACGTTACTACTACTGCTGTAGCTCTTGGGCCTATTTGTAAGTCTGCATCATCAGTAAGTAAGGAGGCAATTGATCTCCACATTATATTAAGTAACTTCTTGACATTAAAGACTGAAAAAAATTGCCTTCTCACAGTGTGTAAGTTTCCCATTTTCTAGGTGCTGAGTCTAAGGCACCCCTGAGTAGGATTCATTTTAACTAATTCTAGTCATCTAACTTTTAGATGCATAAACTAAACTACGTTTGATTACTTCCTTCAGAGTCAGAAAGAAAGAGGCATTTTCACAAAGTGTTTCAGCTGCCCTATCTCGGTCATTTTTTTAGTAAAAGATCAATTATTTGGAGCTTCACAGAGAAGATAATCATCTGCAAATAAGGGAGCAACACAATAAACAATAACAAGAGAAAAAAACAGTATTCTATATTATTCATTTGAAAGAACAAATAATATGCAAATACAAGACTTACAAAACAAATGTCCAGACACAAAATATCTCATAACTTTCTGAAGTGTTAACACGGCATCTGTATTGCAACCTCACTTCCCAAAAAAACCATATAACCTTTGAGCACATCAACAATACTGTGCAAGCAATTTCTTTGGAGAACAATCTTTCCGTAAGAACTACCAGAAATACATTAATGGAATGATTTTGAAGTAAAATTCTTAAGCATTCATCCTTACAGAACATAACTCAGACACTGAAAAATGAAATCCACTGAAATCAATCTGCTTTGCAGCAAAAAAAAAAAAAAAAA
>WBNH01010201.1:218187-279472 GCA_013401255.1 Urocolius indicus
ATTGAAAAAGAATGTAAAAGAATAGTGTAACGTCACTGTAGAGGACTCCCAATCTTGTTTGTCTTATGCACAAGATTATGTCCCAGTTATAGCTATTACAGTGGCCAAATGCCTGTTTTAACTGATGCCAGCCACATTTTTCCTCGGGAGGTAGTGCGGTATCTGGAAAACAGACATACATGATCCTACCTTCTCCTTATTGGCATCACAATGAAAAGGTAGTGTCAGAATAATTATTTCAGCTCAGTATACCTTAAGATGATCTGGAATCACATACACAAGTGTTAAAGGCAGCCTGTCTCATCATTTACGTATAGAGTAGGATTTAATAACTTTAGAATTCAGATCCCATAGAATTAGATCAGATAAATCAGTCTCAGACTACTGGGGAAAATGCAAGCCAGTAGCTAGAAGTTGTTCAGCCTCATAAAGCAAGTCCTTGCTATCACAGATAAATTTAGGGGAGAGATTGTGAGAGCATTCCCATTTATAGATACTGAAAGACTCCACATGAAGGCAAGATGATGGGACTGATGAAGATAGGCTGAGAAGGGTTATCCTCTAAAATATTTTTTTTTGTATACGACTGCATGAATGACCATGCAACTCCAGTCATTCAATTGACAGATTCATTATGTAAATAGACTTGTTTACATAATCAGGTAGTTGTTTACAAACTACCTGATAAGATGCTTCCTAAGGTCCTGAGGGAGTCAGCTGAGGTAGTTAGTTGCCAGGTCATTTTCCATCATATTTGAAAAGTCATGGCAGTCAAAGTCACCTGTGACTGGAAGAATGGGAATATCACATCCATTTTTAAGGAGGATAATAAGGAGAACCCTGTGGAACTACCAACCAGTCCGTCACTCTCACAGTAAAATGATTTCTTCTTATGTTCAAACGGAACTTTTTGTGTTTCAGCTTCTTTCCATTACCCCTTGTCCTGTTGCTAGCTACAATAGAGAAAAGGGATGTCTCAACCTCCTGATATCCACCATTTAGATACTTCTGAATGTTAATGAGATCCCCCCTCAGTCTCCACTTAGCTAGACTAAACAGCCCCAGTTCCTGCAGCCTTTCCTCATAAGGAAGATGCTCCAGTCCCCTGGTCATGATTTTTCTGTAGGCAGCATCTTTCAAATGAAGTTAAAGAATGAGGTCTCTATAGGCTGCTTCAAAAACCTAAAAGACTGATTTCCTCCTTCAGTGGAATATTCAGATTTTGAGAAACAAACAAGACAACCTAAGCAAACAAACTTCAGCCAGTATAACGAACTATTTACCCCAAGGCGTGGTTTGGTCCTCATACGGGAAGAACTATTTTTGCCATAGTACTGAAAGTTACATGAATGTTATATTTAAGCAAATAATGTAAACTTTTCTGCATTGCTGTTACTATTTCCTTCGTAACTTTAGCACTATCCTTGCCCTTGAACTCACTCCAAGTGTCCTATAGCTGGGTAGGACTGTCATGTCAAATTGCCTTACCATCACGTTACTACTACTGCTGTAGCTCTTGGGCCTATTTGTAAGTCTGCATCATCAGTAAGTAAGGAGGCAATTGATCTCCACATTATATTAAGTAACTTCTTGACATTAAAGACTGAAAAAAATTGCCTTCTCACAGTGTGTAAGTTTCCCATTTTCTAGGTGCTGAGTCTAAGGCACCCCTGAGTAGGATTCATTTTAACTAATTCTAGTCATCTAACTTTTAGATGCATAAACTAAACTACGTTTGATTACTTCCTTCAGAGTCAGAAAGAAAGAGGCATTTTCACAAAGTGTTTCAGCTGCCCTATCTCGGTCATTTTTTTAGTAAAAGATCAATTATTTGGAGCTTCACAGAGAAGATAATCATCTGCAAATAAGGGAGCAACACAATAAACAATAACAAGAGAAAAAAACAGTATTCTATATTATTCATTTGAAAGAACAAATAATATGCAAATACAAGACTTACAAAACAAATGTCCAGACACAAAATATCTCATAACTTTCTGAAGTGTTAACACGGCATCTGTATTGCAACCTCACTTCCCAAAAAAACCATATAACCTTTGAGCACATCAACAATACTGTGCAAGCAATTTCTTTGGAGAACAATCTTTCCGTAAGAACTACCAGAAATACATTAATGGAATGATTTTGAAGTAAAATTCTTAAGCATTCATCCTTACAGAACATAACTCAGACACTGAAAAATGAAATCCACTGAAATCAATCTGCTTTGCAGCAAAAAAAAAAAAAAAAAAAAAAAAAAGCGCCTCTTGACCTATGAAGTAAAAGACAGCTGTGTTTCAGGTTTTGGGGTTTTTTGCTGTTTTTTTTTTTAAATTATTACATTGGGTAAAGCTTGTTCTCAGACTTTCCCAAGATTAATGAATAATGCCTTGTTACAACATCACCACATCCTGTATCTTGTAAACTCTAACTTCTGATTTGTCATTGATGTATTTCATGACAATGAAGTGTAGAAAGTTATCTTTTTGTTTATTCTACAAATAATTTAGCCTTTCAGAGTATTTTAAGTCTATAGATTATGCCTACAAATTAATATACAGATTTCATAGCAAATGCTACAATTGGTGTCACCTTTCCTGTCAACATTGGAATTAAATAGCCATGCTAAAATAAAATTTAAAAAAATGTTAACTTGCTTTCTTACTTATTACAAATACAATGAGAAATTTTGTTTAAAGCAAAATGACAAAACAGTTCAAGGGATTAATTACCTACCAATACGTTATTTGAAGCAGTGTTCCAATGACACAGATTATGTAATTATGTTTAAAGTACTTTATCCTAATTTTTAAACAGCTTTTGGGTAAAGATGTTAACTTGACACATAGAAGCACTTTGAGACATAGCAAGATTACAGGATTGTGAATGATAACACATCAAGAAGGTCTACTTCTTCATATTTCTAAGTAACATCATTTTTTCCTCATTCTCAATTTATTTGCTTCCATTTACTTCCATCTTTTGATGTAAATGTTTTTGCTTTCTGAATTAGTGAAAAACATAACAGTTCATCTTTATTTCATTTTAGCAGGCACCTCAGATCTTAACCAGGTGTATACTAATATATCATACAGCTATATATGTATGCATATCACTCCAATTTAAATATACTTTCACTGACCTAGCAACCTAAATTGCCTATAAATCATGATCACTACAGGTGTTTCTTGCCCCAGGACATGTAAGCATCAAACTTTTCCATATGAAACAGCTTTTCTGACAAAATCATGCTCAAGATTAAAACCAAATGTTAACCAATAAAATCAATTAGTAAATAAATAAAACTGTTTTTATGAAATCTTAGGACTTGGAAAGATTCAACATATCTTCTAGTCCACCTGCTAAAGTAGCATGAAGGCTAGCTAAGAAATTGCTGGAAATGTCAGAACAATAGATACTCCACCATCTCAGGAAACATATTCTCTTCTCTACCTTAATTTACTATCTAATTTAATTAGCTGCATTTATATGTTTTATTCACAAGAGACATACACAAATTTTTGTTTTGCAACTGCATTAACATATTGACGGGCTGATATAATAGTTCACTTTCTAAGTGAAGAAAGCTCAAATCATTTTTCCTGAACACTTAATCATTCTTATTCTTCCCCTCGGTGAAGAATTCTCTTCAACTGGTCCACATCTTCTTTTAAATGTGACAACCCAAACTGATAATGCTAATGCTGAGGCCATAACTATCCTAATCACTTCATGCAGGCTGTCATCCTCATTATGTATCCTCTAAGATAGCTCCCTTTCTTATAACTTTGTAGCACTGTCAACTGCATTGAATCTTGGCACACTGTAACACCAAGATCATTTTCGACAAAACTGTTACTTACCCAGTTGTTGCCACCATCACCTTTAGGCAGATCTCTCCTAAACTCTTAAGTGCTTGCTGTCATTCCTTTCACTTGCTCAGTGTCTCCCAGCTTGCAAAGACATTTTCAAATTTAAATCCTAGAATAAGTCCTCAGTGTCCTCCAGCTTCATCTCAAATGCAAATTTGATATGACTTCTATTCCATCATCCAGATCATTCATGAACGTATTAAGTACTGCCTGATCAAAGACTCATTCCTACCAAACCCTACTTAGAATTTAACTTTCCGTTTTGAGAGAAAAGCATTCATAACTATCTCCAAACACTTCTGCAAAACAGACCAGTACCCACCTTACAGCAGATGCATCAAGACTATTTTATCAGCCTGGATATAAGAATGCAACAAGAACCTCAAAAGCAAGATACATGTGAAACTGTTTCTCCTCTAACCACAAGGCCTGCCAACACTCTGGCAGACAGAAAATAAACTGATGTGGTACAATTTCCCCATGACAAATTCATTCTGACTGTTAATCATCCTGGTTTTCACTTTTTCACAAATACTTTTGTTGTTTCTAGTAATATTTCTTTTTGTTAGAATTGAATCAAAGTTAACTTGTTTATAATATTATACCTGCTTTCTCTCCCTTGTAAGGCAGGCACTGTTTTTTCCTTCCTCCATTCTTTCATGTCTTAACTAGCCTTACAAAAAAGTTTCCAACAGATAGTGTAGAAGTCTTGAATAATTCATTAACAGGCAGTAACATAAAATCTCAATACAGATACATTTTACTGTCAAGTTGATTGTTTGCATGTCTATGGCAGTCCAGAGCAAGAAAATTAAATTTACTCTCAATGAGCTAGATTGTCAGAAAAAGATTCTCACTATTGCAATCAATTGCAAGTCATTCTTATTCAATTAATCTTAATGTGTCATTATGACAAGATATTTACATTAAAAAAAAATCCACTGGTAAAGTAGTATAATGTTCAAGACATCAATTTTTTTCTTCACCTAACTTGACAGAGCTGTTTTGATCCCTTGCAAAAAAAAAATGTCTGGTGTAAAAACAAAGCGCTCACTGACATTTGAGGTTGAGCTTTACTCATCTGTCCTTTTTCTGGAACCTGAAACGTCGACATGACATTAATCCCAAGCAGCTGCTTTACACAACAGAAGGAGTTTGTTATGGAGGGCTATTTTAAAAGTCCAAGTAAGTAATTAATAATCAAATGTATAAGAAAAACTTCACAAAATGCTTAATTTTTTTCCTGATACGGTCACATTAATTTTTATGACAATTTTAAACTGCAGAAAGGGATAATTATTTATCTAGTTGTGGACAACTGAAGCTGTACAGCATGAAGCCTAACAAGGCTTCAAAATGGGCATCAGAAATCCGAAGTGCAAGCTATGCAGGATAAGGCTATTAATAGATAATTACAATAGCTATAAAGGATAGCTGTATCCTTCACATAATCCTATTGAGGAATTACTAGCTTTTGTTTAATGTTGCAAAGTCAAATTGAAATTCTGAGTTTATTAGAAAGTACGTTCAGAATATATGCTAAGACTATAGGACATCCAATTTAGATCTTTAGGGAAAGAATACACTAAAAGGTAGCTGCCAGATGAAGCAATATATCTTGTTCAGCACAGAGCAATTACGTTGGATTTATTAAACCTTCTCATGAAAGAAAATACAATATCATGTTTTACAAATAATGTCCTGAAAGTGAACTGCAAAGCTTAAAGTTATGGATCTAGAAACATCCAAACAGCCTCTCAACAGAAAAGGATATTCATGAGATGTTGTTCATGTAAGTCTTCGATTTCAAAGGTCAATAGTAATGTTATATAATATTTTTTTTTAAATCTTAATAGATCCAAAATAGATTAATAAATTCCTTACTTGAATCAAAGAATGACACAGACATGCCAGCTTCCTGAACATGAAAGCTTCAGTGCTAGATTTTTTTTGTAACAAGACTGAAGGGTTTTAAACACGTTGGCAGCTAACTAGATTATATATTAAATATTTCTCTTCATCTTATTTTACAGACTTCCATTTACTGAATGAGCAAATAAGAAAATACCCATAGCATTTTTTCTAAAGTCTACATCTAAATCTCTATTTTTAGCCGAAATTCAAAGCCCTTTCGTTTTCTACAAACACTATTAAATTATCTTCAAATTTTAATCAAACCAAAAGTGTAGAAAAGAGATGTAGCCACAAATCATATAGATACAAAATTTAAGTCTGGTAGTTGTGGATGTTTTTTAATCCTTCTATGAAAAACAAAACAAAAAACCACAACAAAACAACAACAACAGGAAACTCAACAATAAAAACGCGTGTATTACATTTACTAAGGTGAGACAAAACAGAAAAAACCTCACATGAAGCATACTGGTTGTTCCAGTGTTCATCAAAAGCTTTGCATGTAATTCTAGATATTGTAATCAAATTTTTAATTGCTACAAGTGTTGAAAAATATCTCCTTGTACAGACATAGAAAGATTATTTCCCAAGACTCAGAACAGTAACATATTTTCACAATTATTCATGCATTCACATAATCTGTGATTCTCTCTTTTCTGGAACCATGCCAGTAGCATTAGGAGTGGTTTCCTCTTCTAAAGTTACGTCTGTATAACTTCTGGAACATACATTGCAGCTACAGTTCAGAATTTTGTCCCAATTCCTCTATCTGGTTTCAGGAGTTACACATGGACAGAAAAAAAAAGTATGCTTGAAGATATTCAAGGAAGACAAACTTCTCTTTTCATTCTTTCTCCCTGTTAAATCAACCCATCTTAATAACCAAAGCTACCTACTTATTTCCTAATTGCTTTAGTATCTCACAAGAGGATATTTCCATCACCATTTGATTCATCAGACACTGGATAAGTAGACTAGGACTTTTTAGCAAGAAATGAGGTGAACAAGTATAGAGAAAAGAAATCTATAAAAACAAATGACAAATTCAGTGGCAAGGACTATAGGGTATTAAATGAAAGTAGTAGACCGAAGATACAACAGGGAAAAGTATCTTAAGATGTAGAACTTAGTGCTATATGTAGTAAATGCTCAGAGTCAAAAGCTCTGACACATTAAACAGAGCACTACCTTTGGTGCAGAAAGTCCATCAGCTGTAGACTGTTGGAAGCTAAGTAATATGAAAAAGTATCAGTAAGTGTTTGCCTCAGTTTTGTACTCTTTAGCTCTTTGATTTTAGAGACTTGAAAAGCAGTCTTCTGATAAAACAGGTTGCTGATATGACTACTATGGTTATTTTTAAGGTCTAGTAAAAACTCCTAAACACAGGTGGAATATCCTGAGCACCAAAGAATTTGTAAGAGACAGGTCTAAACTTTGCTTAGAATCTATGGAATCTGTGGTAGTTTGACCCTGGCTAGATGTCAGGCACCCACCACGCCACTTGATCACCCACCTCCTCAACAAGCCAGAGAAAGGGAGAAAATAAGACAAATGTCTCGTGGGTTAAGATAAAAGCAGTTTAATATAAAGATAGCAAAGCCGCGCGCAAGAAGCAAAGCAAAGCAGATAAAGCTGTTACTCTCTACTTCCCATCAGCAGCGATGTCCGGCCACCTCCTGAGAAGCAGGGCTTCAGTACATGTGACGGTTGCTTTTGGAAGGCCCAGAATGAATCTTGCCTCTCCCCCTCCTGCTCCTCTCCCCCAGTTTATATTACTGAGCTGACGTCATATGGTATGGAATATCTCCTTGGTCAGCCTGGGTCAGCTGTCCCAGCGATGGTCCCTCCCAAGATCATGCCCACCCACCACTGTTGGTGAAGGTGAGGGAAGGAATGCTGGAGGGACAGGCTTGATGTTATGCAAGTGGTAGTCATAATATTGATATCAACAACAAGCACAGCATTGCAAGAGCTACTGTGGAAAATCACTACCATCCCAGACCCACTACAGAATCTAACATAAAAATTTTTAAGTTCTTAATTTATTAAATACTGAATTAAAACTATTTTTTTTCCTTTTTGGATATATAACATCACTAAATGAAGAAATCTGAAAACAGATTTGAAATGTTCAGGAGACAAAATATAGGATTCTGTTTTAATATTCTCCAAATAGTCTTTCAGAAACTCAGTCTAAGTTATTAATGATTTTTAAAACATGATGTTTAGCTTGCAAGAGCTCCATTCTTTCTCCTTCAATGTTTCTTAAATCAACAACTTAACATTTTCTAATGAAAAATGCTCCCAGAGCAAACAGTAGAAAGAAAAAGAGGTAAGAAATCTAGGTTTTGTCTGAAAAAACCATTACATTCTAGGGTAGATCTTTACCTTAGTAAAATTGCTTACAAGACATCTTTTGTAGTGGATGTAGTTTAGTTAAGCTATGATTAAATGACTGCCTCTATCTACAGACTTCTTACAACCACACAGATAAGCTCTGGGATTTACCATTAAAGCAGAACATGCGGTTCTCTTTTACTTCTACTTATAAGGCAGACTTGTATAACATATGAAAATGGAAAATCTTAAACTTGGAAAATTAAGATGATCATTAAGTGTGATAACTATAGTCAAATATGTTTATGTTTTCAAAATAGAAAAAAAAATATACTTTATTTACCTTCCAAAACAATTGTACTTTGATTCCCTAACTTATTCATCTGACTTCCAGTACACCTAGGTAGAGTCACTGTTTTGTACATTTATAAAACAGAAACAAACCTGAGGAGAGAAGACACAGAAAACAAAGCAGAAACCAGTCTAAACCAAGACTGCTTATCATGAATCTGCAAGAGCCTCTAAAGATACTTGAACTGGGCAAAGAGTCACTGGCCAAGACTGCTTCCATTTCTGGCCACCAATGGCAACTCCTTTGTGTGCACCTGCAAGAAAAGAGAGGAAAGTTACTTCTACTAAACATCTGAAAAACAGATGTCAGCTTGAGCTACCACATAAACAGTTTCAGTCAAAAGATACAATTACTGTCAACGGAAAACGTTATCCTAGACTACGGGAAATTTGAAATAAGAGCTAGAAGTGTTTATCAAAGGAGCAATGGTCTCACATCAACACTTCCTTTCATTACTCACTGAAACAGTCCCTCCTGTTCCGGGATCTTAAACAGCAACCTGTGCAAACTAATTTTTCTTATGATTATGATTTTTATCTATTCTTCTTGTTTCTCCTTCTACATCCTCTTTAATTCTCCTCCTTTCAATTGTTGCCTCTGGAAGACCATTTCCAAATCCTTCACAGACAAGCAAGTGCAACTTAACTCTACAACTCTTTCCAGATTTAGATGGCAACAGGAAAACTTAAAACTGTGACAGAACAGTCCATTTTGTTAATATTTTGTGGAATCTTCTTCCACTATTTTTCCTGCTTCAAAAATACGTCACTCAAATTTGGGGCTCTGACAAACATACAGGGCAAGGCTAGCAGAAGCAAGAAAAAAAGCAACGTAGGCAAGAAACTCAGACCATTATTCATCATGAAGATATCTTATATCACTTAAGACTGATAATCAATTAGAAAGCTACATATTTACTGTATAGTCTCACCATTGTAGTGTAAAAGAGGCTTCCAAGAATCTGACAGTAAAATAAACAGAGCCGTTACTAATATTAAGTATAAAGCATTTCTTACACTTAATAGTATCTGATGTTGCGATCCCACCACACTGCATTCCTAACAGGAACATCCGTCAGTTGGGAAATTTTACAGGCTACCAAAACATAATGTTTAATACAATCATTTTCTACTTTCTTGAAACATTAATTCTTATTGAGATGCCTGCATGCAATTAAATGAGACACAAACATGGATATCCTCTACTGCACTCTGAGGCTCATGGTGCCTTTCAGCAGTAATACAGGAGTTCTATCAGGTCCAGCATTTGGCAGTTCAGCTCTGAGTGGGTAAAATAACTACATTTTGTGCAACAGATTTTGGTTACTTTTATTCCAAAAACCCAGTTATGAACACATTAAAATAATGAATAAAAGGCTTCCGCTAACATGAGAAGATGCATTGTTTGCTTTTCAAAAATTCTGCTTAAAGCAGGAAAAAAGATGAGCTTTCAGGATAGCAGTTAAGAGGACTCAATGGGGTATTTAGTAAAAACCTTAAATGAAATGGAAGTCTATAATGGCAGGCAAAGAATAAGAATTCTGCTCCTACTCACAGTTGCTACATTGGCTGCATTCTATGTCTAACCGATGGGTCATTAAAAAAATGGACAATAATAATATCTGTGAGCCTCCTTGTTTGAGAAGCACAGCCAATCTGAACAACTCAGTCATATTGAATTACCTGTGTTTCATGTTAACATAATGCAAACATTTGTAACTAACAGCAGCCTTACATTTTAGGAAAATAACCACCATTTGGAAGGTATTGTGGAAGCTGTAATTTCCTACATATTTAAAAAGTGACTAAAGTTATAGACCAAAAAACCATCAAGAACTAGTAAACACAAAGAAAACACACATATTCCTGAGACACAAAGAGTGAAGGAAGCTGCAGAAGCAACTGTGAATTGTTGTCCTGTTCTTTTTCCTAGGTGTCTGCTCTTGGTCACTGGTAAAGATAAGACCCTGGATTAGACAGATATTTGGTCTGACTCAGTATAAGTTCACCCCACGCAAACTAATTTATTTCTTCATCATAGTGCCTTTCAAGTGCCAAACAATGGTATAAAAGTTTTATTGTTTACATAAAAGGAAAATGACTTCTCCAAATAAAAACGTCTAAGTAATGGGCTTGCTTTAAGTACAAATTCATGAATAAACCATAATTTTTATTGACCTTTTAAATTCTAAATTTCCCCTTTTAATCATGCTGATGTCATTAGCTCCATCTCCTACTGCCAGCATGACTGCCTTCCTGTTTCCCAATCAGCATTGGTATTTGTAAGAGTGACTCAACATCAAATCCTAGTTTTACATATACAGTCAAGTTCCAAGAACTTTCTCCAAGTCATATTCAATAGCAAGAGTCTGAAAACTTCTCGTAAGACAGCTGTTTCATTGCTATTGTAAGACAATATGATGTTGGTCACTCCTTTCATTTAATGAGTAGGGTATACTCTGTAGCAAAGTCAAAGGTATTTTAAGAAACTGAAACATTTAGCAGAAAACCTCATTCTTTCCTTGTGCATATAAACACACATACAATGTCAGGACACACTGTAAGATTATTAAACACATTTTCTTGCAAAAGTTTGTGATTTCACTTTTACCCACTAAATGTTAAAAGAAGATAATTCCTTAAAATTTGCTACTTGAGAAAAACAGCTTTCCAGCTAACATTGGGAGGATTAAAGAGTAAACAAAAAGACTCACTAAATTGAACTATCAACTCGATAGGCATTTAGCACAGGAATTTGTATTTCTCTGATTCAGTACTTGGAAGAACATCCTCATTTTAAACTTTTGCAATTGTCCTTACGTAATGTTCAGTCATACTCTCAAACAGTTATCTTTTGGATTTATATTTAATACTACAGATAAATCCACAGGGAATGCAGCCAGGAACAAAAATCCTAGAGCATCTGCATATCTATCATAGGATACACTTTATTATGTGAACTGTCGCATTAAAATATAATGTAAAGAAAACCTTTCTGCTGTTTTGGAGTGCTATAAATTACAGGATATGCCAGTGAAATATAAGGAAAAATGCACAGAAACAAGGAAAACATGTACTGCAAACTCTGGGCAAAACAGAAGGACAGGTGGAGACTAGATCTTGTCTTCTAAATCAGCTACATCCTCGTGAATGAAGCCTGAAACTCTATTAAATCAGTAAATTTAAAATATTTAATTTTTGTTCAAGAGTTGAAACTCTGTGTATAGGAAAGAAATACAAGGTTGTTCTTATGAAAGGAACCAGATTTTCTAATCAAAGCAAATTGTTTTGACATTCCCATAAAATGCTGATATTTAAGAAAATGCACGGGAGGTGACTTACTGACATTAATTTGATGTGGTAATTATTTTAAGGTCAAGTTGTGCTCTTAAGCAAAATGAGGAAAAAACAGTTGTACTGCATCTGTTTACTTGCATTTCAGTTAATTGGCAGTGGTCCTGTGCTGCTACTCCCACACAAGCACTTAATAGCATTGATGGTATATTTCAATTAAGAATGGGTAAGATTGTGTGAAACATTTTTTACTAGAAGTCACTCCAGTAAAATTTGGTTTAAAAACCTGTTCAGAACACTCATTTTGTTGTTTTTTGAAACAATCTATGTTGTTTGTTTGGGGTTTTTTAAGGTTGGAATAGTTCTGCGAAAAAAAGCAGTTTTCCTGAAACAGAACACACGTGGAGTTGAGGTGGGAACAAAAGGATAAAACATTATAAATTTTCTTACCAGGCCATAACCATTAAATACTAAGGTGTTAATTGACTACCAAGAACATATTTGCCCCAAAATGAGCCCTGGTTTGGCTTTGGCATTTTTTCCACAGAGTGCAAAAAGAAGCTTATTATTTTTTTTTTTATTTTGTCCAAATAGATAATCTTTTCCGTCCTTTAAAAAAAAAAAAAAAGGAACATGACCACCTGACAATGACTCAGAGGCATCACCACAGTCTGTCTACACATCTCTCCCAGCTTTAAAATTACTTTTTTAATTTCAGAGTTTTTTACCAGTAATTTTTACTGTTTTTGCTTTTGAATGCTTTGTGTAAGCTTAGATCTGGTGGCAAGATAATACCGTTCAGTAGAAATTTATTAAAACCAAAAGTTAATTTAATGCCTAAGATATTTGTTATATGAATATACCATGATGCTCCATAAGTAGAAAAGAAACATGACAGGAGAAAGTTGTAATAAGAACTATAGAACAAGCACGGGGTTAAATGAACATACTCAACATCCTTCTGAGAGTACTGGATCACTTGCTTTTTCCCCAGACAAAGGAATATTTTTTTTTCCAACAGCTAGGAAACTTCTACTGGCATTTTGTTCTACATAATCATCCTGATATAGCTGCAAATTAAAGTGTTATTTAGAAGCTCTTCTTGGAAGGGAATCTATTACAGATGGAACATACCTAGGGAGGTTTTTTAAAGTATTTTCTAAGTATCTTATTCCTATGGCATAAAATTGATTTAGGAATGTTTTGACCTGACACATGCTAGGTGACCTACTATATAGATAATTAATTGGTAGACTACTATAGTAGTAGGGCACATCTGAGTGATCATGTCTCATGAATGGAGATCTTTATTAAATTGTCATCTTATTTTCCCTTTTTCGTGCTTTCACTAATTGTTAGTATTGGAATAATTAATATATTGATATAGATATTTATTATTAAGTTTCTGTTAGTTTGTTTTAGAATTTACTCAGCTTACTTTCTTGAATTTTAATAATATAGACAAAGGAAACTGATCTCAGCACACTTGAAGTCTCAAAATGGCCAGAAAACAGGTCCAATCTTCATAGATTATGTCTTCATGCTCTATTCCAAAAATTTATGTACATTTCTCAAAGGCTGCTCAGTTACCAATTCAAAGCTTGGACAAGAATGGGCAGTATCAAGAGTAACAGCAGCAGTCAACAGCAACAGCAGTAATGATAGTAGCAACAGTCATTAAGAAGTCTTAAACACTGGTAGGCAGAGGTGAGCATTTTCTTTTCTCACCACACATAGTTTTTTCACAGGAAACTTTCAGTGCATGTTTGCAAGGCCTGATGTTGCCATAAGGTACAATCCAACTACTGGGCTGGGAAGACATGATGAGCAGGAAGCAATTGGCTCCTGCTGCATCACCCCAGAGAGACAGACAGGGTGTTGAGGGAAACAAAGATTGATCTCTGAGCAGAAGAGTGAATGGTCAGATGTGCCCTCAGACACAGGAGTGACACAAAGTTACTAGCTAAAGAAGAAAGGTACTTTTTAAAATCAGCACATATTTCCAGTCTTGAATACGAAAGAATATTCTAGTATAAATTAATTAACTTAGTAATTTCACATCCAAGGAAGAAGTATATTCACGGATAACAAGCTTAAGAAGGACTTGTCCATCTACATAAAGCCCTTAGAACAACTGTAACAGTGGAAATTACTACAATATTGCAAAGACACTATTAAAAGCTTCACAGTGAATGAAATAAGGAAGGAAATTAAGCCAAAATTCATTTGTCTGCTCATTCACTGTAAAGTTGCTCCATCCTCAGTGATTCTAAACATTTTCTTTAAGTCTCAGTAATACACAAAATGCCTAAATTATTCCTCAGAATTATCTAGGATGAATTATGGTTTCTTTCTTAATTAAGCTCTTAAATTTAGTGCAGAGGATTTTTTCTTACTTTCATTTTTTTTGAAAAGTTTTTCATTTCAAAGAGGACTGAAATGCAAAACATTTTCACTTGCATGATTACAGATTAATTAATTCAGAGGAATGCTGGAACTCGGGTGGATTAAAATACCCAATCATAGCATTGACAACTAATGATTTTAAAGTTTCCTATGTATCATTTGCTAAACTGCATCACATTACTTGGTATAATAATATACAGCACTAGCATTGAGGTCTGTAGCATGTAAAAGACTGTGATAATATCTGTTACCTGTTAATTTTTCTTACACTAACATATTTACAAGAGAAAAAGAATAATTCTATACTGTTCTTACCTCATTCTGTCAATGGTCTCTCAAATCCTAATCCTCCATGATAAGTATTCATGCTGGATTTTCCTTCTGTATTTTGCATCTGCTTGTCCAACTATTTCAAATGAATATGAAACAATATAAGTGATTTAGCAAAACTGATTTTTAGTCTAAATTATGAGGTTTCATATAATGTGTATCATCAATACCACATAAACATAACAGGAATCTGTCATCAACATCTTTAGACACTGAAAGGTTCTTTGTGTATGCATGGTGGACTGTTAGGAGCCTGCTGCACTGTTCAGAATGGTAAAGCCAAATATTACAATGTCTAGGAATCTTTGTAGTTTGTCACACTAGTCGCTTTTCAGATGTGACCATCTGCACTGATGACAATGCTCACAAACTACCTCCAAAGAATAAATGAGTGCAATCTCAGTTAGGAACTGGCCTCAGTAGACAGCTAGAAATACACACTATGACATGCACAGACAGCATCTACTGCACACATGTTACAAGACTGATGGGTACAAGCAAACTAAGTCTGCTTCCCTACACATACAGTTAGACTAGCTAGTAGTACCTAGGGTCCAAGCATGACTAGAGAGCAGCTATAGCAATCACACAGATTTCTTGAGTTCTAGTTAAGGAAAAGCTGCACTTTTCCTAAAATGTTATTATCCTCGGACCTAAAGTGGACCAAAAAAGATTGAAATGGGACTATCTTAGTTATATGGCCTGACAGCAACTTACATCCATTCTGATGGTCAAGAGAAAGTCAGTTAATGGAAAAGCAAATCTAAGAACCTCACCTAAACCACCATAGGACACTCAGCGGCAATACCTGCAGACAGTGAAGCAGTTAATATACAAGTAAAATCACTGAATTAGTCTGAAAACCGTATGTCCCATTTAGTGGGTTTGAGTTTTTGATCATTTATTACTACAGTATCTCAGCATCATTTATCTTAAGGAAGTTACAGTCACACTAATCCTCAAAAAAGGCTCAACTGCTCCTCATATTTCTTTCTTCTTTTGCAGTAAGTAAAGTGCATCTCTGGAGATAAAAGCATAACATATGAAAAAGCCCCAGTTCAATTTCGAAAGTCCTATCCTTCAAAATTAGTAATTTAAACATCTTACAAACAAAATGTCGTAGAAAAGTAATTAAATATTGTATTCAGAAAGAGGCAGATCTCACACTGATTAGGCAATGACAAAGGCTTCTTGAAGCTATCTTTGTATCCTTAATAGCATCCTTTTAACACAATTAGAAGACTGGCAAACAACCAAACCCTTGGACTTGAAGACACTTCAATAAACATGGATTTTTTTTCATGTATTTAAAACAGTGGAAAAGGAAATCTTCTCTACAAAATAAAACACGAAAAACCAAGTTTGCATAGTTCTAGCTCAACTGACAAAACTAACAGACTCTTACCAAAAGGAAATATTTTGTCTTAAATAAAAGGAACTCATCTGAAATATATGGTCTAGAAGGACAGAAAAAGCATCACTCTTATATATTTACCAAAGTTTTTCAAGTACTTCATCACTATGTGACCAGTCATTATGAAAGCCTTCTTCATCGCACCTGTCAGCATATGATGGGAGTAACTGACATTCATGGCAGTTTGAAAGATCTTAGAGTCAGTTTAACAGGATGACAAAGTGGCTTCATTTCACTAGTAGATTATTCCAACAATATTTCATTATCATAACATTAAATTGTCCAAAACAGTTACATCATTTCACAATTATTTTAAGATTAAAGAGGCTCTTAG
Organism: Urocolius indicus; assembly: GCA_013401255.1. Lineage (NCBI taxonomy): Eukaryota > Metazoa > Chordata > Aves > Coliiformes > Coliidae > Urocolius > Urocolius indicus. The sequence continues at coordinate 234,440 of WBNH01010201.1, forward strand.
GAATGCTTAAGGAATTTTCAGTCTAAATACATAAATCAAAGCACAGAAGCAGCAAGTCATTAAGGCAAAAGGAAAATCAAAGGAATAACTGTGGTTATACAGTTCTATTTGGGGACATCACAAGCTCCATTTTTATCACAGAACACACTGTCTTGTCACACAATACTCCTCAAATCACAAAATAAAACTCTACAGAATCAGTCTTACAATAAATGGCATAAATCTTTCAGTTTAGAGATTTAGGGTTTGTAATTAAGAATTAATATTACACTTAAAATACAAATACCAATAATCTTTATTGTATATCCAGAGAATATAAAACACAAAAATTGTAGTAATATTCAAATTGACTAAATAAATGTACTGTCCCATTAAATCTCACCTTAGAATATCATATGTATTCTCTAAAAACATTACAATCATATACAAAGAACTCAACTTCCCAAAGCATAGACAAATAGCTTCTGCAAGCATTCCACATGCTTGTCATTCAAACCATTTATTCTGTTACCTTTATCCAAAGACACCTACACAAACATGAGATGGCCATTGATCTGTATTAAATAATTCAGAGCTATGCTTTAATTGAAATATACTACAGTAATAGATATTACAACAATGATCAAGGAAGCAGTTTCTATTCACTTGAAGTGCATCATAACTGTTATATGGGAGAAATATTAACTTTGAAAATTGATAAATTGTTGCTAGAATATAAGTGAAAAGGAGAAATTTCAATCTAGTATCATCATCAATCAAAATAAATCTGATGTCCAAACCCTTAAGTATTAGAACTGCAAGATATCGTATCAAATGTTTGGAAAAGACAGAAAAATCTGCAATTAGAAACCTTCCACATTACTGTTTCATGGATGAGTCAACCCTCTTTTCCCACAATAACCTACAAGACCATTATGAGCTTAAGTTAACACTTCAGAAAATAAGGATATAATTAAGTAAATATTGGCCAGTACAGATAGATACATGTATTTTACCACCCAATTGCGCCACTTCCAAGCAAATTAAGAAACAGATGTGATTGTGATTTGTATCCTTCACGTTGGCATTCTAAAGACCCACGCCCTTTACAACTGCATTGGGGAAAGCCCTAAGACAGACTACTGGACTCCAGATCCACAGAGATCTGATTTCATGACTAGCAATGTTACTATGCATGCGATAGTATTCAAAACTTGTACTTTTACTATATTCTTCTACACAAGCAGCATTTTTATCCAGCAAAATTATTCAGCTCTGCAGAGAGAGACTTGGGAGTCCTGGCTGATAATAAACTAAACATGAGCCAGCAATATGCCCTCATGGCCAAGAAGGCCAATGGCATCCTGGGATGCATCAAGAAGAGTGTAGTCAGCAGGTCAAGGGAGGTTCTGCTCCGCCTCTACTCTGCCCTGGTGAGGCCTCATCTGGAGTCCTCTGTCCAGCTTTGGGATCCCAAGCTCAAGTAGCGACTTTCTAGAAAGAGTCAAGAACAGGGGCACCAGAATGATCAGGGGACTGGAGCATCTTCCTTATAAGGAAAGGCTGTGGTACCCGGGGCTGTTTAGTCTAGAAAAGAGGAGATTAAGGGGGGATCTCATTAATATTTAGAAATATCTAAATGGTGGATGTCAGGAGGCTGGGGCATCCCTTTTTCTGTTGTACAAAGGGACAGAACAAGGAGTAATGGAAAGAAGCTGGAACACAAAAAGTCTCCTCTCCAGGGGTCAAAACCCACCTGGATGCATTTCCATGTGACCTGATCTAGGTGGACTTGCTTTGGCAGGGCGGTTGGACAAGATGATCTCTTAAGTTCTCTTCTACCCTCTACCATTCTGTGATTCTATGAAAATATGCTGAGTAAATGACTTTGAAGTGCAAAGATCATGAGCAGTTTCATTGTTAAAAGGCAAGATTATGTAAGTGAATGTTTTTCACCCTGAACAGGCTTGTTCAGGGAAAACATTTGCAGGTGTGTGGGGGAGAGAGTGGAAGGCAGGATCAGGGGAAGAGACAAAGGGAGGAGAGAGACTATGAAGACACAGGTGCAAGCTGACAGAAAGAAAATAAAGGAACAGGTGTTGTCAGCCACCATCATCTAATTCAGTGTATGCATACTGTACAATACACTGTGCATTCAGCCGTACCACCATGAGGTTCCCTTTTCCAGATGGCAGCCGTACCCTGGCCACACACACAAATATACAGACTCCTCTTAACCTTACAGAAGAAGTATGGAAACCTAAGGAACTGTAGAAAAAATCAGATGCTTATGATTCCAGATTTGCTTTCATATAAAACATGTTGGCCTTCTGGAAAAGATTAGAAGAAAGCCAAGAAAGCTCTATTACAGAGAGGAAAACAATAGTTATGTTTGCAACCCATATTAAGTATAGGTTCTGATGGTTTAGTAATGTCACAGTATATTTTAAAATATCATGGAATGGTTTGTATTAAGCATGGCCACTTACAGAGAAAATGAATTCTTCAAGAAATAAATGAGCACTTTATTCAGTTTTCCTTTAAGTTCACATTATGGGAGATCCCAGAAAAGAGAAAGCATACTTTGAAAAATAACTTGAAACTGGGTCATTTGTATTCACATTCATAGACTTGCACTGATCTCAAGCTAAGAAGTCTGATAGGGATAACTAGCACAATGTAAATATTCAAAGTATTTTAAATATTATCATAAAACCTCATAACTCTTATTATTTAAGTAGATTTAACTCTCTCTAATCAGCTCTGGGAGCAGAAAACATTCAGAACATTTGGCTAAATTTGCAGCAAGAAAGCATTCTAGTCCTGATTCAGGAGGTCTTCCTGCATTACTGCACATGTTTACACTAAGAAGAATATTCAAATAATATATTTTTAAGCCTCTAAGTTGAATATGTTGACTATTTAAAGTGGTTTCTGAATTAATATCTCATGGAGAAGACCCCTGCTGAATGGCAGCACAGCCTTCTGGGGAATCAGCCAGTCACCCCAGCTTGGTGTCATCAGCGAATCTGCTGAGGGTACACTCTGTCCCCTCATCATTTGCTGCTCTTTGCAGCAAATCGAGATGATGTAATCAAAATATAATCAAATACTAAAGAAAGCAGATGCTGAACAGACAATTATTTCAGTACTGTGGTAGCAAAGGTAACACAACTTCTGGAGATTATAATATCTTTGATTAACAACAGGATCCTACCTACTGATTTGACTTTGTGTAGAATCCTGAATTATCATCTCTACCTTCAAATTTCATGCATACTCAGTAAGCTAGGTACCTGCATCACTAATACTCCTTATCCCCTTATGTGCTCAGAGGTACAGAACTGGTGACACACAGCTGTTACACAGTCATACAAGATGTGCCTATGTAAGGATGTAAAATATTGATGAGAAATCAAAGTGCAGTTTGGGAATGGCAGGAGTGTTCCCCTTAATATGTGAAAATAACTATCCCAAAACGTGTGTATTGAGAAATCTTGAGACAGCCTATTTTTGTTATTCTGAGTACTAACTAACTTTCCAAAGGAGAACTCCTATGAATCTACCTAACTCATTTTTAGAAATGAGAAATGAGAAACTAGAAACTTCCTCTGAAAAAAAAAACTAAAAATTGACAGAGAATTATTTGGACTAATTTCTAATAAGGGTTGGGTGTCATTTTTATTCTTTTTTACACTGTAGAATAACATTCTTTTATCTGAGCAGAAGACAAGCAGACCTTTCCATATTATACAAATCAAGTTTGACTAAAACTTATGAAGTAGTATTCAGTACATACAAATACAACTACTAAATTTATTTTCATAGTGCTTGTGCTGACAGCCAGGCATTGTCTAAAGGCACTGTGAGAAATTCAACAGTCCAAATATACAATGAGGAGATGAAGTAGGTCAACAAAAGGTAAAAGGAAGAAGTTGTTGATGTCATACAAGTGCTGCCAAGAGGAGCTATATCGAAATTTTAGATCGCCTAGCATGAAAGAAGGAAGCAATATAAACAATCTTACAATATGAAGTAGTTATCTTACTGTCCTGTGGCAGTCACCTCATTTCAGCTGTTGGAGGCTCGTATTTAGGAATGAGATAAGAGAAAGAGAAATATCTCTAATAAGTTTAGGCACCTGAATTTGTCAGACAGGTTTTCTAAGCTCCAGTTATAGCCAATAAAAAAAGCCAGCAGACACGTGGGTCATCTCTGTATCACCTGTTAAAGCATCTTAAAATTTATCTCTACTGACATCACGAGAAAATTGAGGAGACTTCCTAGCTTAGTTTTTACCGATTATATCAGGTGCCAAATTTGACTCATGTGAGTACCTCCTAGGCTCCTTACATTGTTTGTCTTGGAAAAGTAAGACAGCTTTACATACTACAAATAAAGAATTCTAATTAAATTTAAAAAATAATAATTTTTAAAATATTTAGAATCATAAAACTGACCAGCAAGATCCATATCTTCATTTAAAAGCAAATATTTGCTTTTAAACAAAGATTCCACATTGTAAAGAACATATCACATTATTCTTTAGAGCTCATATTCCAGATTCACCTGATGTTTTTCCCCATCAAGGAAAAAAGCCATCACAATAACATTTTCATAGTCAAATATTTAGATTTTCAAGAAAATAGAAGGCGAGGAGTGAAAAATTCACATTTCTAGTATTCTCTTTGCAATTGAGCTTCCAATTCTGTTATGCTATAAAGTCAGGCTGCAACTTCAGTGGCATTGTGATAGAAGACTTTTTTTATTTCTCTGAATGTTTTGGCAAAAATAGAAATGATCCTTTGGCTAAAAGCTGTATACCGCAGACAGAAAACTGAGGCTCAAGACAAGTACTTTGCATGTTTAACCACGGAACACAGCTTGTGTTTATTTAAAGAGTGTATTGGAATGCCAGTGATTCTTTTCAGCTGTCCTATTACTTTTTCCCCCCTCAACTTTTGTTTAATTTTTTCCATGGTCTTAATTAGGCAATGCTCAAATTTGGAAAAACCAGCAAACATACAGCACTGTGCAGCAGATGGCAAGACATTCTAAAGAGATTCCATTAACAGCATCTTGGACATCATATGATGCAAGACAAAAGCAAATACTTGTATCAGCCAACTGGAAACAATTCTTCTGCAGCGACAACAGAGATGGCAACCTACAGCTTGCAGGAACAGAAAGCTGAGAGTGAAATCACAGGCCACCCATGTGTACAGAGGTGATATAAAGTGCTCTAAGTTTGGCCACTGGTTCCAAATTAACAAAGCATTTGTGTTTAATTCACATACCCTGAAGGTTAAGAGTAAAGCGCAATATAAAACCTCAAAACTGAATTACACTGGTTAATATAAGTTCACTAAACTCTTTAGCTCAATGCAATGTACAATAACTGCCTGTTATGCAGTCTAAAGCACATTTGGTTTCACCCCTCAAAAAAGTATGGTTTTAGTTTTGACAGAAATAAGTACTTTCATATTAAAACTGTTACCAGAGATGTCATCAAAGATCTCCCATCAGACTGCAATATGTCACATAAACATTTCTTTTCCTGGCAGATTTTGTTTTCACTTAGACAAAAATCCTCTATTATGAGCTATATGTTTTGTGTTATATGTACATCAATGGTTACTTATTTTCTTCATTACTATTTTCAATTTTTTAAGATTGATCGCAAAAATCTTAGGCTGATACTTAGACTAGTATATACATAATTCACACAAAATAACTGGTAATTAAGTATTCCAGAAAAAAATTATAAGAACATTTAGCAGGATGATCTGATTTATTAAGTATAATTCCTTATTGAGTCTATATGATTGTTACAGCCTATATGTTCCACACTTACCACAGTCAAATCTGAATAAAAAACACAAGCTTTAGAGCTTTAGTTTTAGGCTTTATGCCACACCATTCAGTTTTAGACATCTGCATTGGCTGGCTTAATTGGCCTGTAACATCCCCACCTTTAACATCTCCATCTTTTCACAGTCAACAAAATTCTTCTAGATAACTACATTCAAAGATATTGCTTAACCTATGCGCACTGAATACCCCTTTTGATTTTTTTGGCCATAAAAGTAATCTCTGGAAACAAACTGAAGTTGTCTAAGATGAACACTTTGCTTTCATAGAATCATAGAATGGTAGGGTTGGAAGGGACCTTTAGAGATCATCTATTCCAACCCCCCTGCAGAAGCAGGTTCACCTAGATCAGTTTTGATGTACTTGCTTTGACTATCATTTACCTATTTGCCTGTACTAGTCAATCTGTTAACATATAACTGTATTTCTCTCACATATTTCAATTTACACTGGCTAATTGCAGTGAAAAGAACACCAAAAGTCTTTAAAGATTTCATGGAGCTGCTGTTGGATAAGACTGAGCAAGTGACTCCTCAGCAACACTAAAAAAAAAAAAGAGAACCTTAAGAGTAAGTAACTGCCATTTGGTATATAGAAATAAGTCTGTTTTTCACCGTTTTTTTTTTAGACCAGTGTTACGTGAAAACAAATAATGCAAGATATCAACACTAAAAGATCCTGTAGTACAGTAGAAGAAATGGAATGGGGTCTGTTCACAGCTCCCTGAGGATGCCTGCAAGTTAGAATTCCTATATCTGATCCCGGTTCCTCTTAAGTGTTATAGGACTAACGGACTTCACCAATTTATTTTACTCTAGATTATTCACTTATAAAATGGTTCTACTGGTTTATAGCCCAAAAGACATTGCACAAGAAGCTAGAACTCTTGCAGGTTAGGGAATGCAATGTTAACAAAAAGTATAGTTTGTTCAGTCTCACACTTGTCACTTAAAAGAGTACAAAACACCACAGTGATTGATGATAATGGGGCAGGGACAATGACAGAGTAGTGGGATTTATAACTAATTCCTTTCTAATTCCACACTTGAGTTTAGGTACCCTATGGTTTCGCTTCTAAAAATAAAGGTCTATGTCTGAAGTCTATGATTTCAGCTCTTCATTTTGTGAACTGTTTTAAATTAAGATAAACATAAATGCACTTCTAGTCCTGCATGCACTAAAATATGTACTAAAATATGGATATTTTGCTAAATATATATATTATTTTTCTCCTTTTCCATTTCATGGTAAGTTGTCAAAATGACCACATAGTATTGGATGTTTCCTTGAAAAGGACTTCTAAGCCTTTTACTAGTATAGAATTTAGTATTAACAGACATGAAAATATGTAAACTTGCCATAAGTTACATAAAACAGATCACAACAGCGTCAAAAAAATCAGACTGCTAGGCAAGATTCCATTAAAAACAAAATGGCATATTCTGTACTTCCATCCAGAAATAAGACCAAAATATGTGCAGTTTCTGATGTTTTTAGATTACCCTCACTTGCAGCTATCATAATGCCTATAAAATTCTAATACGATTCTACAGAAATTAACCGCAGTTCAGTATAAAAGTTTGTGTTAAAAGTCATTGCATAAGTTAAACAATTGTATAAATTTAGGCAAAACTACCTTTTTTTGTATGGTAGACCAAAGAATAAGATTATTCAAGACATCAAGCTTGTATTTTTACTGTTAGTAAAAGCTTGTAAATATACCATTACAAAAGAACCCTTTGTACTGTCCAGCATAGTCTCTGTTTAAGTCCTGAAAACAAAGCTAAGAGTTTTGAGGACTAATAATTCAATATTCTTCCCACAAAACTTGTTTATGAAGTCATGTATGAGTTTAAAAATGTATGATCTATTGTATAAACAGAGTATTAATAAATTCTTTTCTATATTCCAAGAAATTATATAATATTCTCTAAAATTAACATCAAACAACTTTGACTAAAACACAGGAAAATAATGGTTCATTCAAGCTACAAGTATCCTCAACATAGTGAAATAAAAGAAATTAAAACCTCCATATTTGCTACTATCTATTGATAATTTAAAACTTAAACACACAAGACAAATCAAGTCTTTATATTTCTAATAAATATGTAATGAATTACCATAATCTTTCAAATGAAGTTAGAACTCACCTATGCCACACTGTTCTGCTACACTCCTCTTGACTGCTTATAAAACAGTAACAAACTCTCTGTTTATCAAAATGAACTGTGAATGAAAATAAACACAGATTAAGCAGCATGCCACTCTTTTATTACATGTAAATGTAAGTAGCTTCTTAAGTCCATGTCATAACTCCAAGCAGACTGTTTTAAGCCTAAACAGACTCAGTCCATTCATTTTAATGGACTTCACAGAAATTCTCTTTATCTTCTAAAGGAACAAGGCTACCAAACACATTTGTGAAAATCCAATATCTTCTCCCATTGGTACAACTTCTGTTAGAGAAAGCATTAACTCAGCTTCAGATCTGGAAATATCACATTCCATTTTTAACAGTGTTGGGCATTATGTTACTTATATTAACAGCAAAACTCTTCTGTTTATATGAAATTGGAAAGAAAAAAAACAAAATGTAAATTCCAGTTTATTGTGAAGGAAAATCTCCTGATCCTCTCTCCCTCAACAAGTGATTACCTAAGTGTCTTAAAAGAAGAAATTCTATACTCTACAAGCAATGGGGAAAGTCTTATTAAAAGAAGTAAGACTCCTAAAGACTTGGGCACAAATTTACTATATATAAAAACAACTAGCTACTAACAAGTTACTATTTCTAAGCACTCTGCAGAATTTGCCTCCAAGGAAAGCAACCTTCAGTCATATTCCCTAATAGGTATCTTGACTTTGCCCACTCCTTCAGAGCAGCCAATTTGGTATTCTAGCCAACGTCTCCATGTCAGGAAGTAAGTTTCTGATACTCTCAGACCCCTACTTATCAACTATCTTAACCTGTCCATCCAGGATATATGTGCAATATGATCTTTCTACCACAAGTGACCAATACTAGCTACTATCTTATCTATCCAGCCACATATTACACCAGCTTCCTCATATCACACCAGTTTCCTCCTGACCTTTTCCTTAACTTCTTCCAGAACAGCTTTTATTTGGCAGCAACTACTAAAAGCAATATTTAAGAGGATATTGGCCTTCAAGAAAGTTAGGTTTATTGAGTGATCTTAAAATAAACCATGTATTATGAGCCAAATTGGTCAAAAATCAGTTCAGAAAGTGATAAAATATTTTTTAGGTTATGATATTAAAGAAATAACCAGGCTTTTAGTTATCATTAATCTATTTCATTTTTTCTGTCTTTAACTTACAAAAATGTATTTTGTAAGTTAAAGAGTTTTCAGTATAGCCCAAGTGTAAATAAGTAATCAGGAAACTTAACAGGAATACTAGTAAGAGACATGAAGAAAACTACCAGCCAATAAAAAATTTAAGTCTACCTTTTTCATTTCACAGTTACAAGTAGACAAATTTTGGAGAAGCCTAGCAAATATTTTCCATTGACAAAGTATTGATGCAAGACCCATAAATGGAACTGGGAACAGTTTAAAGTTAGAATTGAACAATAGGAGTTATATTACATCCTTTTCTGGCCTCAGAGAATTAAATTTCAAGCTATTAAAGAAAAAATCAATATCCCACAGAGTGATTGTAGAAATTTGTACAAGAGTCTGAATATTAAAACAGCCATTCTCTACTCAAGTAATACAACCTTGCTTTTCATTACAAGATGTAAGTGTTGTATCAACACAGATAGATTGGGTTTAATTTGTTAAGGGTTAAGTGAGGTGTATGTTCCTGGCAAATATGTATGCATAATGTATAAATTTATAGCATCATGAGTTTGTGTGAGATCAGCGTAAGAACCCAATGGTTCTTTCAATCAAAATATAACCTCCCGACCAAGTATTTTGATCCTACCTGAAAAAAATACACATTTTTTACAGACAAGGTACATAAAATATTTGTTGTAGAAGTGATAAAGCTTTGCAGTTACACTACAGAGGACTGTACTCCAGTATAATGTAGTCCATGTATATAAAATTAGTTTTAAATTAGTGCTGTATGGTCTGGAAAATACTAGAAGTGTCACATCTTCTGTGGGGAAAAAAGAATATCAGTCACAAAACTGATATCTACTACTCTGATCTAAGAAATATTTTTCTCTTTAGAGTTAAAAACATTCCAAATTTGAGTAATAAATATTACTTGTGTTAAAAATTGTTATAGTGAAATATTCCAAAATGTTCCAAAAACCAGTTTCAAGAAGACATAACACATGCAACAAATGCAAGACTATAACCTAGACTTCTGAGACCTTCCAAAACTTTAAACTTCGCTACAAATTCATGATTTCTTGGTTTTACTGTTTCTGTGCAAAATGTTAGGAAATATAACAGGGACAAAGCATTAACAAAAGTATTTTAACAAGAACATTACTTCCTCAGCAGTCTACTCAAGCAATAAATCTTAATCTTTGCAATAAGAAAAAAGTGGTTTCTAATGTTTAGAATCATTTATCCCTTTACTCCAAATAATAAAATCAAAACAAACCAGAAGGAAAACAGAAAGGGGAAGGGGAAGGGGAAGGGGAAGGGGAAGGGGAAGGGGAAGGGGAAGGGAAAGGGAAAGGGAAAGGGAAAGGGAAAGGGAAAGGGAAAGGGAAGGAAATTAAGGTTCTTGCCTTAATTAATTAATGTAAAGATGTAGCGAAAAATTGGCATTAGGGATACCTATTTACTAAGACTCCCTGATCTTGTGAGGTGTTGTATTAAAAATATGATTGCTTTAACACAAAGCTATGTTTGTGAGGAGACTTGCATTCTTCTTAACCTGCTTATGGTAGATCCGCACAAATTAGCAAATTTTCTATACATCCATGTATCACTTTAAACTGGAGGATCCTAAATTTTATCCAAAATCATACAAGTGTTTGATCACAATGTCTTTTTTTGTCACAAGCACTACAAAATATATATATATTGAAGTTTAATGATGTCACCAACTCTTACATCCATCCATTTTTCATTCTGTAACCTATATGAAGGAAAATCCCAATAGCATTTTTAAGTTACAGATGATTATTTAAACTTATAGTACTATAACAATTCCGTCATTAAAATAGAAAATGGATGCTCAAGGTCACCTACTGAAGTCTGAGGGTGTGCTCGTTTATTAACAAACCTTCTTTAAAAGGAAGTACGAAATTTCAGGTTTTGTTTTATTGGTGACATAAGCATTTAACGTTTTCCACAAGATTCCTCTGTGATTCATACAGACTAAAACAGTCTTTGACAAACCACTGCATGAATGAGTATGGAGCAAAAATAGCAGCTGACAGAAAGGAAATGAAAACAAGCAAACCAATGTGAAAGATGTAGATAAACGAAATGAAAGCAGAAATGAGACGATAGGCTCTTTTTCGTTTCCTTGAGAAGTATTTCCTAGTGCCAGCATTTGCAATGATCTTCTGTATTGGTATTCATTATAATAGAGGGAAAAGAGCTGTTCATTGATAAATATTACTTTAACTTGAAGAACTGAAGTGGAAGTCTAGTAACATTTTTACCTGAAGGCACAGTGAGTTTAACAAGGCAGCTTTGAGGTATTCTTTAACGTCAAATAGAGGAGCATGGCACATACCTTGTTTCCTGAAATCATTAAGAGTTAACCAAGGGCTTTTCTGTAAGTAATATAGCAGTACTGAGCTACTGGAGTCAATTTCAGAACAAAAATACTTGAGGCAGACAGGTTTGCTTTGCTTTCAGCTTAAATTCTCATGTACTTGTTTTATAGACTGAAAAAACAGTTTAGGTATTTGTGTAACTGTGAAATATGCTCTGCACTATCAATGTACTAGGTCATTTGGCTTAGACATGCATAATACTTCCCTTTAATACTGATCCAAGTACATGTTGTCCTGGACAGAGTTCAATAGCAGCATTTTCATCTAAAGCCAGAATGCACTAGTTTTCCATTTCTATTGTCTTCTGTACTTTATCTTAAGTGAGGAAATGTATATTAGTTGCAGCATATTTAACTTAATTTTATTTAGTTTTACAGGTGTGCTAATGCATTTGGATAATCTTTAAAGAAAACAGTTGTAGGAAATGTATTTTTTTTTCAGTATTATTTCTTCAAATAATTATTAGAACAAAGCTTAGGTCAAGATAGAAGGTGATCAAGATGGAAGTTTTAATCTTTACTAGCAATCTAAATGGAATCTTAGATCCTCAGTCTTTAGTTTTATACCCCAAGCAAATGCTATATGTCTTAGTTCACTCCTATCTAAATGACATTTCCTAGACAATCTACAGTTTATCTGTTAGGTAAGAAATCAACAATTAAAGAGCAGTACTCTCAGCAAGAGCTTTGCTACTAAGCTGAGCACAATACAAAAATTAAGTACAATCATGTTCTAGTTAATCAGTATGAAGGCGTACTGAATTGCAAACTGCCTTCCCTAGAAGTAGTAACAAGTCAGCACAAAACATGACAGGCAACATTCAAAAGAAACCAATGAGTGCTATTTAAAACCCCAGCCAGCTACCTGCTAGCTGTCTGTATTTTGTACTCAAATTATTTTCTTATGGAAGATGAGAGACAGTTATTAAGCAAAAAAACAATATCTGGCTTCACGAGAGTATGTTTTGCAAACAGCAACACATCATTATGATTTGCAAAGCCTTTCTTTTGGTCTCTGAAGAGTCTATCTTAAGGAAGATGAAAAAGAAACTTTAAATGTACCAGTAGACCAATCTGACCCTTCTGTAAGGAGACACAAAACTAAAACTTTTTACTGTGACTTTTCATCTATGAAAAAGAGCTTTCTCTTTCAAGACCTTGTAAATTAGCAAGAGTAGAAGGAATCAACATTAAACGGTTACGCGCACAAGTTTGGTTTTACATCCAAAATCATGCTCACTCCAGAAGCAAGTAATCTCCTCTCCTCATGTGGAAATTATGTCCTTGAAAACCACAATTTTCAAAGTGCAAAAGTCACTTTTATAAAACAAACACGCTTTTATCTGCACAGGTCTTTTGTGTAGCAAAGCCACATACCATAAGTTCACATGAAAAAGTATGCACTTCTGTACATGTGTTTGGATGTTCGTACATTCATCTTAGTTGTACAAAATTAAGCAATGTTAACTACAGTGGCTTTATAAAGGAAATATTGATTTATTTTATGCATCAGTTTAAAAAGAAACTTACATCTCTGAACCCATTACTAAGTTTTAACAGTATGCTTCTATGCGGTATTCTAAAGAACCTCTTGTCTTTAGTCTCTCTAGCTAACAAATCTTTGGAAGTGTTCTTTTGAAGATGTAAACATTTGTGTGAAAATGAGCAAGCCTGGATTTGGCATATTCTCTATAAACAGTTGCCTGGACCACTACTTTTCTGCTCTTTGCCATCTACACATACATTTGTCAGAAGTCACCTAAATAATATTTGCAGCAGGTCTGGCAGGGATAAGGAAAGAATTGCAAGGTAGGTACCAAGCAAGTATTCATACGTTAAGTTTTTGCTAATAAGGAAACTGTTTATAAGTATGTGGCTTCAACAGGAAAAAAATCCAAGTCTGAAGTTTATTATTAAACCCATTTCATAACATCTTATTCTTCCTTTATAACAAAACACCACAGAAGAGTCTGCTTGGAAAGAACTACATTACTAAAGCATCCACACTGACTGAGAATAGAGTCAGACACAAGAGCTTAAGTAAACAAAAAATCCATATTCATACATGTGAAAAACCAAATACTTTGAGCTTTTCCATGTAGGAAATTAATAGGCTCTTGAATAAGACATTCATAGCTCCAATACAAAGCATCCATTACTTTGCACAATACAGTTCTGAGTAGAGATAACTAACTGCTAATGTGATGACCCATAAGAAGTTGAATTACTGGAATGACCTGCCCAGGCTGGTTGGCCTATCCATACCGTACTATGTACAGTTACCCCTCATCACAGCATCCAAAGTCTCATTTCCTCCATCTAGTATGACATTCAAAGCTTCAAATGTTCCTTTACATCTACTGTCACTACAAACTCTTTCTAAGCAAGAGTATTTTCAGTAAACATTGTTTCAAACCATGTTCCTTTAAATCATTAAGAAATATACATACATACTGGACATCCACAGACAGGAATTCTAAAAAAGACTTCAGAAGTTAACCTAAACACTGGGACCTCTGATTAAAGATTTTTAATCATAGTAAAACTAATTTTTCCTTGATTAGATTCTTGTTATTCTGCTCCATTCCTAAAGGAATGGAATCACAACTGACTATAAGCACTTACCTGTTCACAGGGCTTATAGAATCTGTTCAAACAAATTCAACTGGAAAGTTCTATAACAAAAATCTGATGCATTCCAATATTTTCATAGCTTTTAACTAGCTGCATGTACATTAAACATATGCAGCAGACTAATTCTTAAATCTTTCATCTGTTTATTGCCCAAATCACACTACTATTTCTTCCAGCCAAGATTCTACTAAAAAGTAACAATAAACAAAATACAGCTTCATGAATGCTTATAAAATTATAATGTTCCACTCTCTAAATGGTCGGAAAATTAAAAGGATGCAGAATAATCTTTTATTCCTTTTCTGGTAAAAAAATAAAAGGCTTCACACATTTTATATGGGTCTATTTTCATTCACATTATTAATACAATTCCTCCCATTACTTTGAACAAACCTACTTTAATACAGCAAGAGAGCAGGATCCAAATTTACAAGAGAAAGCGTCATTTTCATAAGACAAAAGTTTTCTCCTAAGTTTCCAGGACAGGCTCTATTTTCTGTTTTATTACTAATTCCCAAGAGATATCCGGGGCCCATCAACCTCCTACAAACCATTAAAACAGGTCCTCTATTCCAAAAGAAACAGGAAAAGCAGTAGGAAACAGTACCAGCGATATCTGTCCATGATAAAGCTGTTCTTTTCATTCCTCCTATAGCAAGACCAGACAGTCTAAGGCTGTCAGGGAGTTGGAGTGAAAACATAACAGTTGATGTGAAAATGAAAATAAGCGTTGATGTCTCATGAGCTAAGAATTTGGATCAAAGAGAACCAAAAAGTATCAGCAAAGTTGTCTGTATATCATCAAGATTCCTGTGAGCAGATCCTCAGCTGGAGATCTGCCCCCTACACTCCATCCTGTGTACCAAGCAGATTTGTACAATTACTCTGTTTTTCCCAAACCACAATCTTCTCTACAGTCATATAGAGAAAAACATGGCAATAAACTTTAAGCTATGCAAAAAAACTTAAGCAAAATCAAATGCCTTACTATCCAAGTGCCAGTCAAAACATAAGTGGAGTTACCAGGCATCCAGGTCCTAGTCATACAATAGTTAGGAATGTCGTGGTTTTTGCAGAATAGGAATACTTAAAGGCAGTTGAACAACTTGGGACCTTTTACTTTGAAAGGGGACAAGTCAGGAAAGTATTGGCATCTGGTACTAGTACAAGAGAACCTATTCTGTATGCACCAAGTGCCAAAGAATACAGCACTCAAAAGATCTGCATATGGTCATTTTTGAGACACGAAAAAAAAATAGATGAATAATAAAATATCATAAATGGAATAAAATACTTCAAAACACAATTTAACTTTTGCCAGCTCAGTAATCAATTCCAGACTGAATCCTCTCACCTTTCTTCACTCCTCGTTAGTGCCAGATGCCCTTTAACAGGCATTCTACAAGGTTTCTGGCTTTGAGATCATCAAGAGGACATTGCTTCAACTTTCCTTTTTTGAACATACTTTTCTAGTCAGAAATGTGTAATCTACATATTTAGAATATTTGTGTTTTGAGACAAAATAACTCCACAATAAATTACTCACAGCACAACAGAAAAGCTATGGGAGACAATTAAAGAAATCTAACCAAAACTGTCCATAATACCTATCTTTTGGAGAAAAGATTTTAATACAAATAAAGTGATAATGGGTGACATATTTTCCATTATGCCATGAAAGATCTCATTTTAGCAATAAAAAATATTAAATGCTAGCAAATGTATTCATAAATTGCAAAACTCTTTTATATTTTAGACAACTGAGAGAAATCTGTGACAAAATAAACAAACAAACAAATAAATGAATAAATAAATATACATTTAAATTATATTTTTAAAATATTTATAGTTTCATTCCGATTTTTAAAAAAACATTAAATATTTGAGTAAATCAATGTGAATAACCCTTCATTCAACGTCTGACTTCAGTATGGATATTGTTAGGCAAACCCAAAGGAAGCTACAGTGAACACTGAAAAGAACTCAAGAAACTCACAGTCGTGTAAAATTTATTTGTTCATTGGGTATGGTGTGAGGCTGAGGAAGGATGTTTGTAAGGAAAAGAACTGCAGGTATTAAGCTACTGTATATTTCACTGTGAGTAGAATACAAGGGAAAAATAAAACAGCAGTAAGTTGCTGTGCCATACAGAGACCATCTTCTTATCCCTTAAGTATAACAATGACGTCAGACATAGTCAACATGCACAAGTGACATCCAATAGTGCAAAATTTTTACGTCAATAGGCATTTGCTGCTGTATCTCTATATCTGAACAATATTAACCCTCCACAGATAGCCTACAGTACAAAATTTTGAATGCAGAAAAGGTAGCAAATTTTCCCATTGTCTTTCCTATATATATTTTTGGCATTATGCCTTTCTGGTAGGATCTAGCTCTTCCCTTTATATGTAGCATTTATTGTGAAAATAATATGCAAAACATACTGCTGTTCTGACAACTGTATTAATATACTTCTGTAGCTTAATTTTCTAGCCTATTATGATGAAGTCCACTAAAAATTGTTTAAACATTACTTCCATAATAAATTACATGCTTCATTTCTAAACGTTTCCCAGAGGTTTTACATACAGCTTAAAAAGTAAAACAAAAACACAAACCAAGATCAACAAAATGAAACTTTGATCATGAAAAGAGAACTATTTACCCTAGTAAGCAGCCAAAATTATTTTAGGTTTTATTGAGCTCTCCACGTGAACAGAAAGTGCTGACCCACTTTTCCAAATACAAAACTATTTCTGCACATCTCTGCTATTATGATGCCTCATGAAAATGTTCATGAGCTCCAGCAGCCTCTTCAGGTGTAAAGTATGCACACATAGTTTCTTTGGTAATGTCAAAGACATAGCTTTTTTGGCTTGATTGCACTCTGATCACAGAGGATCTCATGGTCACAAGACAGATTTTGATCCAGTCATTGAATGAAGCAGAGACTGTGATGATTGGTGTTTGAGGCACCTGATGGTCTGAACACAGTCTTGCAGCAGTGAACTCTCACACCAATTCCAGATATTTCATGTGAAATCTAATGTCTAAATGAACTAAAACTTAATAACCTGTCAAGATATTTTTGTTCTCCAAGGAAAGTACTTTGTTCTGGTAATCTTTCCAGGCCATTGTAAACATCAAAATTTGTCAAAAACTCAATCAAATGCATGAGATTGCTCAGACATTTATGCAATCTCACCAAGCTTCGCTACCTAGAATGTGAAAGGAAAACCAGCAGTATTTTTTTTATTTGAACAATGGAATAATCTGCCTATACTAGATGGTAGAAATTAAACAAGACAGCACAACTCTTTCCATGCATTGAATGAGAAGGAAGAGTATTGAAAAGGAAAGAAATTCTGTCTTGAATGTCTGGACAGATGCATTTACGACATAAATGCATACAGACAGATATTCAAATATATACAAATATAGAACTGCTTTTGAAGTCTGAGGACTACTCACATCATTTACTATATAAGGAGACTGGATCTAAGCTCTCTGTTATTCAATTTTCAAACACTTAATAATGGAATCTGTTACTAATGAAAAAGTGAATGTGTTGCCGTTTTTGTCAAATCTGTTAGAAGAGATGTTTGAGGAACACTCAAAAAGAAAGAAAAGCACAAGAATAAAACAGTCTATAATATTGTTCCCAGTAAGGATCCCATTTATTTAGATTTCACTTATATGATGCAAAAGATATAACTGTAAATATGACAGCATACAAAATTCAAAAATGACTGGACTGCTATTCATTACTGCTCTGTGTGTGACTTACATGTGTCAGTAATAATAGCAGCATGATTTCAATATGGTGTGCTATGCAAAGACATTTTCAGAGAAGATTTGAATGAGAACTACTAGCATCTGTTTATAAGCAAAAATTTTGCAAATAGAGTAGAACTGAAGTCAGGAATTTTGATCTCAGTTATCTGGTTATGACTAACTGCATTGACAGATGCTTTGTCTGGTACATGTGGTGTACAAGTGGTGAAAGATTAAGGGCAAGACATCAGACAGGACAGGGAAAAAAGGCTGAGCATCAAGCAGTCCATCTGCTTACATCTCCATACAACAGATACTATCAAGTAACTAAAAGGCCAAATTTTAGTCTGCTTCAGCAACTCAGTCATCTAAATAGCACTTTCAAATTCTACTCACTAATACACTTATGTGGATTCTCTTTGGATACTTGGTTTCACTTAACACACAGCAAGACAAAGGCAGGAGTTTCAGTTTATGTTTAAGCCCAGGCTACTTAAATACCACTTAAGTTGGGTTATGTTTTATTTTTATATCTCACTTAAGGAATAAAAATACTTTGCTGACTACAAATTTAATACTGCATAGTTAGCATTGCAATCTTGTGAGTTTGGTCTTTTTTAAATGTACATATAGATATAGAAATATGACAGCTAATATAAGTGTTTATTGGATCTTTCAGAAAGCATTAACACTCAGTAATGGACATAAGTCACTAAGAATTAAGAGCACCTGAAAAAGGACTAGTTTGGTTTAAAAAGAAAAGGGAAACAAACAAACATGAAATTAACCAGGCGATTGTGCTTTAACAAAAATAAAGAGAGGTATTCATATAGATTCCAGAATTTTCAGACCTTTAGTTTTAATGCAGTTTCAGGATTTTCAATATAGTAATTGAAAACAAAGTAAATTGATTAGCTGCAATTCACAATTGCAGTAATCTTTGTATAAGACTACGTAGTCTTTCTTTCAGAACAATCCGTGTGATTATGATATAATATCAATATCCATCTAACGCGCTCAGACAGTGCAAAAAAATCTGCAGCAGAACAGGAAACTGAACCAGGTAAGGTTCATTTACAAACAACTTCCAAGTTACAGTACTAACCATTGGACATTTTACCCCACTTCCAGTAAAATTTCCATAGATACACATATAAAGTGTTTTGTTAGATGAGGACCACCACAGAAGCAGCAAGATAAGAACTCACACCTTTCCAAATGCAATCTAATTTATTTGGTTTTACTGCTACATTATACTTGATAACGTGGGTATTGTATCACACACATCTGTTTGCAATTCTCATTTTTGTAGGAATTTATTAATTGCATAATAAAATTATATTAAAGGGGTATTAAACTTGGAAAGCCAAGCACCAACAGTTACATTGCTGCCTAAACTGAACATATATAACTCAGAAGACAATAAGGGTGAGGCAATACAAACACAGGAAAAAACAGTACAGGACTACATCAGTATAGAGTGATGTTGAGTGTTGCCTTAATCCCTATGTTCAAGAGTAGTATTGTCATACAGAAACAACTGACTAAACTAAAAGTTCTTGAATTGTAATCATAGCCAGTTAGTTCTTAGCACTTTTTTTTCTAAATTTGTTCAAAAGTAAAACTGAGGAAAAAAGCAGTTATTAGACTTTGATAAAATAATCATAGTTAAAAATTAAGCCATCTGCAATATTTTCTTACTTGTCACCAATGAACACTTCACACTGTCGGTTATTCACCTGGTTATCACTTTTACAGCAAAACTGCAACATTAAACACAAAGATAAGCGAGCATCAGCATAAGTCAGCATCAGCAAAATATTCAAAGAATGTATAGCACTTCCATTAAAGAAACTATCTTGCCACAAAATCCCATTGCTTGAGATGAAATTCTGAGTGTAAATCTAATTGCATTAAGTATTCTATAAAACTACTTTGCCTTTTTCAGATCATTAAAAAATTTTACTTGATTTAACGATAAAAATTCAAATGACTGTTCCCAACATGTATGTCTCACACTAGACTAAGAAATGCTGCTGCAGCTTCCACCAGTTCAATATACGTCCGATTAGCGTTTATAAATTGTTTGCAGTTCTTCATTTAGTTTCCAACTACAAAATATTCATTAACTGTATAAGTCAATTTTTTATACTTTCTTCAATATTTCTAATATTCTGAATCATTACTCCAATTTACAAAGTATTTGGAACACCCCATAAATTTTCTATATACCTATATATACTTATTTCACATATTTTTCAGACTACTTTACCACTCTTTCTTAAAAATCTCTTGACATTTCTCAGCAGCAGTTTTCCACTCATTAAGCAGCCAGTTACTAACTGATTAACCAGTTACAAGCTAAAGGGCCGAATTCTGCAATTCTTCAGGCTATAAGCCTATTTTCTGAATTAATATCACACTACCAAGCTCTATGCTGACAACCTGGTTTTTTCACATATTTTGTCTAAGATTAAAAGTAGCTCGAGTTTGTTCACCCTACACCTTTGCGACCCCAACTCCTAACCGCTTGTATTGCTGCCAAAAGTAATTACTTTGTCTCTCACCATGGACATGACAGATTTGCCTGCATGGAAGAGAAAGTACAAATTCTCCATAAATGTGGGAGAATAGACAAAACCTGTTTTTTCTTACCTCTAATTTCTGTTTGTCTTGTCTGACATATTGCTGTGTTTTGTTACATATTTTACTAGTTTTCGGAAGCATTCAAGGGGAAGCAAGGGAAAAGCAAGCTCAGTTGCTAAAAATATTTCAAGCTTTTTTAAGAATTGGAGCAAAATAGAGTTATCTGTTTGTATAAAGTCCAGAAAGCTCCATTGTGATCATGTAATGCAGACATGGCCAGTTTGTGGTTCTTGAAACATGTGAGACCTTCAAGCAGTTCCAGTGAAGTTTAAATAATGGGGCTAAATCACACAACTAGCACATGGCTGCCCTGAGCTACTGAATAATTCAAACCTACAGTTTTTAATTATCATCCATAAAATAAACCATCTATCTCATTACCTGATAGAAAAAAATATTTGGAACACCCTTGGAGAGCCTTGAGTGAAAGTATGCATGTTCAAATTATTTTCACAACATTATTTTTAATAATGTCATAAAGTATTTACTTTATTATCTTCCATAACACTTTCTCCTTGAAAATATTCTATTAAATATTTAGCAAACTTTTTTCATTTGAGTTACTTGAGGACAGGGACCATTTTAAACTTCTTGTCCTGCCTCCACCTCTATACACTGCCCAACTACCAAACATGGCATTCTTTACTTCTGCAATTCTCCTAAAAGAAAATGAAGTTGCTCCTCTACATGACTTACATGTTTCCCTACTTCTCTATATATAAAACATAGATCAAAATTTATTCAGAAAGGAAAATATCAAAATACATTTTAGAAATAAAATGGAGTTATGTATAAACTGTAAAACTGAAAGAGAAGATGTAGAATCATAGAATGGTAGGGGTTGGAAAGGACCACTAGAGATGACCTAGTCCAACACCCTGTTAAAGCACGTTTGTCTTGATTAGGTCACACAAAAACTCATTCAGTCGGGTTTTGAAAACCAAAAGAGGAGGAGATTCCACACTCTCCCTGGGCAGCCTGTGCCAGTGCTCCCTCACTCTCACAGTAAAGAAGTTTTGCTTTCTATTTAAGTGGAACTTTTTGTATTCCAGCTTACGTCCATTACCCCTAGTCCTGTTGCTGGATGATACATCAGTGTGGCAGTTAAAATATTTTAAGCCACAAGTTTAGGCTAAAAGGTATTTTGTAATTATTCCTTAACATGGCAATAATATATATGGCTGTAGCTAAGAAAGCAACAACTGTAGTCCTAACTGATTTGATTTTCAGATTATATATATATATATCAGTATTGGAATGCTCCGAATTACCTACACCTTCTCATCAAAACGACTACTTAAACTTTCTTTAACTCGCCTTCCTCGTAGGCAGTTGTAAGCTGCTGCCCGCAGGTGTCGCTGCGAGGCCGCTGGCAGGCCGTGGCCCTGACGAGGCTGCATCGGCGAAGCTGCGGCAGCGGGGTGCTGTTTCCTTTCAGAATGTGATTTAGCTTTATTTTACTCTTCCGCTAAACGTTATTCTCAATACTGAGATTTTATTGTATTTTTTCCACAAAAAAAAAAGCCTTTTGATTTCTTTTGACAAAATCTCAGTGAGTTCACAAATCCTTTTACAGTGAGTATTAGAGACAACTAAAACGTTGATCTCAAAGTTGTGCTTTTCTAATACTTAAAAAACTGTGTCTGTTACAACATACAAAAGAGTCATCCAAGCTGTTGCGATGAAAAGGACATGAGACACAGAAGCCCTGAAAAAATTTTACACTCTCCTTGTGTGGTACCAGCACGTATTTCCATGGGTAACACCCTGCATCCTCTGTATTTTGGTCTCAGAAGACATGAATGTGTCTGGTTCTGAGCCGCTAGATCATGTTTTCACAGAATCACAGAATGGTAAGGTTGGAAGGGACTTTGAGGCATCATCTAGTCCAACTCCTCCTGCTAATACAGGTCACACCTAGATCAAGTCACACAGGAACACATTCACGCAGGTTTGGAAACATCCAGAGAAGGAATCTCCACAACCTCTTTGAGTAGCCTGTGACAGGCCTCTCTCACCCTCACAGGAAAGTTTCTCCTCACATTCAAGTGGAATGTCCTGTGTTACAGCTTGTGCTCATTACCCCCTGTCCTTTTAAGTGTTGATGAGGTCCCCTCTCAGTCTTCTCTAGGCTAAACAGTCCCAGGTTTGCAGCCCCTGATCATCTTTGTAGCGCTCCACTGGACTCTAGAAGTTCCCTGTCTCTGCCAAGTTGGGAAGACCAAAGCTGGACACAGTACTTGAGATGAGGCCTCACCAGGGCAGAGTAGAGGC
The DNA here is from genome assembly GCA_013401255.1 of Urocolius indicus. Lineage (NCBI taxonomy): Eukaryota > Metazoa > Chordata > Aves > Coliiformes > Coliidae > Urocolius > Urocolius indicus. The sequence continues at coordinate 257,339 of WBNH01010201.1, forward strand.
GGGGGAGACTCTCACTCAGTCTGCTGGCCACACTGTTCTTGATGCAACCCAGGATGCCATTGGCCTTCTTGGCCACAATGGCAAATTTCTGGCTCATGTTTAGTTTATTATCAACCAGGACTACCAAGCCCTCTCCTCAGAGTTGCTCTCCAAATGTTGTCCCTCCCCAGGTGCAGAATCTTTTGTGGAGCATTTTCACATGTTGACTTTCCTTTGTCAAACTCCACAGACCTTAGAACACTTTTCTACACCACCAAAAAAAAAAAAAATTGAGACAGTATATGAGAAGAGAAAAGGCTTCTTTACAGGGCTGACAAAGACAAGTTACCTGATGTGAAAACAACTTATCAAAAGAGCTGCAGAAAGTCAGAACACGGCTGAAAAACGAAGGTAGATTTAGATGAGCTGTAAGTTAGAGGCTCTTCCGTGTGAGTGAAGTGAGGCTCCGGCAGAGGCTGTCCAGAGAAGCTGTGGATGCCCCATCCCTGGCAGCGTTCAAGGCCAGCTTGGATGGGGCTTTGAGCAACCTGGTCCAGTAGATGGTGTCACTGCCCATGGCAGGGAGTTGGAACTAGATGATCGTCAAGGTCCCTTCTAAGCCAAACCATTCTATGATTCTATGAAATATTTTGTGCCTTCTAAAATTTCAGAGTGCTCCCATTTCAAAGGCATTTATTTCTAGAAGTCAACTATAGTTGGCATTTTTCAATACTGCTCTTTAATCTCTATTGTAAGATATTTTTATAGAAAGTTATGCTAGTAAAGATCTGTTTTAAATTAGCCACAAATAATGCAATTCATCATACAAAGAAGCAGGAAAAAAAAAGTGCCTAAAGTACTCTGAAAAATGTTTCACTTTATTTAGCAGAGGTGTATTTTCTCAAATAATAATTGAGAGATAAGGGAATCTGACGCTTGGAGCATGTACAGCTGCTCACCCTATACCAAACCTGGGATATAGTAAAAAACATAAGGATATGAGTATATAAGTATATATATTTTTGTGAGAAGTTTGTACCAGCTAGCTATTTACTCCCCCTCTCTTCTGTTCAATATCATTCTAATAGATATCACATGATTAATGGAGCAGTTCCTCAGCTCCATATGTGAAAATATTTCAATCACTTAAACCTCTTTGTTTTCACATTTTTCATGATTATTTCATTCTCCTTTTGTAAATATAAAGGCAATATTCCACATGAAAAAAAGTTAACCAACAAATGGAGGACAACATATTTATAGGTTTTCAAAAGTAAAATCATGACTACTAGTGACTTCAGAAATTCAGAAGTAAAATCATGAGCACTAGTGACTTCACAAATGTGAAGTATTTTAGCTTTCAGAGTTCAAAGTCTAAAACAGAGACTTTAGCAGGGAAAATAGTTAAAAATTCATTCTTAAAGTGAAAAATAATTTAATCAGCAGACATTAATTTGAGAAGCAAATGCATACAATAATTTTTCCACAAGTGCTTCTGTAGTTGGACTCCACAAGCTTCATGCAAATATGCTTTGAATGGTTATGTTCTGTGCTGTGCCAAGTAAGTATTTTTCCTAGATTGGCTGCCAGGCCTATGTCTAATTCCCACTAAAGCTGGTAGGATTTTTCAAAGTAATTTGCTCGGAAATAGCTGAACCCTTACTGAGTTGTTCTTTCTAATGTAAAAAAAGTTGTCTATAAGCAACAGAGCAAATCAAATTCTACAAATTTGGATCTTAACTCTCAACCTCTTGGCAGGTGTGGTAAAGGTAACATAGCCAATTGGCTGGTTCAGATCCACATGTAAGCCATTACTCAGACTATTATTTCAATTAAACTTGTAGGAAGCAACTAGGGCTCATCCAACTTTGCAGTTCAATTAAGTGAATTTAGAACTTGGAAGGGTTATGGCAGAGCCTGGCAGGTTTTTTTTTAAGTGAATATGAAGATTATAGCAAGAATAGCACAGCCTCAAAAAGCTTTGAAAGAGACTGATAAAGTCAAAAAAAAGCATCAAGTGGGTAACACACGTATACCATGTGTTTTAAGGAAAAGTATCTCCACTGAGATCTTTCATGTCATAAGAGACAGGAAAAAAGACTAGAATCTTTATTTATATATATGAATTCTCTCTGAAGATTAATTTTTACTCTGAGTGCTCTATGTAGATCTGGTTCTTGAACAAATGCTTTCATAAATCAAGAACTAGGTCTACCTAGAACACTCAGAGTAAATGAATTAATCTTCAGAAAGAATTCATCTCCAGAGCTATTTAATCAATACTCATTTTCAGTCTTTTCAACCTATAGGAGAGAATCATCATTTAAGTCTCATGAGTGTCACTCCCTAGTCATGATTTACATGACTGTGCTTTAAGGATTCTATCTGAGTATCTTCACTAAAATATATTTTACTAACAGTGTACTTAGCCATGTGGGATTATACCAATTTGCATCACCAGATTGCCACTCTGAACTGTATATTGTGGAACATGTGAAAGAAATTTAATTTCTAAGTTATCTCAGAAGCTCTCAGTTTGTAGAATTCCTTGGAAAAAATCCAAAAACAAAACCAAAAAAGTCTCCTTTGAGATTAATTTAGATATTGTATAGTTTCTTCCTTTGAAAGCTAGAGACTGACAATAATTTCCTAGCTAAAGAACCTGTCTTATTCAAGAGAACAGAGATGGATAGCAAAGCTAAGAAGTTTTTATTAATGCATTGCCAATTTTAATGATTCTGCTTTTAATGCTACATCTTTATATAATAAAGAACTGCAAGTTTTAACCAACTGCCTTGAGAAAAGAATCTATTAATACTCGGCTAACCATCAAATACAAGTACATTTGAAGTCATAATCAGATCTGTTGTTACTGGATGCAGTTCCAGCAACCTCAACAGGTTAATTATTTCACCGCTGTTGCTTCAGAGACCATAGTTCACTACAACAACAAACAATTGTTTACCATTAGCAAGATTATATTTGACAAGTTACTTTATTAGTTTTTAATTATGCACTTCAATCTTTCATGGACATTAATCATCATTTTCAAATACAATTGAAACTATACTTGACAGAAACTTCCTTGGGGNGTTGTTACTGGATGCAGTTCCAGCAACCTCAACAGGTTAATTATTTCACCGCTGTTGCTTCAGAGACCATAGTTCACTACAACAACAAACAATTGTTTACCATTAGCAAGATTATATTTGACAAGTTACTTTATTAGTTTTTAATTATGCACTTCAATCTTTCATGGACATTAATCATCATTTTCAAATACAATTGAAACTATACTTGACAGAAACTTCCTTGGGGAGAGATTCTGGAGATACAACATTCCCTTCAGGCTATTGACATTTGTGATGCTTTTCACATTGCAGCAGCAATTTGTATGATATAATAAACAATGTCTAAGCTTCATAGGATCAAACATAAAAATCAACCCCCCTTCTCTTCTCTGCTGTTTTTGTTTTCTTTGGGCTACTAACCAAAGCACAAGTAGTACACATTATTTTCACTGCCAATGACTGCTATGGTATGTATTTGTGTCCCATGAATTTAGAAAAATATTCTTATGCTTCTGACTTTCCTCTTCAATGGGATTATCCATTGCACAGAAAAGAAGAAAGCCTTTGAAGAAAAAGGTATTTGTTGCAAATACTTCTAGCCCTTCCCTTTTCACTCCATTCCTACTTGAATACATAGTTAGGTTGAATTTTCAAAACAACATCTGAATCAAACCCTCTTCTGTATAGGTTTGGTTAGCTAACTCCCTCAAGCACCTTTAAAAGACAAGGCATGGTCTTAGACAGTATCAGTAAAATGTTTTAGTTACACAAGTGAAAAAGCTCTTTACCTTGAGATCCAAGTCAAATTATTACATTTGAAACACAGTACTAAGCTAATCTCATATACAGGACAAAACTGTAATTCTTCCATCAGGAAAAACTATCAAAGCAAAAGAACACTCCTTTATTACAAACAAAAAAAAAAAANCTCTTGGCAGGTGTGGTAAAGGTAACATAGCCAATTGGCTGGTTCAGATCCACATGTAAGCCATTACTCAGACTATTATTTCAATTAAACTTGTAGGAAGCAACTAGGGCTCATCCAACTTTGCAGTTCAATTAAGTGAATTTAGAACTTGGAAGGGTTATGGCAGAGCCTGGCAGGTTTTTTTTTAAGTGAATATGAAGATTATAGCAAGAATAGCACAGCCTCAAAAAGCTTTGAAAGAGACTGATAAAGTCAAAAAAAAGCATCAAGTGGGTAACACACGTATACCATGTGTTTTAAGGAAAAGTATCTCCACTGAGATCTTTCATGTCATAAGAGACAGGAAAAAAGACTAGAATCTTTATTTATATATATGAATTCTCTCTGAAGATTAATTTTTACTCTGAGTGCTCTATGTAGATCTGGTTCTTGAACAAATGCTTTCATAAATCAAGAACTAGGTCTACCTAGAACACTCAGAGTAAATGAATTAATCTTCAGAAAGAATTCATCTCCAGAGCTATTTAATCAATACTCATTTTCAGTCTTTTCAACCTATAGGAGAGAATCATCATTTAAGTCTCATGAGTGTCACTCCCTAGTCATGATTTACATGACTGTGCTTTAAGGATTCTATCTGAGTATCTTCACTAAAATATATTTTACTAACAGTGTACTTAGCCATGTGGGATTATACCAATTTGCATCACCAGATTGCCACTCTGAACTGTATATTGTGGAACATGTGAAAGAAATTTAATTTCTAAGTTATCTCAGAAGCTCTCAGTTTGTAGAATTCCTTGGAAAAAATCCAAAAACAAAACCAAAAAAGTCTCCTTTGAGATTAATTTAGATATTGTATAGTTTCTTCCTTTGAAAGCTAGAGACTGACAATAATTTCCTAGCTAAAGAACCTGTCTTATTCAAGAGAACAGAGATGGATAGCAAAGCTAAGAAGTTTTTATTAATGCATTGCCAATTTTAATGATTCTGCTTTTAATGCTACATCTTTATATAATAAAGAACTGCAAGTTTTAACCAACTGCCTTGAGAAAAGAATCTATTAATACTCGGCTAACCATCAAATACAAGTACATTTGAAGTCATAATCAGATCTGTTGTTACTGGATGCAGTTCCAGCAACCTCAACAGGTTAATTATTTCACCGCTGTTGCTTCAGAGACCATAGTTCACTACAACAACAAACAATTGTTTACCATTAGCAAGATTATATTTGACAAGTTACTTTATTAGTTTTTAATTATGCACTTCAATCTTTCATGGACATTAATCATCATTTTCAAATACAATTGAAACTATACTTGACAGAAAGATCCTTGGGATACAACATTCCCTTCAGGCTATTGACATTTGTGATGCTTTTCACATTGCAGCAGCAATTTGTATGATATAATAAACAATGTCTAAGCTTCATAGGATCAAACATAAAAATCAACCCCCCTTCTCTTCTCTGCTGTTTTTGTTTTCTTTGGGCTACTAACCAAAGCACAAGTAGTACACATTATTTTCACTGCCAATGACTGCTATGGTATGTATTTGTGTCCCATGAATTTAGAAAAATATTCTTATGCTTCTGACTTTCCTCTTCAATGGGATTATCCATTGCACAGAAAAGAAGAAAGCCTTTGAAGAAAAAGGTATTTGTTGCAAATACTTCTAGCCCTTCCCTTTTCACTCCATTCCTACTTGAATACATAGTTAGGTTGAATTTTCAAAACAACATCTGAATCAAACCCTCTTCTGTATAGGTTTGGTTAGCTAACTCCCTCAAGCACCTTTAAAAGACAAGGCATGGTCTTAGACAGTATCAGTAAAATGTTTTAGTTACACAAGTGAAAAAGCTCTTTACCTTGAGATCCAAGTCAAATTATTACATTTGAAACACAGTACTAAGCTAATCTCATATACAGGACAAAACTGTAATTCTTCCATCAGGAAAAACTATCAAAGCAAAAGAACACTCCTTTATTACAAACAAAAAAAAAAAAGTTCCTGGCATCAATTTTTTTTCAAAGTAAGACACAGCTACATTACTTCCAAATAAATAGGAGTGGTCTTGGTAACAGCTGAAAGCTGATGTAAATTCAGGGTATTTGCATACTTGATCCCTTACAATGATCAACATGTCTAAATTATTAATGCAGGCAATCGCTCTTTTGCGGTTGGAAATGTCTCTCTCCAAGTACAGATTTGGTCTCTCAAAGGCCACAGAAACATTCACACAGATTTCAGATTATTCTCAATGCCTTATACAGTTTTCTATATTCAATGATAATGTTGATTTACCAACCTAAACATCTGTTTCCATTTATTTGGTAGCTAAAAATTTGATTCCGCTTCCATACCACTAAAGGAACAGAGAACTAACTTTAAGCAAGATACCCAAGTACTAAGGACTTGGCAGACTTGATACTCCTTGAAAGGGTATCAGCCAATTGTAATTTATGCACTTCAGTATTTGGTTATATCTACTACTGATGCAATAGCTAGAAATTCAATAACTAAGAACGTTACATCAGATGAAAAAACAGTTATTATATGTAACATTACATTTGCACTTTGAAAAGTTTATTCTATGTATAGATATTGTTTCAAAGGAACAGTTTGAATTATCACCTTAAGGCAACATAATGTGAATAAACAAGGCACTTTGTTTTAATAGGTGCTGCACACTGTACTTTATATCTGCAGCTGACAGAACTAGAGCACTATGGATGCAGAGAAAAGAATGCCATTTTACAAGGAAAATATGTCATTTTACTTAGAAAACCTGAGTGACAGTAATTCACTGTGAAAGGTAATGAAAGGTTACACTGAACCTAGATTAGACTGGATTAGGTTTGGCAGAGGTCCAGCCACTATCTTTCAGTTGAGGTTACTATAAGAGACAATTAAGTAATGGTTCCGACACAAAAAAAAAAACCAAGGTAAGAGTAGGCTGCTCATGAAATCAAATGATTGCTATTACACAGTGTGCCAGGTTTCTTAAGGGATATCACTAAATACTACGAGTTTCTTGTGTCGTTTCAAGAAAATCCAAAAGCTCTGCCCCTTATATGCTAATTGTGTTATGAACACCATCTCTAAATATTAGACTCCCTCTGCATTCAGACAGACAAATAACCATGTGTTCTTTGTAAGTAAACAAAAGTGCATCCAAGCACTACCCAGTTCTAACCCAAAGTAATGCATAAGTCTAGCTAATAGCTGTATTTTGAAACAGTAGAGCAGTACATCTGGACTTTTTATTTATAACAGTGTTTAAGCTGTCCTGTCATCAACAAGCATCTGCCTAGCCCTCAGTTTTCACAGGGAAATTTTAAAGAAAATTACTGTAGATTTCAGAAATTTATTTTTCCTGGTACTGCCACTTCACCCTTTATATACAGTTCTATCCTTTTTCCAAATAAATACTGATAGCAGGCTGCTTCTAAGCAAACAACCTCCTTTATACTAGTTGACTTTCGCTAGATGTGATGATTTTTGCAAAATTTCTGTTTTCACATCCCCAAACATTATATAGGAGGAAACACAGTACAGCAAGCAACAGATGCTTTCATCAAAACAGAAGAACATTCAAGACAAATGTAGTATACAGTTTAAGAAAACAAATATGACTAACTTTCATCAAGAGGCTGATAATTTAAATAAATTTTTAGCAATGCAGCATACAGACACTACTTCTCTTATCTAAGTTCATTTTTCTGCAGTGCTCTGTTCAAATAACATATAAAAGAACAGCATAACTTTTCATAAAATGTTTTCTGAAATATCAGCCACAGATAACTACATGACTGTTTGAACATACTGCATCGTGTCCTCACACTGATGTACTAAACAGTAGGAAAGCTATAAATGATGATTTTCAATTTTCAGTTTAACTTGTTTTGGAGATAATATCCCAGCCAGAGATTCAGTCCCTTGGAGCCCATAAAAAGGGTTTTTAAAACAAGAAAAAACATAGAAAGTTTGTAACTGAGACTGTGGGTTTGTTTTTCAATAGAAGGAATTCTATTAGACAGGAATGTAATGACTTCATAAGAGTATTCAAATTCTAGCTTTGGACATCTCAAGATTTAACATTGAGCTTTTCAACTGATCTCTTGTTTTGGATCAAATCAAATCTATAGAGAGAATATCCTGAGGTTAGTGTTGTTATTTAGTTTGCTATCTTTGACTTTAAACCACTTCTTGTACTTGAACAGTAATGGATCTCTGCTTCTTTGACAGTGAGTACCTGGGGATCATTACTACAACTAACCACTTCAAATAGCTCACAATAGTTCAATTAAGTCAGATGGATTATTTCAGCATCTGCCAATGTTCATGCTTTAAATCTTTTATAGCAAGCATATTTTGTGATGGAACAGCAATAATGCTCATGTGAAACATTAAGGAAACATAGCCCACACAAATTATACCAACTTCAGTAAAGAAACCAAATAGCAGTAATTTGACTATTTGGTATCTGACCTCAAAGTGGAAAAGCAAATCAAGGAAAATTTCATCATATATAAATCCACCTACACAGCTGGAAACAAGTGCTAAAAGCACAAATGGAAACAAAGACATTAAAGACGGAGCAGCACGAGCAATAATTTAACCGCTTTCCTTTCAGGCTCAGTCTATTGAACTTTACATCTAAAAATCTGGAAATTTCACTTAGTATTTCTGTATGAATCTTCAATGTCATCCTTTTAAAAAAACTACATCTCCCAACTTCTGTAGTCAGGCCTAGCAGAAGCTAAGTCAGTCGGCCACTGCAAATTCTTGCTGTGGTCTTCTGCTACTGTTCATTACAGCACTCAAGTGACATTACTTGCTGCCAGCGCTTGAAAGGCAGTGTGTTTTTAAAACATTATTTCATACTCTTAGATAATTTGTATTGCAATATTTTGATGTATGGAATTCATCCTACAGCACTGAAATCATTCCCACTTTATGTCTCGACAGCTTCACATAAGTAAGCTTGGTAATCAAAGGTTAGGATGACAAGTAGAAAAGGTGACTCCAGAAGCATTTAAAGTTTTTTAAAACAGCAATAAGACAATAATGAAAGTTGAAATCAGAATGGCAAAAATGCAGACACAGAAGTGAAAATTCATACAAGTCTACAATAATTATTTTCAAGGGATGATGACAAGGGAAAAAATGTTGATAGTTGGGCATGACTACGTTCCAAGACCTTTGTTTTAGGAAAGAGGAATGCTTAAGGCATAAGACTCCTCTCAAAGGCAGAGGGTAGAACTATTAGACTACTCAAGGACAATTGCTCCTACCAGAAGTTGGACTCAATGTCTCTCCAAAGAGTCTGAAAAATTTATCTTCAGCTAAATCACAAGGGATGTGCACAAATGTGGATAAAGCATTCACACTCTGATAGACAGCTGTGGTGATGTGCTGCCTGCTGCCCACCCCACTCCCCTGCTTAAGGCATAATCACCAGTGGGGTCTGTGATGTCTGCATCCAGTTTACTCTGGACTTTGGGGATAGATAGCAAGATGGTAGCCAAGGGCTATTTGGACAATGATTCAGGCATATTACTGGTACGCAAGTGACTATAAGTCAATCACCTTACTTAATAAATACTGGACAGACCAAGGCCTGTTAAACTCTCCTACACAGCATGCCAGGATCTCCCCTTGAGTAGAGACAATTCACAAGGTTACTCCAAGGTTGAGTAATTACTTACCACAACAAATTCTTAAGTGATTAATAGCTAAGATTTCATTTTAGCACTACTTCTCTCCTGTAAGTACATGAGTCTATCTGCTATAACCACCTGATAATATCACTCCCATTAATAACATATGCGTCACTAAAGACAGAAAAATTGCAGGTTTTTGTTCAAAGAACTCCTGCTTTTTCCTTCATACAGTCTTTCCTTCTTCATATGATGCTTGTGAAATGTATTCCAAGATTCTTGACCTTTCTTTGCTGTCTTGGTCCATTTCTACTTTGTCATTTGTTCCTCTAAAGGAACACAGATGACTTCTATTAATACTGTAGTGTATTTGATGCCTGAAAGACAATTGGTATAGCAGAAAAAACAAATACATTGTACTCAGTTCAGAACACAATAGCTTAACTAACAGAATTCAAGATTTACCACTGCATGGGGTATATCTGTATCAAATTAATGGTACCAAGTTGAAGTCAGATTTCCCAGTATAATCAGCATTTCTTAGGTAGCACCAAGACCTCAGTTGTCACAGGAAGTTGAAGGTACTCCTTTACCTCCCACAATTAGGCTGCTTGCATTTTTCTGTTTTGTATTTCCTAATAAAGAGCATGCTTAACTCTCTTCCTGCTGTGATCAACTATGGCCTCATTTCCATGATAATTATACATGGTAGCAGTGCTAGCCTAAAAAAAAAAAAATCAACTCTCTCAGTAATGGGCTATAGGAAGCTGTGAATTAATGTAACTGCCTTTAATCAACTACGCTTGTGACCAAGTATACTTAATACAAAAATCAATATTTATAAAATTAAACAATAGTATTACCTCTCCTAGAAATCTTGTCCTCCTTTTACAATAAAAAAAAAAGAAAAAGTGGAAAACATATGAAGAAAGTTCTGTTTAATCTTATTCAGTTTAGAACCACTCTAACAGATGTTTTAATATGTTCCTGTATGAACCTCCAAAACAAGAATGAGGGAAGTAATTTATAACTGAATTTTGAAGCAATGACAGAATGAATGAGTACTTTTTCCAGCAGTACATTTCTGTGATACAATGATCCTTAAACTGAACAGAATCTACATTAGCATCTGCAGCCAGCATATTGTTTTATAAAAGAAACCAGCTTATCCATGTTTGATGCAACTATATATCAGCAAAAAACCAACTGCTAACCATCCAGTAACTGAAACTAGAGACGCAGTATTTGCTCATCCTATACAAGAACCACTCATTGGAGAGAACTAGCATAAATATTGCTTCTTTAAAAGGCTTCATTGCATCATGTTAGTTTTCAAAGAAGCCAACCCTAACAATCTGCATAAATGACAAACAAAGTCCTTAGAAAATTTACTAAGTAATGGAACATAGCACCACTCTTCTGTTTCAGAATTTCAGACAATGAAATATCTTCCTAAAAAAAGTTCAGACCTCAGGAACCTTAAACTGACCTATGATGTATTAAAATAATTATTACATGTCAAACTATTAAATTTATGTTGTAATATTTTCTAAAATTTATTCAAAGTTCAGTATCTGGCAGCAGATAACTTGAAAAGAGTAGTGGAAAAAATTCTCAAGAACTTCACATGCAGCCAAATTCAAAAAGTAAAAAATAAAAACTTGCCCAAGTTCTAGAACTTGTAGAGGCCAAAAACTATAATAAAGCAATTCAAAGAGGAACGGCTAATTTGTAAAGAACAGTCCCATTCAGGGTTGAATCAAAACGATGATCTAAATGCAACTGCTGATTATGTCCTTTACACAATAGCGCTCCTTCCCAAGAGAAGGATTATTGTATCAATGCTTTGTTTCTTGTACTTTTCCTAAACATTTGTATAAAAAGATAAATAAAACACTAAAGGATTGCCATGACAATATTAACATGTTTTGTAAGGACACTATAAATTGGGAAAACTACACAAATTTCAGTGCATCTCCAAAAAGAGTTCAAATAATCTTTATCACAAGGAGTGTTAAGAGCATATTGGTTTCCTGACTTTAAAAACAGAATAAAATATTCTGCATCCTGTTCACTAAACCCATTACTTGCAAGCAGAAACTATCACCCTCTTGCTTTTTGAAGCTGTTTCTCTGACAAGCACTAAAAGAATTATATATAAGTAGTATTGGAAAGGCTCCTGTTCCCACGCATGCAAGGAAGAAGTAGCAAAACTCACTGTTAATACTACAGCTTAAATAAATACATTCTCCAATTAGACAAGTGCGTTAAAAGCTTCTTTTATATAAACCATGTATAGACCGGGTCAGACACTGCTACAAAAAAATATGTTTACTGAATTGAAAGTATTCCATGAAAAGCACTGTTTTTTCACAAAACTGTTCCCAGGCAATTTTAGAAAGGGAAACAGACATACACACAGAATTTCAGGCAATAAACATCTGGAACAGGGGAGCCCAAGGTTTGTGCTTATCTTCCCTGAGCTGCAACTTTTAATTTAATACTCTCCTATAAGAAAGCTATTTTAACGTGTTCCCTTAAACATCAGGAGTTGCAACAAAATGAAGTTGTTTTTCACTTACTCAGCATGATTCAGTCAGTTCCACTTGCTTTTCCCCACTCAAAATATTGAGCTATCCAAAGTGAAAAGAGAAGGAATGATGAAACTGAGGAACCATTCAGGTTCTCTCCTACTCTCCAGTGAGTAGCTAAAACCAGTCCAACAGCTCACTGCCACTAAAAGGAGCAATTATATGCTTTTCTCACCTCCCAGCTTTCCCCTGTGCACTGACCTTGTTCTTTAGTGAGACAATTCATCAGCAGCACCACACAAAAAAAAAGAATGTTAAGGAAAAACTCTGTCAGTTTAGTATATTGAATCAAGTGACAAAGGAGTTCAACAAGTGTTAGGACTGACCAAAGAAAGCAATGAGAGAATCCAGATGGAAACAAGACCATCTCTCCTTTAGCAATGGAAAGCTGTTAAGCTCAAACCAGCTCATGTCATGAAACTATTGCTTACTATTTAAGTACTTCTTCCGATAGTTAAAAGAAAAATAACAAAAAGATAACTTATGGTTCATATCCCTGCTCCTTATGGGAGTGAAAGATGAGAAGCTTTACAGGCTATTTACGTAAAATCAAAGATAACAGAAAGGGGGAAATGATGACGAGTAATTACAGGGACCAGACTTTAGCAATCCAAATGAAGTTTAACTCATGTTCATAATTGTATTGGATTATTTTTCTCTTATTTTCACTATATTGTGTCAACCATCTCCCTCTTTACAATTACTTTTTCTTTGATGAACAAATTTTAATGATATATATTTTAATAACTATTTGTGCAGTGCACTGCTTATATATATTGTGAATTATTTTTTGTAAGTATCTTTTTACAAAAGACAGAATGAAAATAATTTGTCACAGCTTTTAGATTTTCTTTAAAATTTGTTTAGTTTCATTATTAGTTGTCAAAGTTGCTACACATATTTGTAGTTTTCTTCAGATTTTCAGCCAGTTTTAAGGGAACATTGGTCATGGTTACTCTTCAAGAAGATCACCCTGGGATAAAGAACTTCTGTTTAAACTTCTAGTTCTGAAGTTATCAATATCTGATAAGAAATACAAGACAGACATAAAGAATCAACTAAAAATGTAAAGAGAACTTTTTAATACTAAATGAATAAATTAAGAGACAAAACAGCTGTTCCAAGGTGTTTTGCCAAATGATGGGAGGAAGGACAGAGACACCAATGGAAAGAACTTTAACTTTACTGTCTACTTCAAAATGTTACAGAAAATAAGATAAAGCATTCAGTTACAACAATAAACTTATGACACTTATTTCTAAGTAGCAAAGAGCAAGGTAATGCACCAAATCATTACTACAGGAGAACAGAAATAGTGATTAAGAAAGATATACAACCCATTACCCTAATACTTCACCATTTTCCAGACCCACAGTCACTGGAGAGCATCAGTTACAGCAAGGCTTTGAAGAGCCTGTCCTGGCAATTGAAAAAAAGGCCCTACACAATGCATCCACTCACAGGTAAGATCTCCAAATCCTTTGCAAAAGGGCCCAGCTTTTTATATTGTTGAGTTAACAACCTTATGTAACTTCATCAGCAGAACACCTGGTTTCACTCTGGTGAGATACCACCTGAAGCTTGGCCAAGACCCCAGAAGGAACCAAAAGAGTTTCCTCATCTTCTTATTTCTTCTTCACGTACTTCCAACCAAGGCCAAACATCTGGTTTCTCATCCTTGAACACCAGCCCCCATACACACAGGAACAGATACATCAAAGCAATAAATACATTCTCATAGACATTTTTAGCTACATCTTTCACTAATAATCAGAAACTTTATCATTGCCAAGAATTAACTTTTGTCTAAGCTACATCTTTCGCTAATGCTCGTGCATATTTCACTAGTGATCAATATGGAGATCAACTGCTTCACAAGGTCAGCAATGATCATCAGCAAACATGAGATTAGGGAGTGAGAAGAGTTCAGCATATACCATTGCGCATTACTATAACTTAACAGAGTTTATCCACCAAAAGACAACAGAAAAATTACTTAGAATCTGGTTCAGTTCATCAGCCATATCTGTGGTAAAAAGACAAGTCCATGGCTAAGCCAGAAAGTCAGTCCCAGGCAACAAGGTAGCTACACCACAGCTGGCTCTGAAGACAAGCACATCTACCCCATAGCTCAGGCCATCACAGAATCAAGGCCCTAGGACCTGCGCTTACATTGAGCTCTTGGCTCCTAGGGAGGATTGTTGGTGGAGGCCCAAGAAGAGACAGGCTTTAGGAATCAAAAAAAAAAAACAAAACAAAGGGAAACAGAAATTGACCCATCAAAGCCTTTCTAACATAATTAATCACTCAGCTTCCCTTCTTAAAAATATGCTAACACAATTGGATTAATTGCTAACGCATTATCTAATTCCACTGTGCCCAAGGAAAATACATTTCAAATTACATAAAAATGCTTCAAATAAAGACTAAAAGGTCGTTTTTCTTACAGCATTGAACAAAAAAAGCTCATCTAAATGAGAGTCTGACATCAATACTCTGTGAACGCATGAAGAAGTGATCTAGTTGTTCTGATAGATGAAGAAGTTGTGGCTCGGATGAGTGGACAGTGAGGTGGATCAAGAGCTGGCTGAATGACAGAACCCAGAGGGTGGTGATCAATGGCACAGAACCAAGTTGGAGGCCTGTGCCCAGTAGGATTCCACAGGTATCGGTTCTGTGGCCAGTCTTGTTCAACATCTTCATTAATGACCTGGATGAGGGGACAGAGTGTATCCTCAGCAAGTTCACTGATGACACCAAACTGGGAGGACTGGCTGATTCCCCAGAAGGCTGTGCTACCATTCAGCAGCATCTCGACTGGCTTGAGAGTTGGGCAGAGAGGAACCTCATGAAGTTCAACAAGGACAAGTACAGAGTCCTGCATCTGAGAAGGAACAACCCCATGCACCAGAACAGGCTGAGGGGTCAAACTGCTGGAGAGCAGCTCTGCAGAGAGAGANAAGAGACTGCAGGGAGGTCTCATTAATATTTATAAGTATATAAATGGTGGATGTCAGGAGGTCAGGGCATCTCTTTTTTTCTATGGTAGCTAGCAACAGTACAAGGGATAATGGGATGAAAGTTCCATTTAAACATAAGAAAAAACTATTTACTGTGATGGTGATGGAGCCCTTGCACAGGCTGCCCAGGGAGGGTGTGGAATCTCCTTCCTTGGAGGTCTTCAAGACAAGACCCGCCTGGACGCCTTCCTCTGCAACCTGATCTAAGTGGACCTGCTTCTGAAGGGGGTTTGGACTAGATGATCTCTGAAAGTCTCTTCCAACCCCTACCATTCTATGATTCTATGATAAAGCAACATGACCTTATCATAAAACTTGAAACAGAAAAAAAAAATCTATCTGAACCAGCGCAAAAAAGAAAAAAAAGTATAAAACATAGCTGTGGCATGGAGGAAGACAAGTCTAAGAAAAAGTGTTACTAAATGTTTTTCAAGCTAAGTTCTGTGTGGGAAAACAGATCTAATGAACAAGATTCATATCCAAGTACTCTGAAGTTTTGTTCCAGCTCAATCAGCTCTTTAAAGCAGGACATCAAGGATTCTAAGATGGCTTGGAGAGAATCCTTAGATAGTTCTGGGTAGAGTTCCAGAATGTAGGAATGTTCATACAGAGCACTGAGAGAATTCCTGGATGCAACTGTAAAATTCTGAGAAAGCATGGTGAATGTGACAGATCACCAATGTAGATTCAGCATAATATAAAATCTGGTGAACCATTAGATTTATACTATACCTAAACAGAAAACCAAGTATTGCTAAGCAGTAATTGAAAGGTGCTAAAGATAAATATTGACAAACTCAGAAAGCTTAGCAAGCTGAAGAGAAATTAGAACATTCCTAGAAAGCATTGGCAGAAATCACTACAAAAGTACGGAAAGAAAACTTCCACCAGGAAAATTCCTCTTAAGTCTAAAGAGACTTCTTGAAAATTCTTTAAAAGGGAAATTTCTAGAAACCACAGTGGGAAATCCTTGAAAGCATTTGGGAAAATTCCTGGAAAGCACTGGAAAAATCCCTAGCAAGCTGCAAGACAATTTTCTATAAACTATACACTCATCTGTATAACCCCTATGTGGGATTATCTAAGAGGAAAAATGTGAATACAAAGCACATACCTAAGATTTTGTCTGCCTGAAGACAATCATTTTATAGAATTCTTTGCATAATTTAAGCAACAAGCACATGACACTTTAAGAATGTGCCTTAAAAAAGAGAAAACTGAGAACAGTGATTGGAAATATTTGAGCATATATGACAGACACTTCATTGCTCATATACTCCGTTTCCAATGATTTCAGCTTGCAGGAGCTTCTGACACCTACAGGATTGGGACTCTTCAGCAAGCACTATGAGTTCTCACCCAGACATCCTCAATCCTGAAAACTCTCATGAACAGCATCCTTTTTTAAGTACTGGCCCTGTCTCCCCTTGCACCTACATACAATTTTGTATGCACAGCATCCTTCAGTCAAGTTCTACAGATATGCTACTACCCACAGTGTGATTGTTTTGAACACAGATCTGAGTAGCATTAGTTGTTCTGGAATTGAAAGAGACTCTTAAAACAGGCCTTTCCGACCCAGATCAAAACTTTGCAATTCTCTTCCACAGCCGTCCTGAAGTTTTCTTTCTATGTTGATAAGACACTTTTAGTCATTCCTTGCACTGAAGTCATTCCATACCTTCAGTCATTCTTGATGCCCTTCTCCGAAACTTTCCCAGTTCTACTAGATTTTTGGGGAGAGAGGATCACACTACTACACACAATATCTAAAGTATAGGTGAAACATAAACTTCTCAGTGGGACTGAGATGGTTTTTGTTCTGTTCTCTGTTCCTTTTTTGGTTAGTGACAACATTTTATTTGCTTTTTGCACATCAAACAATGAGCTGACATTTTCATAGAATCATCTGTCCTGATGCTGTAAAAGTGACCCTCACCTTTGACCATTCTTCCCTTTGTGCATCAGTTCACATTTTCTATACTGAATTTTGCCTGACATTTTACTAAGTCCCTCAGTCTTGTATGATCCTCATGTAATTCTCCACAGTCTGCTCTCATTCCTAATCAAATACTACACAAGGATGTCATTATTCCATATCCAAGATAAGATCGGGTGAATCATTAGATTTTATATTATGCTGAAACAGGTAACCAAGCAGTAACTGAAAGGTGCTTAATGTTGACAAATTGATAAATGTGTCTTCTTAAATTATCTGTTGCACCCATTTTTCCATTCTTGGAAAGGCTACCACCCTAAAGAATGGTCAAGAGAATACAATTGGCCGTTGTGCCTTATGCCACTCCCCAAAAACTATAGTCTCAGCATCAAATGTTTCCTTGGCAGCTCAAGATAAGGGAAATGAGTTTCAACTGGAAGATTTCTTGTGCAGGCACACTTTTTTTTGTTTATGTGTCTGCAGTGACAGCAACAACTTTCAGCACAGACACAGCATGAATATTACCTAAGGTGCAGCAACTTCGCCATAGCCTGCTGGCAGCAGGCAGAGGCTTTCCACACTTTTTCAAAAATGCAAGGCCTAACCTCACTTGCCTTGCACACTCAAAATTCCTGCTAACTGCAATGGGAACTCTTCCCATATGAAAAAGTGGATGGTCACTAGAAAATTAACTAAATGCGTTGAGAGTGGCCCTCCCATAAACACATGCAGATATAAAAAAAGCTTTTTCCACTCCTTTCCTAAGCATGTCTTTACAATGTATCTATGAAGTTTTGTTATAACAAAACCTGGAGATTGAAATGTGCAATATCTAGCAGAAGTACAATACAGCATTTATATTTAATCACAGAACCTCCACAAATACTAAAATCCTGTTAGTCATTTGACTAACAACCAATCTTAGCTACTTTTGAAATCCATTTACCTTTAAAAAGACTAAGTTAAAGATACTGTTACTTTGAAAGTTTTAAATAAACATTTCGGTTCTGATCCTAGATATAGTCAAACTTATAAAAAATAGAATCATCTTAATATCTTCTCCACTTTGTATGCAAGGCATTATTGTAAAAGGACACAGTCATTTTAATTTTGTGTTATAATAATTGGGAATTTGGAACATTCTTTTATTCTACAAAAAAACTAATATGTATATACAAAATAAAACCAGAAATATTATTCCTTCTTTTTAGAATATTATTAGAGTATTTTATATTGTCCTCAAAAAGAAGTTAATCTGGTGCACTAAATATGAAAGCAAAGAATAAAGGAACATTCTTTGCCAGAAATAAACAGCATCAAACATGAAAAAGTCGAAACATAATGAAGCTGAAAATTATCTGAACACTCACTGTGCGGGTTTTTCAGTTTCATATTAGAAATGGAGTGAAGACAATGCTGGCGATATTTGATTTCTCCAAAAACCGATGATTACTCCCTTCAAATTATTGGATCTGAAAGGCGAAATACAGCCATTCTTGAAGATCAGCTGCCATCTAGTGAATGGTAAGAAAACTGTTTAAATCTCTTCTTTTTTGACAGGTTAAACTAGATTCTTGGAGGAACATTTTTTTGTTGTTTTGTCACAGTTAATTTTGGGGTCTGTAAATGATTCAGAAGCATGGCTATTAAAATGTATGCATTCCAAAGCAGACCAATGTCACTTAGCAATGTTTTCTATTGACATCTATAAATAAGGTCTTGATCCCACAGCTTGCTCAAGAAATAGCCAATCCTGTGCACTTTCAAAAAGTCATATTAGCAGGTTTTTGGGCTCCACTTCATTACACTAACAAGAATTGAACTATTAGTGTCATAAAGTAAAATGTTCAGTATAACAACAATAGACTACAGTTAAAAATCAAAGAAGTTTAAGTTAAAACTGACTGAGATGTTCTCCCCAAGCAAGATCACAGTTTTTATTTTGGACACCAAGCATGTTATTGTTGTATATATATTTTACACTTAGTAACTAATTTATAGATAATTCAAATAAAATCAGAAATATTAGCAGTGTGCACCTACACTGTCAAATTAACCATTCTTATGTAAGACTACTGTGCCTCTTGAATTAGTACTTCTTTCTCATTTTTGTGAAGCAAGAGGTATTACATTCATATTTCAGAAATTATTACTGATAGATACCTGCCAAGCAGGCTGGAGGCTTTGTCTTGTTCTTCCCCTAAACCATTGCCTGCGTTTCCACAATCAAAGTGATGACACAAGCTAGAACTGCCACCAAAAGAGGTCAGGGCCCTCCCTCCTCTTCCAGCTGCTCATTTCAAGCCATTCTTTGCAGTGCACAAGCATTTGCATGGCAGTGCAGTGCCCAACATAAAGATTTCGTGTCAGTTAACTAGCTCCCCAAGAAAAACATAGTGCTACCTGAAGCAAGCTCATCATCTTTGCCATAATGATGCTTTTCTTATTCAAAGGAAGGACAGAAAATATATAATGAAGCTGTAATCATGGAACTGTGATTAAAAAAAGGCTTGAAGGAAAAGAGGTTGTTGCTGTGCTGTTTTTCCAGTTATATTTATGCAAGTCTGTATCAAAATAAACTTTAAGTTGGAGAAGTAGATGAATTCTTGCAAAACATCTCTTCCATGCATTTGTCATTGAAAAAAAACTCATCAAGACGTAAACTTGCCCTCACTAAAGCCAACAGAAGCTCAAACCAATAATTCTAACAACTATTCTTTGGAATTTTTTGTCACTCAGGATTAGATTTGCAGGTGTTTTCCTTCATGTTAGAAATCAGATTTTCCAGATGTTACAATAAGTCTGTTACAAAGAACAAATCTCTATTAATATAAACCACAGAGCTCGTTTCAACTATGCACTTTTCCATACTTTTTTTTGCTAAACATAACTTTTTAAAATCAAGCAGAGTCTACCACTTACAGTTTGGAACTCTGAAACACAAATCTGCCATTTTAAACAGAGCATGTTTTTTGTTTAATCGAGTATGTACTTGAGGGCACTCGTGTTTATGAGAACCTTTGACGGAAAGAAATAAAACAAGATAATGTGTTTATAAGACATTGGCTTGAAAATATATTCTTCTTCTTGGAATAAAAGATCCTTATAATCTTTTGTCTGTATATTCTCTGGACAGACATTAGTCTGTTGCACACTAAATACCTAAGTCTGCATATTCCACATAAGCATTTGCACACATATGCGGTATAGAAACATGCTATGAAAATAAACTTTAAATAGATATCCAGTAGAAGGAACAGAAAATAAGCACTGAAAGAAGAAAAATTGGTCATGAATCAAAAGGAAATAGAACATATGCCCTTTTGCACATAATTACTCATAAAATGAAGGTTTGCTGGTTTTCACATTGCTCAGCCCTACAACTTTCTCCTGAGCTCCTCCTGCTCAGCTTCTAAAATTAGCTGAACTGGCTCTGTTAACACTGCCTGCTTTTGTTCATATGGCTTACTAAAATATTTTGTGTTCAGCCCATAGTTCAGTTTGGAATGTGATTAACCAGGACACCACCAAAAATATTGCCTTGTGCTTCCTCTCCAGATGCCTCCAAAATACATGCTGGAGAGTTCTTAGTTGTGCTGTAAACCATCCTTTCCTCATTTTCTATGAACATAACTACATCAAGTGTTTGAGATCCCAGTTCTTGTATGTATATATGTGGTCTCAAATGAAGTCTGGATGTACTCAGTATGTGTAACTTTATTTACAATTAAGCTATTTACAAGAAGACAATTACACACATACTAAATTACAGAATCACAGAATCACAGAATGGTAGGGGTTGGAAAAGACCCCTAGAGATCATCTGGTCCAAATCCCTGCTAAAGAAGGTCCATCTAGATCAGGTCATGATCCTCAAGAGGTTCTTCTTTGCCCAAATCTCAAGCTGGTCAAGATCCTGACGAATGGCAGCACAGCCTTCTGGGGCATCACACAGTCCTCTGGGGCATCACACAGTCCTCTAAGTTTGGTGTCATCAGCAAACCTGCTGAGGGTACACTATCCCTTCATCCAGGTCATTGATGAAGATGTTAAATGAGAACATCCCCACAACCATCCCCTGTGGAACCCCAATGGCCTCTAGGTTCCATTGATAACCACTCTCTGGGCTCTGTCATTCAGCCAGTTCTCAATCCACCTCACTGTCCACTCATCCAACCCACGCTGCCTGAGCTTTCCTATGAGGATGTTACGTGAGACAGTGCCAAAGGCTTTGCTGAAGTCAAGGCAGATGACATCCAGCCCTCTCCCCTCATCTAGACAGCAAGTCATAGAAGGCTCTCAGGTTGGTCAAGCAGGATTTCCCCTTGGTGAATCCATACAGACTCCCCCTGGTAACCATCTTTTCCTTCTTGTGTTTGGAAATTTTATAGATAATTATTTTATTTAATTATTTTTTAATTTTAGTACTGCACAATTCAAGGCACAATTTAAGAAAGAAGCAGAAATCCAAGAGTACAGTGGGCCAAAAAGTTATCAATTAATTTTTCTTAAATGCTGACTAATCCTTTCTCAGAGCAAGATATTACTACAGTTTTACCAATTCTTGAAGAAATACATGTCCTCATCACTTTTACCAGCAGCTTCTCAAGTCAGTTGTGGGGCTCCCTGCTTGTTTTCCTCAAGCAGAACCTACACTTGACTCAATCCCGATCCCTCTTGCAAAAGGTGCTACCCCGAGATAAGGGAAACACCGACAGGGAGCACTGAAAAGAGGAAGCCAAACTTCTAGCAATGTGTTTAAAAACTGCCAACCCGACAAGCGGGGAGGGTGCTGAGGAGACGAATTGGGGGATGCGAGCGAGCCGCCCCGTCCCCGCACCTCAACGCCCCCAGCGGCGGCGCAGCAGGCGGGCGCGTGCCGGGCGGCGGTGCCGTGCCGTGCCGTGCCGTGCCGTGCCGTGCCGTTCCGTGCCGGGCCG
>WBNH01010201.1:279825-322435 GCA_013401255.1 Urocolius indicus
CGCCCCGCCCCGCCGGGGCGCGCTCCCGCGCAGTGCGCGTGCGCGGCGGTGGCACATGCGCGGGAGGCGCGGGCGCGGCCGCTGTCCGCGCGGTGTGGCTGTGGCGCGGGAGCTGTCGCGGGCGTGGCTGTGGTCCAGCGGGAGGCTGGCGGGAGGGAGAGGCGGGGTGAGTAAGGAGCTGGTCGGGGCCGCACGGAGCAAGGGGCCTTGTCGCCCTCTCTCGCGGAGGGGATGCCGCACGAGTCCGCGGTGGAGGCGGCAGCCTTAAAGCTGCTCCCCCTGGAGCCGGGAGATGAAGGCACGCAGAGGTGCAGGTTAGGACCTGCCACCCTGTCCGCTCTGGGAGCCAGGATCGGTGCCCCGCTGAAGATCTCTCTGCCCGCCGGCTGTTGTTTGTGCACGGCGTGGCCCAGGCACGATCTGGCCGATGGGTACGTGCAGGTTGATCTGAGCTGTAGGACCGCGGGTGTAGCTGCGGAGGACCTGAAGGGCCTCACGCTGAGTGTCGGCCAGCTGAAGCTTCTGGCCCATCGCCCGTTAAAAACGGCGGCTGTGAAAGTGGTGCTTAAGAGCTCTGCGCTGAAAAAGTCGACTCCCAGAGCAGTGTTGCAGGAGACTATCAGAGAACTGCTAAGAAATGTTTACGTTTCACTTGATTATGTCGTTACTGTCGCCCCAAATCTTGAAAATCCTGTGGTGTATATTGAAATACTGTCTATAGACCCTTTGGTGGATGAAGCTGGACTGATAACCCCCCAAACAAGCATCAGAATTAAAGAGGTGGTCACTTTTGAATGGTACAGACATTTATCAGAAGATGCTGCAAAAACTTCAATAGCAGGGCTGGATGACGTAGCAAAGTCTTTGAAAGAAATCATTGATCTGCCTTTCCGCTTCCCAAAAACTTTTAAGAAGCTGGGGCTTTCTGTCCCTAATGGAGTGCTGTTAATAGGGCCCCCAGGTGTAGGGAAAACTCTTATGGTAAAGGCAGTAGCAAAAGAAGTGGGTGCGTATCTGTTTTGCATCAGTGGCCCAGCTCTCTACGGTTCAAGACCTGGAGAAGGTGAAGAGAATTTGCGAAGCATCTTTGAAAAGGGCAGAGAAATGTCATGCGAAGGCCCAACCATTCTCTTCATTGATGAAGTTGACTCTTTATGCCCAAAGCGAGGAAGTTCCAACAATGCTCCTGAAGATCGCATTGTCGCTCAGTTGCTGACACTACTGGATGGTGTAGGTAGTGAGGGTAAGATGGTCGTCATAGCAGCCACAAACAGGCCTGATGCCTTAGACCCTGCACTGAGAAGACCTGGCAGACTGGACAGAGAGGTAAGCAAACCCTGTTACTCACATGCTGTCCTTTTTTTCATCCTTTCCTGAGAGGGAGCAGGGGACAGTTAAAGTAATTTTAATTTTTTTTTTTTTTAATGTCTACAAGTTGTGTTTCATAGTGGGCTTCCGCAGGCTTGAGACATGTGTCCCATTTCTTTAGTTTGATACAGCTGGGGTAAGGTGGGGAGCTCCAGATTATTGAAAATGGACAAGGAAAGTCTTTATGCTTCTTTATTAGAAAGACGTGGACCTGTTCTTGAGAGTTTGCTTTTGCTTTCAGATGCTTGGCATTACAGACTAAGATTTTTCTCAAGTCAGTCCCAGAATGAAGATTTATGCATCTGCCCTTCAAAGTTTATTGTGACAGAGATCTAACAACCTGTTGTGCCAAAAACTCTATTCAGATTTAGGTAACAGGGGCTAGGTGTACTCTGGAAAACACTAGCCTAATGGTCAAAAGAAGAAAGAACGTGTGCAGTTATGCAATGCGCAGTACTTTTTCTTTGCATTGTTTGTTTTGCTGACTGAATGCACATCTGGGTCATTCAGTTTAGTCAAGTTCTCTAATGCTTTTCCCGGTTTCCCTTTTTTTTCCCAGGATTTATAGATTGTTGAGAGAGATTTTATGTCTGTGTTTTACCTGTTTTTTAATAATATATGAATGTTTATCTAATTGATTATTTCATTCAGATTAATCTGTTTCAGTCCTTGTGAGGCAAGGAAGTTATTCTTTTAGTTTTGTGTCTTACGTTGAAATTACCATAAAACAGGACTTGATGGACACTAGCTGACAGGGTCTTTATGAACAGCTGTGTATGCAAACACTGTTCACTTGGGAAGTAAGTGTAAATTAAGGCTATTTAAAATATTTGTCATTTGTATCCTGCTGGAAATAAGTTCATTTCAAAACTCTTTGGTTGCAGTATAAGGATGTATAAATCTTCAGTAAGCAGAATAAAGCAGAGATGAAGTTGCTTCCCTAGGTCTATGAAGTAAAAGGAATATAGCAAAATGTCTACTTAACATATTTGTCTATTATAATATATTTGGTTTAGGTTATTATTGGAACCCCAACACTTACACAAAGAAGATCCATCCTGCAATTGCTCACATCTAATATGCCGATTTCTACAGACGTTGATTTGGTTAAGCTGGCAGAAATGACAACTGGGTATGTTGGAGCTGACCTTACAGCACTCTGCAGAGAAGCTGCTATGCAGGCTGTGTTCCACAGCTCTTTGGTATGGTTGCAAATTAGTAAAGAAGAATGTCATTAATATATGTACAACCTCATTCCCCTTAATACTCAGCTTTACTTGAAAAGCTCAATAAGTTGAAGAACTCATAAAATACTGAAAAGCATCAAGTGTGTTACAAACATAATGTTATTTCAGTAGTCATTTCAGTTCTCCACTGAAAAGACTGCTTCTGGGTGAAAAGCTTTGACTGACATTTTTATCCTCATCCTTTTTAGGATTGTACAAAGCAGAGACTTCAGTCTTTTTTGGCAAACTAAACTATAATATCCACCAGTGCTTTCTTTTGAAGCTATCAACAATTTGGAATTCTACTTCTTAATAATAATTGCACATTACAGTTTAGATTGAGACATAGAATCACAGAATCATAGAATGGTATAACTGCTAGTCATGATAATTTGGGTGATGTGGCTGGGTATAATGCAGATACACGATATACAACTGCCCGGTGTACAGACATTTAACTCCTTAGCAATTCTCTAATTCCATATCTATGATAAGTTTTTCTTAATGCTCTTTCTATCTTGACTTTTACAAAAATTATGAGATCCATGCTTGCAGTGGTTTTTCATGTGGAGTGGCTGAGTGGAACTTTAAAGCCTTATTTCCAAAATTTCCAGGGTCAGAAGATCTACAGAGAATGGAGGAACCCTTGTGGTCTTCAATCAGGGGTAGAAAAAAAAAAAAAAGCACATTGTATTTCTAGATACAAGTATTGAAAACTGTGAACAAAATAATGAATAAGTAGCTGGTCTGTTTGCCTTGAGAACTGCAAAAAGCTTTGTAAAATACATCTTAGTTCTGTTACTGCATCCGTAGTTTAATAATGGTATTTTATCACGTCTTTGAGACAAGGGACCTTACTTTCTCCAGTGTGTGGTGAAAATGGGTTTTAAAACATTTTTATTTGTATTCAAGAGATTCTAGGATTTGGTATGTAGTATTTAGCAGATTACTCTTTAATGGACCTATAATTTAGGGAAAACCAGTATTTTTCTCCAAGACATTCAGTTCTGTTAAAGTCGATTTTCCCTGTGTAAAAACTTGACATTGAAGAGATGTATTCTGCTTTGTGTTACATCCGTGCATCTGCAGTTACTTAAGCTTGTTAGGGCAGGAATTTGCTTCTTTAAGTTGCATTTCGCCTTCTGAGAAGTTTTTATGCATACTAATGCAGCATTGTAAGTTATCACATGAAAAATATTGTTAATATTCTTTATTTGGGTTTCTCCAGGATTCAACTGAAACGGTGATTAACATGGCAGATTTCCAAGAAGCTTTTAAAAAAATTCAACCATCCTCTTTTCGAAGTGCAATTGGATTGACAGAGTGTAAAGCTGTCACTTGGGAGCAAATTGGTGGTCTTGAAGACGTGAAATTAAAGTTAAAACAGGTAACGTATAAACGGATTTAGATGAACAGCTAGTTTTGAATAACCATATCCTCTGAGTTATTCTATATGCTACATTATGGAAATGAATTCTTTTGCAAGTTACCTGATTACAAATTGCATTTACAACATTTGTTTGTACTACATTAAGTTATTAGAATGTCAGTTAGAAATCTTCAAGTCACGAGATATCACCACCAAGAGTAGCATCATGGGAAAACAAGCATGGGTTTTAGTAGCCGAAGAACACTTAAATTGTAGACAGATTTCTGAAGCTGTAGCCAGAGATGAAAATCATCTCTCAAGGACTGCCTTTTGTTTTGTTTCAGACTGAGATTCTTTAGGAAGGGAGGCATTATGTGAAGGAAAACCATATTGGTATTCCCTGATTTAAAATTGTTTGTTCCAAGGAGAGGAAATAACATGCTCAGCCATTTTGTTGATTGTCTATGAACTCTTAATTTTGTTACTAAGAAGTTCATCTCTTTTTTATGTATTGACAGAGTACTGAATGGCCTATGAAATTTCCTCAGGCGTTTGCTAGAATGGGCCTGTCTCATCCAAAGGGTATTCTTCTCTATGGGCCATCAGGCTGTGCCAAAACCACACTGGCAAAGGCTGTGGCCACCAGCTGTCACTGTTCCTTTCTCTCTGTAAGTGGTGCTGACCTTTTCTCACCTTACGTTGGAGATTCAGAGAAGATCCTGTCTCAGGTACAGTTTTTAAGTTGTGTAAGATGTATAGTTTACCTTTTATATCATCTCTTACAGCTTATTACACACATTTTCTTCTTGACAAGATAGTTAAAACTCTCATCTGATTTTTAAATATAAATGGTGTACAGATTCACATTTATATAGAACTGAAAATATAGCCCTAAAATTGTACCAGTTTTAAGCTGTTTTCTACCCTTTTGTTTTCAGTTCATTTAAGAATTTAAATAGGAAGCAGAATTTGTCTATAGTAAAAGTAAGCCAGGACAGCTCTGGCGAGTCTTTATGAATGGATCTTTAAAGTTAAGTAAAATACAGAGCATATATAAATAGATGTTTTCACCTTACCTGATAGAAAGTATGCATTCATTTTTTATTTTATGAACATTTTAAAACCAGGTTTTTCGCCAAGCAAGAGCAAATACTCCAGCAATAATATTCCTAGATGAGATTGATTCAATCTTGGGATCTCGATCACACAGCAAAACCAGCCATGGTGTCTCAGAGCGGGTTCTTTCTGTTCTTCTTAATGAGTTGGATGGTATTGGGCTGAAAGTCACAGAAAGAAGAGGAAGCAAACTACAGCTTGAGGGTCAATGTCAAGAACAAAATGACGAGGAAAGAAAGGTATTTATGTTCTGTTTTCTTTATAGGAAGAATGATAAATGCAATCCAGTTGTTCCAAACATTTTAGTTGTTGGCATTCACACTTTTAAAACTTCAAATCCTCACACTTAAAAATATGCAAGATGCTCTTCTACTCTGTCACAATTTCTAAGTGTTAGAAAATACTGTGTATAGTTTCTGTATATAGTTTCTTTTTAAAAAATACCCACACAGGCTAATAAGCATTACTAGTTTGTGTTCATCTTCTGTCACAAAAAGTCTCTTGCTAGACACTAAGATGATCTTTTAGACTAATTGTGTTATTTTTACTATTATACACGTTCCTTCCTGACCTTAGTTTTTATAAGCATTTCCCCTTACTTCACTTGCAGTGCTTTCTCATACCTGCATTTTCTACAAAATGAGTACAGTTGTGATCAGTTACTTCTTTAACAAAAAGTTGCAGAACAGCTTCAGAATTGTAGGATACTGATTTTTTGCATATAAAGGGTCTTTGTTACAAATCTGGCCAAAGAAAAGTCTGTATTTATCATCAAGGCAGAAACTGTGTTTCTCCCTTGTCACCTCATCTGGCCTGCACCAAGGGCTTTTTACCTCAAGAAAAATAAAATAGTAATACCCAAAGGAAATCAACTACATGTAAAGATACATTGTCTTTTTACCCTTCCTTTTTTCTCAGATATTATCTAAAGTTATTAGTTAACTGAATCGTGTTGCACTATTTTTTTTTTATATCATCTCTTACTCAGCTAGAGTTTCAGGAAACTTTGAACAAAGGTTTCATGGTAATTGCTGCAACAAACAGACCCGATATGTTGGATGATGCCTTGTTGCGTCCTGGAAGGCTAGACAAAGTGATCTATATTCCACCTCCAGATCTGAAGGTAATGTATTACAAATCCATACATGGTTTTAATGGAAAGATGCAAATTGCCGGCATGCTTTACTTCAAGAGCAAAGGGGGCAAATAATATATGTAAATAATAATACATTTAACCACTCATGGATGGTTCACTGAAGATCAGTCATGAAACTTGAGGTACAACGAAGAAGTTTAAAAAGGAATAATTACATTTGTGGTTTAAAGACCAGTAACACTTTAACTGGCATATATATAGTTAACACTATTACACATAGAAAGTAGACAATTTGGACTAATTCTCTATTTACAAAATCAAGCTGCAATTTGAGAAATACCGTAACGTGTTGTCTGCCCTTGCTTCAAATCATTCTTGTGCCCTGTTCCAAACAGCAGTGTAGCTCTTTATCTTGAGCTTCCTGAAAAAAAGACTTAACCTAAAGCAGGCCAGGTATGGACTCTTCAGTCTAAAATACGGTGTTTTCCTGAAGTAATAAGTAACTGTGATTAGCAGATTTTAGTATATGGGATAACCATAACCACAAGATTAACTACTATCTAATTAATAGTATTTTATTCACTCTTCCACCAAAAAACGTGTTGGTTTGGGTTTGGTACTCTTCTGGATTTTCTGTAGTTGTAATTTCAAAATTGGTACTGCTTTCGAGAGGGATAACTGTTGGCTGGTTTGTTTTTGCTTTCTTGTATAATATGCACCAACTTACAGGGAAGGCTTTCCATTTTGAAAATCTGCACAGAAAAAATTCCATTAGATACTGATGTGTCATTACAAGAAGTGGCAGTGCTAACAGACCTCTTCTCTGGAGCTGATATTGAAAATCTGTGCAGGGAGGTAAGAAGTATTTGTGGTTAATCTGTGAAATCAACTGTGAATGAAACCTTTCAATGAAAAAAGAGAGCTAACTCATAGATGTTACCACGCCATCTGTAGTACAGATTCTTTCACTGAATTGAACAAAGATTAATCCTTGAGATAAAAATACAAATAAGAATAAAGGCTTTCTGGGGTAATTTACTGGAAGTCAACAAACTGTGCTACCTTTCGTTTCACGTGGCCCTTATTAATCCAAAGGTAGTACGGTTCCTTAACTTCCAGTAAATTGCCCCAGAAAGGCTTCATTTGTCTTTATATCTCAAGAAGCAACTGCAGCATTTTTAACTGAAATTAGCATGTACTGTCAATGCTAGAGAGAAAAGAATTGAGGAATCTGTAAGTATTTGAGAGAAGTTGTACAAGAGAGATTAGGAAGAAAATCCAAATACGTAAATAATCGGGGATATAGCATCTAATCCAGACCAAAAAGTAAATGAAAAATTTACAGTAATCTCACTTGATATTTATCTGTTGTTAAATAACCATCAATTACACAAGGCTGTTTTCAGGTGCTTTACAAAATCTTTTTCATGTATAATACTTTAGAATACTTTCAGTAACTTCTTTGCAACTTAAAACTTGAAGTGCTTATCATGTTTTTTCTTTTTCTTTTAAAGGCCGCTTTGTTGGCATTGCAAGAGAATGGACTTGAAGCAACTGCTGTAAAACACAAGCATTTTGTAAAATCACTGAGGACTGTAAAACCATCCTTAAGCAAAAAAGACTTGGAATTTTATGAAAATTTTTACAGTCAAAAATTAGCCTCTTGAATCAAGAAGCAATGATGTTGCATAGGTATTTTAAAATGCATTACAAAGATTTTGCAATACGATACATCTTTCCTGCTTTTTCCTGCTATATTTACTGTAGTTTTCAGTGTGTATGAAATACAGTAAAATTTCACTTGTGAAAAGTCTGTGACTTCAGTAATGGAGAATAAATTAGTTTTGTTTGCCTTGGCTAGGTTTCCATCTGATGAAACAACTAATCGAGATAATTAGATAAAGCACTGTGGGGCAGCTTGATGTTACTGTAGATTCCCAACTTTTCAGTACAAACACTGGCTTAATAAAGAGTATGTAATTTAAGATGTGTGGTGTCCTAATGGACAGTGAATATTTAAGAAATAGGGAAGCTTTCCAAATGTTAAATAGGAGGAAATAAATCCCATACTACAAAAAAGGTGAAAACTAGTTCCTTGCAAACACATTCCAAAATGCAGTGGCAGTGAAAAGGTTGTCAGTGTGTAATGCCATGTGGTAAATTTGGGAATCTGGGTTTTTTTAATACTGTTAGATCAGTTACTGCCTCCTGTACAAACACTTGCATTGAGTAAGCACATACTAAGTAAATCTGTAATCAAGTCAAACTATAATAATTTCTCCTTAAGGGAATTTGCTGTAACAGTTTCTGCAGAATTCTTTTTTCCCACCCAAGCATTCTTTGTCAATGTATTTTTGCAGGTAGTCTTCTACAATACAAAGATATATCAAAGAATACATATATATGTATTTTAATTTACCAGAGTAGGAAGGTTTAAATTATTTTCTTCCTTTTCCCCATGCAAACACTTGTGAATGAAATACTCCAGCATCAAAAGTAGTGTCTTGTTTCAGCTGAGCTCCCATAACAGGGACACTGGGAACTGCACTGCAGTGCACTTTACAGTGAGCTGTGTCACAAAAGGAA
Source organism: Urocolius indicus (assembly GCA_013401255.1). Classification (NCBI taxonomy): domain Eukaryota; kingdom Metazoa; phylum Chordata; class Aves; order Coliiformes; family Coliidae; genus Urocolius; species Urocolius indicus. The sequence goes on from WBNH01010201.1 coordinate 288,587, forward strand.
GTTCCAAAGGCAGTTTAGTGACTGTGAGGAGGGCCACGAGGACTAGTAGAAGGTGCTGTAACCCTTAGGAAAGAGTTCACATATAAACTAGTTTACTAAGCTTGGTGGCTTTGATTACAATTTCCTGAGGAAGGACCCTCCTGATGCTTTATTGCTGGCCACAATTAGGCCAGCACCACTGAACTTCTCAAACACCCAAAGTTTTCTCAGCAGCAGTTGTGGAAACCAAGTATGAAAACCTGCAGTGTAACTCTTACTTTCCATTGTTGGAGTGTGTTCCTTTAAAATTGCCAGACCTGAAAGTTGTTAGGCCAGCAACATGCTGACAGCTCCTCCATTTCAAAGATGCTACTGCTTATCTTCTGTACTTGGTGTCCTGCAGGACCAACAGCTAATTCTGCCCTGTTGTGTCCCATCTTTGCTACAGCGAGTCAGCAGAGCATGCGGTAAAGGCAGCCTTTCCTTCTTCTCACTGCTTTCCAGCAGGCACGAGGGAGAAGAAAAAGACTGACAGAAGCTATCTGCTGCCACCACACACCTCCAGCCTGCCTCTGAAGATGTTTTTTTCTCAGAAAGGTGTACTGGGGAGTGATAAGAGCTGTGATAAGGGACAGTGATGAAGGACTCTTGTTTTGGTCACTATATACACCTTTCCAAGCTCTGAAAAGCAGTGGGCCAAGGCTTGCTCTTCTTTAGGCAAATGCCCGGAGAAGGGGACGTGGAAGACAAAGGGGAAATGCAGAAGCAAGGTTGAGCGATGCAGCAAGGGAGCGAGGAGGAGCGGCGGGGCCCCGCAGCCTCCGCGACATCTCCGTGCGCTGCTCCGCGCTGCCCGCCGCGAGCCGCAGGGCGGCGCTGCTCGCCCGCGGGCGGCTCCCAGGGGCGGCCGCTGGGGGGCGCGCTGCGCAGGTGCGGGCGCCGCGCGGGCACCCGCCGCCTACGTGCCGCGGGGCACAGCCGGGGCTGCCGGGCGCATATAAGGCGCGGAGCGAGCTCCCCGGCGCTGGTGCCCTGTGGCAGCGCTGCCCGTGTTTCTCCGCCCTGCCAGGTAACGTGGGCGTCGTGCCCGCTGCCCCGGAGGTTCCTGCAAGCGGGGAGTCCCGGCGCGGCGTACGGTAACTGCGAACCGTTTGTTTCAGGTGCGCAGCCGCAGCAAGGATGCACGCAGGTTTCTTCCAGATGCTTAAAGCAAAAAAAGAAGTAAGTTTGTCAGAGATGGTTCTGCGCTGACCCTTTTCAGTGGGGGGGTGCCGGCTGGCTCTAGCAGGTGCACAGGGTTCCTCTTTAACCACGAGCACTTTATCGAGGAAAGGGTGACAGCACGGGACGGGTGTAAGCTGGAATTCACGCGCTGAAAGCACGGTTGTGCAAACAGTAATATAGAGGTAGTATACCTTGACCAGGTAATCACACCTTAGCTTGGTGTGGCCCTCGCTCCCCCTGCTCATGGCTCTGTAGCCGGGACACCAGTTCAACTCCCTTCTCCGTTTTCTGTCTTTCAGCTCATTCCCCTGATGGGAGTACTGTCCTTCGCTGCAGTTGGGGCGTTCTCTTTCTCTGTCTATTCCCTGTTCAGCAAATCCGACGTCATGTAAGCAAAACACGTATTGCTTGGAGTTTACCCTAACCTTTTTTTGTTCAAAAGAAGTATGTGACCATCACATTTTGCACCAAAAATAAATGTTAAAGAATCTATATGGATATTCCAGGCTACCAGTAACAACTCAGATATCTGCAGATTGTAAATGCTGAAGAAGTTAATTTAAAGCATGGTCCTAGTGACGTCCTAAATTGTGATTTAACTTTTTTTTTGCTTTGCTTTGCTTTTGGTGTAATAGGTTTTAAATGTTCTTATGAAGAATATCAAATAATCAGATAGGTAGATGGCAGATAAACTGCAACCAGGCTACTGACTTGTATATAAAGAACAATATTTGGCAACATGAGCTTACAGTAAGTTAATACTTTAATGGCTTGGGTAATAATTGGAGCTAAGTCCTGTACTTTTCAAGCTTTGGGGAATTTTTATATTTACTTTGAAGTGACTGGAGTAGGCATTTCAGTAGTGAGGGTAGGAATCCCCTTACTTATTCTCTGTGTCTTCAGTTTTGATTTTTTTATTTTGCCTCCCTTATGATTACATGTTACACTTGAACAACATTGGCTTGTTTGATGCTTTGGAAGCTGCAAATAAAGCAAGCCATCATTGATGTCTACCCAGAATTTAAAATGGAAATGCCTAAACCTGTAAACTTGTGTTTCAGGGAACTACTTACTTACATGAATATTTCTACCAATGATAGCCTACTCATATTAAAAAAAAGTATGCAAGATCACACCCTAAAACCTAGTATCTGTTTTATTTTATCTTCCCTTAAAGCATTAACAAGAGTGGCAATCCAGAACCGTGGGAAACTGTCGATCCTACCAAGCCACAGAAGGTAATTTGTACAAATAATATAGTCAGTACAAATAGCATCTATTTCCAACCCAATAACTTTATTTAAATTTGTAAGAATTAGCAAGATATTAATGAGGAAACAAATGTAAAGCTGATGTGTATCCATTTAAAAGTGGATCTAACTACTTAATTTAATTTACTTCATGTAAAGTATTTTGCTGTATTACTTAATAATAGGGATTCAGATACTACATTCTAGCTATGATCTGGAATTTACAGTGGACTTTTGGTTGGTGTTCCCATTGGTAAACAGTGGAAATTCAGAGTATAGAAGAAATGCTGTTTGCCTTTGCCTTGTTCCTGAATTACAAAATTGACTATGAATATTTTGGAGTACTGCAGCCTAAAGGAAAGCAAATCTTAGTTTAGCAGAGCATCTAGGATAAGGAAAAATAAAAGTATTACTTAATATACAAGTGATTTTGTTCAGCAAATTATTAAACAGATCATCAGTTGCTATTTTTGCTTACTTCTGAAAGGAAAATATAAAGCTACTAGAAATGTTTCTTCACTAATAAACTGATGTTTGACATGGGGGGTAGGTGTGAATTAAATACTCGCTGGGATTTTGCTAATATCCTTCATATTTGCCTTTGAATTTCTTCCAGCTATTAACAATCAATCAGAAATGGAAACCTATAGAAGAGCTGGAAGATGTCAGAAAGCTGATGAAGTGACAAGTTTTCTGTTGTCTCAAAAAGGTACCCTATGAATCTAGTGGAATCACTTCTGCACAAACTTGGCTACGAAATCAGTGTGCGGAAATGCTTCTGCTACGTTTTTAGGGTCTCCCTACATTTTTTGGACTCTAGATGAGGAGTTTCACCCGTACAGTCCAAAAATCTGTCTCAAATACGCAGTTTCTGTAGGCACTTGATGTCAAATGTTCAATATTCAAATGGCAATTATCCGTTGGAAAAGCCTTTAACTTTTTTCATTAACTTATTTTTCTCAAAATACAGTCTTTTTTTATTTTATTACAAAATTTACCTTTTTTACAACATTCCATGTAAATTCCATAAATTGACATTACCCAAAAGCCCTGAGAAATTGGGATTCCTGGTCTGCTCCCTCTCTGTATATTATTTCAATGCTGTATATAAACCAAATCATCATAGCCAGGGGACATCTTTCTATGGCAACATACGTGGTCATAAAGTATACTTGCATTACTTTTCTACACTAGATGTGATGACAATTTAAGTCAAAACTGATGTTCTACTGCTAATACTAAAACTTACACGTGTGCTTACCTTAGAGGAGTACAAGAGGTCTTTTCGAGATTGGAGGATTTAGAACATAAGAATTAAGCATGGCTAAAAGAGAATGAGATAATCTCTGTTGTATTTAAATATTGTTCATGTTTGCATTTATAGAAAGATAATGGAATTAGGAAACTTGCATTATCCAAAACTAGTTTCATAATGTCATCTTTTTGTGCAAAGTGGTTCATGTGCAAGTTCAAATGTACAGTTAACAGTATTTTTAGATATGTGCTATGAGAGACATCTGCTTTAACAAAGAGAAAATAACAGATTAAAATGAGGAATGATTCTATAAACAGACAGTTCCTCTTCAAGCATCTCTCTGTTTTATTAAAGATTGGCCAGGGAAAAAATGTAATGGCCAGATGCTCAGTAAATTAATGAGGCTATGTATACGTCTAACAGTGGAACAGTCCTTCTGTAGCTATTTTCTGTATGTCTCCTTCCAAGATGTTTCACAATATATTACACAGGGGTTTTTTACAACAGATTCTCAGAATACATGTCGCTTTCTGTGAAGAAAGCAAAAGTGAAACAACTGCGAACTGGAAAAAGTCCTCCTAAAGTGAGTAATAGTGAAGTGCTTAAGGTTACTCTGCTGTGGCAAAGATAAAATGGGAAGTTAGTGAAGCTGTCTCCTGAATTTTAAGGTAGCTTGGCTTCAGAAGCTTAGTGGGTTTTTTCACATTTATTTCTGCTGGGGAAAAAAAAAATTTGTCAAAATATTACGTAGTTGTGTGCAGATGCAGCGTGAATACTTGTTTGTCAAGTAAGGATGACTCAGCAGCATTTATGTTTAAGTGAGAGGAATCACAGGACTCCAGAATATGTCCTTTGCTTTCATTTTAAGTACTATTACAAGATGTCTGGATAGCATATAACCACAAAAATCCAGTGCTCTGAGGAGTAAAAGTTTGAAGTATTTTAATAGAGAAACATTTTAACCTTTTTTTGTAAGTTATTCTGTATTTCCGTATTTTTACCTGACTGTATCAAACAAAACAAAAAGTCTTGTACTCTCGGCTGTATAAAGTAAATGAGTTTGCTCTTTTGTAAGTCACTTGTATAGTCTATGACCTAAGAATCTGTCAACATCAGGGAAATAAGTGTAAGTCATTTTTGCGTAACTACTGTTCTTCAGTACTTTTCAATGGTGTCTTGAATCATAGTAGCTACGGTAATAATAGCCACGGTAATAGAATGTTTTGCTTTGTTAACTGCTCTTCTTTTTTTTATATATAGATTTGTGGGAAGGGTTTTTGTATCAGGGGAGAAATCAAAATACTTTTCTTCACTTCAAAAAGGTTATGAGTATTCTTTAAGGTCTTCGGACAATTTTATCCGTTCTCAGACTGACCCCAGAACTATTCTTTCTGCTGCATAGATGAGGTTTTTTTCTTCTAAAGTAGAGCATACCAAGAGCAATTACTGGATCTCCCCTCCAGCCACTCAATATAAATCTATAAAGCAATATACAAATTATTTCCTTGTTCTAGGAACATCAGAGTTAAGACAGTAGAAATTTAATTGCCTGACCTTTATGAGAACAATAAGACTTCCATGTCCTGTGTTATGCAAACCCATGACCTTTTATTCCATGGAAAATTTATAAGCCGTTGAAATAATTTAACAACTTTCTTCCATCTCTCCATTCAGTTCTTTCCATTTTGTTTCCTGCTCCATTCTGGTTTTGAGTTTGGAGGTTTTTGGGGAGTTTTTTTCTTTTTAAACAATTGCTATCTTTGCTCACCCTGTCTAGGACTTTTCCATGGAACTGTGCACTCCCAACTTCCACATTAATGACAAAGTTTAATTAAAATGCTGGCTGGATTGTTAGCTTTTCAAATATAGATTGGAAACCATTAGAAATACATTTTAATGGTTCTGATCACCATTAGAAATACAGCATTAGAATCTATGGTCATGCTTTTCTAACTGCAGGTGGCTCTTAAGTAGTCTATTTGTAAATAGCTTTTTGTAAGAATAAAAATGTGTTTTCTGCTGCATTCGTGCAATTATTAATGAATTACTAACTTTTGTTATTACAATAGTACTTAAAGGCCTTAACCACAGATCTTGTGTCATTTTGCTTATCCAAGAGCTGTGTTGAATCTTTTCATTTGTTTTTCCTTGCATATAATAGCCCCAGTGTCAGCATTTCTGTCTGATGTCCCTACCACCGCATTTCTGTACCACAAGATGGTATTACTAGTACTATACTATCTAGTTTCTTCATTGGCATGTGTGGTTTCTGTAGAAAATAGTAACTTACAGAAGGGTCTGATGTAATCATTAAAGGAAATTATTCATCCTGCAGTTGTCATCTGTCTCACTCTGTGCATAAGGTAGTTGTCCCTAGGACTAGCTGCAGAAAACAAACAAGACTAATGGGGATGATTCGGTGGATCTGGCCAATATTTGGTGTTGGACATTTCCCAAGAAAGCTTTCAGGTTAAACAAACATGGCCCAACAACTCAGCGTGGTTTTAATTTGCTGTCCAAAATCTGTGCTGTACAGCACATCCCTGCCATACGGGGAGCACACAAGATAACAAGATCACCTAAAGTCTAAGTGAAATGGAAATAGAAGTGTTAGCAAGGACATGACCTCAAGCATTTGCAGTTGGACTAAGTAACTATTGACCTTTAGGTGCTGATGTGAACAGAGAGCCGGCAGATTATTTGCTGAAAGCTATCTTCCATCATAAAATAGCCATCACCGCTAATTGCACCCTTCAAAGCAAGTCCAAAGAGCAAGCAGACACCCAGTCCAAAGAGCCCTTCTCTGGAGGACCTCACCCCAATCAAGAATCACACACCTTTAAAACACACTTCATGGAAGCTGGACCAACCCTGTTTATGCTGCACCTTGACCTGATAACCAAAGGGTTTTGGTTTAATTAGCTTTTACTTTTAGATAACTCTGTCCCATGTATGTTCTGGCCAGAGCTGTTAAAGGGGGTGCAGCATGCGTCTTACAGGTCTCACGAGGGACGTGTGATCCCTCAAAGAACCCCTCACAGAACACATACAGCCTGGGGCCTGTGCCACCTGAAGCCCTTCTGCGTGAAAAGCTGTTCGCGCGGCCGCACCCTTCCCTGCCACAGCCTGGAGCCGTGAGGGACATGGGGGCCGGCTTCGCCTGCCGCTGCCTTTCTCAGCGCCTCACCATGTCTTTCCCGCCGACCGCCACTGAGGAGCATGGCAGACGCATCTACCCCCAGGTCCCGGCAGCCTAGAGGTGCGAGCTGCCCCAGGCATCACCACCACATCACCCGTGGCATTCCTAAAGCCAGTGAGCTTCACCAGCACTGATTCTTACAGCTGGGAGAAGACCTCCCCCTTGCCAAAAGAAGCAGGTAGAGACAAAGCAAACCTCCCAGTCTGGGTTTTTTGTCAATGTCCAGTTTGCAGGTGTGTGATTAGAGGAACTGAGCTCCTTCTTTAGTAGTGCACTGCATAGATGTTCGTCAACGTGCAAGGTAAAGGATTTGTCTCTGTGGCAAATGAGGGAGGTGTAAGAAAAGTGTAACTCGAATGCTAGGGGATGGCAGAGCTTTAATTGGTGCAGGGTTGCATTAGCAAGAAGTCTCATAGCAATCATTTGTCTGGAGTTCAGGATGTAGGCTACATACTGGCAGATGCCAGCAGTCTAGCAAATTATTGAATTTTAAAACAACCTCATCTACTAGCAACAGGAGCATGCACAAAAGTTTCTATTTGAGCTTTCTCTGCGTTTAAAACTTAACAAGGTTTGGCCCACGGTGTCACGTAGGTGCTGTGGGCTATGGCCTTTCCCTCCAAGTTCGGGAGGTGCTGAATGTTCCCTCACTCTTAGCAGGCCTCAGCTCTTGAGGCTACATATCTGTAGTGTCTGGGATGAGTCAGACAGGTGTCCTGGCTTGTATGTGTTTGGTTTGTGGTTCCTGATGAGCCATCCGGGTTGCATAGCAGCCGGTGACAGCAAGGGCCAGAGCCAGGCCATGTGTGGTGCTGGGTCTGCAGTGCTGGGCTTGCAGGCGTGCACCTGTCCTGGGTGATAACAGCACTTCTGCTGCTCTTGGCCAAAGTTTGACAATGTGTAGCATTCCCTAAAAAGTGCTCTGTATGAATAATGTAGACTTCATGATGCAATATTTTTAAGATAAGGCTACTCGTCTTTTTAAACCTCACAGAAACAAGGTCACGAAGTGCTTGTGCACATCTGTTAGAATTCAGATAAATGTGCTTCCGGTTTTATTAGCTGTCAAGCAGTAGGAAAAGCAGACTCTTCAAGTTGAATCATTTGATCTGGATTATACAAGACTTTGGGATTACTTGCTTTCTGTCTCTCACCCCCTCCTCCCTATTTTCTACTGAGACTCCTTCCTTCTTTCCCTTGCTGACACATTGTTTCTGCTTGCCAAATCTCTCTCTGTCTCACCCACCAAAATAAACACATCAGAGAAACTTAACATTTTCTTGCCCTAATTTATTTCTGCTGTTACTACTATTTATTAGTACACATGCACTGTGTTCTAGAAAGTAGAGCAGATCAGTAGATGAGTAGACCAGAATATAAGTAGGCTGTTGTCTTAACTGAGAAACTAAGAAAAGAAGGCTCTGTTTGCAAAGTTTGTCTACGTTTTCCTTCTCCCCTACTCCACTTTGCTTTATTTATGCTGATGGCATTGTAATGAATGCACCATAGGGGTAATTTGTTAAAAAAGATAAGACTTATTAATAACAGTACAGCTGCATAGTTCATAAACTCTTCAAGCAGAAGCCTGTAGATTTTCACTATATGCATAAATAACAGTAAATACTTAAGAAGTGTCTTTCCAATTGGAAAAAATGAATAGAAATTCAAGTAATATACAAAAGCATGCATTGTCTTTCAACAGTTGCACATAAAAACACTTGCAGTTTTCCTTTACATTTGTTAACATAGTAATATTATGATGGTAAGTAGGGTCTGTTTCACTGAAAGCTGCCTCTTAATTGTGCAACTGCAGAAAAATAAAAGCCATGTCTGCTAATGTTATGGTAGACTGACTGTTCCTTACCTACTCCTGTTAAAATATCCTTTACTTTGAGTAAGAGACATTCTCTTAATGTAATTTGATACATCTGGTTGTTTCCTGACAAGAAAATGGCAAAATAACTTGTTAATGTTCTTTAACTCCAAATTTAAAGTGGTCTAGCAGTTTTTAATCCAAAGCGCCATAAGTCATTTGGATTCCTGTAGTCTTGCAGAGCATGATAATGGCAGCCCAGGCAACTGCTGTGAAACAGCTTTTTCATTTGTATATTTTCTTTTTGAGAAAATTGGAAAACATAGTTCCTTGAAGTTCGAGCTCCTTTATCCCTCACTCAGCCAGACTTGCTGACTTCACTGACCCCAAGTGTTGCTGAAGCAGAGCAGGAGACGATAGCTCCTAAACTTTGGACTTTATCACAGCAATTTATTTTAAAAGCAGAATTCCCTCTGAAGTGGGTGGGAATTCTGTACAGACACTGTTGTTACCAGATGGTGGCAAATTGGGGTTCTACAGACTCAAGAGGAACAAGTCAATAGGGTACAGTAGCAAAAGCAGACTATGGGGACCAGAGCTCAGTAGCAATCCGAACAGCATTGCCTAAAGGAAGATGCATTAAATGATGCAGTCAGAAGGCAGAGCTGTTTGTGTCCCACTTGTCTTTACAGCTCTTCTCTAAAACTCTTTGGATTTCAAGCTACCTTCTATCATTTTACTCTATTGTATGGTATTTGTCATAAGACCAATCTGTTCTGGTACACCAGAAGTGGACTTTCAAGTGACTGTGGGCTCAAGCACTTCATCAGCCACTTGCACAGAACTGTATTTCATCTTTGAACGGACTGATGTGTGGTGAGGTGTAAGCAAAGCTAGAGTTGTTTGTCTTCCTGTTTCAGTATTGTAGAATATGTGCATTTTTAATTGCAAAATTCATGTAAGGTCCACATGATGCATGAACAGATGCAGATCAGCAAAACTTTATCATTCTTGATTTCCTGTTGTGTGTCATTTCTTTAATTGAAATAAATGTATTTGCAGTGGGCAGGTAACCAGTAAACACCATCCTTTACCAGACTTGCTGCTGCTGCTGTTGAACAAACAAGGAAGTAAATGCAGAAAACCCAGATTAGTTGTAATCCCTGGTAGTAACAGGAAAATCTTATCAGTTTGCCAAAGAAAAGCAAAGTCATCTACTTGTAATAAATCACTGATTTGCTACATCAAAACAAAGGGAAAGCTGTTTTTCTATTAAAGCTGTTAAGAATATTTCATTTAATGATGCATCTCTCCCTCCTGCTATGTGACTTTTTTTATAATTCAGTAAAGCCAGATTATTTTTTTCTAACGGCTGTTAGCATTATGCTGCCTGTACTGTGTTTATTTTTCCTCTTGTGAAACACTTTGAATGAAAAATGCTACGGTTAGAGAACAGAATTTGGCTTAAAGACTGAGTTATCCACCTTAACCTCCAAAGCAGAAATACACAGGAAAATCCTGGTCATAATGACTTGCAGTTCTGTTCGTTGCCTCATTGCCAAACTCTTAGATATAATTTTAGTGTTACAATACCATGTCATACAAATGAGATGTCGAAGAAAATTAGTTTGAAGTTATGGGAATGTTTTTGTACTGATTTCAGAGAGAAATTAATGTAACAAAACTTGTAGTGCTTGTGTATGTGTACTAGTATGTTTGGTTTGAAAATTTTCTCTTCTGAATAGAAATAAAAGTACTTAGGGGTCAGGCATGGCTTCGCTCACTTTCCTGTATGTGGGCTAGTTCAAAGAGGAAGCTTTTGTAGTATGCAAAACAGGGTGGTGCATAGAAGTTTCTGTTTGAGGTATGTATTGAGTATATCGCTTCTTGATAGGTGTGAAGGACAAAGGTATACACCCTCTATGAGCAAGTGCTTTACATAAACAAAATTGCCCCTATAATTCAAGATGGATTCACCAGATCCAAAATGTTTGACTTTTCTATCTGTTTTTATAAATCCTCCCAGATGTCTGTTTGGCTGTGCCATAGATGTAATATGTGTTCCTCAAGAAGCAACATTAAAAGCACAAAGGTATTACTGTAGCTAGAGATGAGCATTTGTTGAAGCAATGTGTAATCAGAGTTATGAAAAAACAAAAGCTAAGAGAACTTCCTCCTTTCTTCACTAAAGAGCTAAAAGAAAATATGAGAACCCAACAAAGGGAGGTGGGGGCAATGCTCCAGTCTTTTTTAGCATCGGTAACGAATATGTGTGGTGTGGGCTACATGGGTAAAACATACCTTGCTTAAGAGAAAAATGACTGTAAACCCAGTCATCAGACATCCTAGTTGAACTACACAACAGATCAACCAGTGCTGCAGTCTGTAAAGGAAAATGGTACTGACTTCATTTGTCACCATCACAATTCAGTTCAGAAATACTGGGTTGCTCCATAGCTGGCTGCATGGCAATGTAATGGCATCTAATGTTTTTCAGTTCCTGTCTGCAGTACCCATGTGATCTGGCTTTGTCTTCTTCACTCCTTCCTCTTTTATACACAAACATACTTTCTCTCATCAGTAAAATCTGAACTCTTAGAAAAAAATCCTGCAGTATGAATACCCTTACTTAGCCTTAGCAGTTGTTAGGCCCGTTAGTAAGATTTAATTTTGTTGTTACTTCTATCTACTCTGCTGTTCAACTCCCACAGCTAGAATTAGGAATTGCCTCTTCCCTTGATCCTTCCTCCAGAACAACTTCAAATGTACTAAGTCTGAATGTGGAAGAATAATATTCTATTTTCATTGCTGCCTTACAATTTCAGTTACTAGATCTAATATAAGGTGATATCCTGCATAGCTATCCACAAGTGTGTGTACCTAAAACAGACCATTGTTTACAGCTTACTACACATGGTCCTTTTACATTTTATATGCAGAGTAACTTTCTTTTACTTTTTCTGTGATGTGAATGGAGCTTTCCTTTGTTGCAAGGCAAATAGATTGCCTGAAAACCATCATACTTTGTTCCATCTATGTTACATTTAAAGCAAATACCTAAAGAGAAAGAAACCAGTGTGTAACGTGTTGGGCAATTTCCATTACTAATTGAAGGTGTGTGTCTTTTGCAGAAGCTTAAAAAGTACAGAATTGCTTAATAGCTTGAAGAAATGAAAGATTTTACTGGAAGGAAGTTGTGGTTCTGAGCTCTTTGGCATCTGTGTGTTTTCTCTCTGTGAAGCCAGTTCAACTCAACCAAAAGACAAACATTATCAAAGCACTTGCTGCAGTGTGAACACAATGATACTTTAGTATCTGCCTATTTTGAAAAAAAAGTTGCTTTGCTCAGTGTATATTTATTATTGAAAGTATCACCAGATCCTTTATAAAAAAGAAGAAGGTCAAGGATGTTTCAGATGAAAGTATATGTGGTCCTGATTGAGCACCCCAAAGCAGCAATATTTATTCATAGGGAAAAAAAAGAAATTGCCTGATAATTTAACAAATATAATTTGCAGTTCAGATACACAACTAATTTCCAGTCATGTCATTTTTTGTTATGTATTTGGAAGTGGAGGGAGGTATTTGAGTGTTGTATTCCATTATATTTACCTCTATATGCCTTTAAGAAGTGTCTTAAGAACTTCCCAGTAACGGACTAGAAAATCATTGGTAGGTTTGTGCATTTCCTTATTGCATCCATGACAAAGTTAAATCCCCTGGGTTATCCTTAGGAAAAAATAAGACGCTTTTTTTTAACTGACTAATAAGACCTTTTAAAAAGTTGCAACAAAATACCTTCCTTTGACGCATAGATGTCTCAATAGTTACACTCAGTACGCAACTCTTTTTATTAAAGCCGGGGCTAGTGCACCATCTTCTGGTAAACTGGGGAAAGGCCTTGAAGGTTGACGCTTCAGAGAGGAGGATATTTGTCAGTAGTTCTGTCTCGGGTTTGTTCTTACAAACCTTGGCTTGGAAAGAGGACCAGCTGAAATAAATACAAAATCAATAGTAATTTTATGCTAGGTTGAAATATGCAGCATCATCTTAACTATGAAAATGTTTGTTATATGAGGATTCCATTAATCTGATAACTTCTCTGTGTGTTTTGGGGAAAGTAAATAGGAAGAGTGCAAGGACTTCCATGCTCCTAATCTGTCTAAGACAAAACAAATTTTTCTTGTCTGCTTGCCCACGTGTCTGCTTCTATCAAAAAATCCCTGTATTTATCAGCACTGAGTGTAAGGTGAAACATTCTGGACAGACGGCATTAACTGGTGGTGTGTATACTTGCTAGTCACAGTTCTGGTAAAACAACTTATCTTTTCACCAGGTGGAATAATAAGGAACTGATAAAGCAGTCATATGAATAGAATTATGCTTGTGTTTATGAAATGGTGCTTTTTACTACAGAAATTGGGGCCATAAAACCAGAATCTACACATATGATGTGTAAATAACTGTAATAAAATGAATGAAGTTATATTGTCCTGTACATTTGGCACTGGTTGTTTTCAAACTGTGTGATACTGAGAGAAAAAAAAAAAACAAAAAAACCAAAAAAAAGTAACAAAAAGGAGAAAAGGAAAATAGAGATAAGAGACAAAAAAAAATGTTTGCTATTATTTTACAGCTGTAAACATACAAGGCAGCTGTGCATGCATTGTAAGAGCAGATTGCTGTGATGGCTGGATAGCAGTAAATAGATAGGATCAGTATTTATTCCAGCAGCTTCCAAAGCTGGGTCAGGTATCTCACAGAACAAGAGAGTATGTATGGTCCTTCACAAAGCATTCAGCCATGGAAAATGGAATGAGAAGAGTAAAACAGAGTGGACTTGCAAGCTCCAGAGGACGAGCTAGTGCCCAGCATGATTTGGTACAAAGAAGGGGGAGATGGGGTAAGGTTGGAAAGGGATTTAGAGTGAGGAAGGTGGAGGGCATTTGGTTTGGGGTGTTTTTTTTAAGGTACAAAGAGAATCTGGAGGCTCTCAGATTAGGTCTTCCTTATGATTTAGCAACTTGGTGCCAAGAATTTTTCACCTAAAGGGTATGTATTTGAATAGAAGAGGCCTTGCAAGTTGTTTCACACATAGTGTTGTGTGAGAAGCTCCTAGTGACCTTGTAAGCAACAGGTACACAGGGTGCAAGCCAGACATTATTAGTGGAACTGTGAAGAGGGTTGAGTATTGCAAGACAATAAAGGAATAGAAGCAGTGGCATGATGCAAAGTGATTATGAAGCATGACATTTGAGCAAGGTGTGCAAACTCCTGGAATAACTGAATGGAGCAACAAGCAAAAAAAAAAAAGTCTTGGCAATGCCATTTTGGATGGATAGAGAGAAATGACATGGACATTTGCAGTGGATTGTCCCCTCCCTTTGAAACGTCAAGGGAACTTCTCTGGTCAGGGACCAGCTGATTGGAGTCTAGGAAGCTGCTGCAGTACATATCCTGTCTGATTACCCAATAATTTATCTTCATTTATTATATTCTTGTGGTATCTATATATATAGAAATAATAACAGCTCTGCTCTGTGTAGCATCAGTGCAGCGTCCTCATAAGATTCTGCCATAATACCTGAAGAAAAGACTTACTTCCCACTCTTCAGTCAGTGGGTGTCTTGGGTTTTCTTGGTTTTGTGTCAGAAAACTACTTTTAAATATTAGCCTACAGCTTTTCTTAGTCATTCTGCCAACTGGGAGTGATTCTACAAGAGCAGATATGTACAGTAGTAAAATAACTGAAGACAAGATTCAGGTATGACATGTTAAATGGTAATTTTGGTATAGAAAGAAATGCTGCTGCTATTGGAAAAACTAAATGTAAGCACAATTAAAAAAAAAACAAAACACAAACAGAATTAAGCAAAGAAAACCTTCAGTAACAAAATAGGTTTCTGTTAATTTTCTTCATAGGATAGGAACATTTCAGAGTAGCAGAGTGGACACAAGGGTTTGCAGTGTACTCCATATAAAGATGCTTTTTGGACTCACATGAGTAGGTTGTCATCAAAGCTGTGTCCATGCTTTAGGAAAGGATGGGTGACAATCACAGATTATGAAAGGATTCCAAATGTGGAAGAATTTTCACAGGATTTCAGCTGTTTGGTCAGGAAGAGCAGTTCCAGCACAGCTCTGCAAAGCAGGGATACTAACTGTGGAAACCTGCTCAATCTCATGAGTCTCTTGGTTAGGCAGAAATCCCATTAAGTGCATTTTAATTTCAAGCAGAGGATTTTGTAGAAGGAAAACAACAGTCTTAAGAGTGTGTGAGTTATTTCAGCCACATTATATAATCTGTATGTGCTGGAGAGCTGCTTGGAAAGAAATTAGACCTTATTCGTATTTATACTAAGGCCTCTTTCAGCTGAAACTGAAAATGGCCTTGCAATGTCTATAAAAATAACTTGTCTTCTTTTATGGGCAATAATTGCTTCCAAAGTACTGTTATTGTGTATTAAATCATAAACTCCTCATAGATTGTTTGCAAATTGATGTTATTTTCTGAACATTTCTCTATCCTTCTAAGTAATTGTACTAATTATTTCTAATTTATTACAGTTGTGCTCATTTTTCCCATCACTTGGAGTATTTCAGGTGATAATATGCTTATTCCTTTTGATGTTCATTAATAGCAGATTCAGAACACTGGATTCTTACACTAAACATAGCAATGCCTGAGAACCTGTGCCCTGAATAATTCATAAAGCATAAGAAACGGATTAGAGGTAGGCCACACACATAGACATTTCCATGTGAATTTAGTTAGACCTTGAAACAATGTATGCTTCAGAGTCTCCTTGAACATTGATTCTTTTAGTCTCATTTCTTCTTGTTGCTTTTTCTCTGAACTCCTTCCAGTACATAGGCCTTGATAACGAGGGCCCCTCAAAGGTGAATGTAGGGTTTCAAGATGGTTTTGCCAGTTGGTTTATGGCTGATGCTTCACCGTATTTTGTAACCTTGTATTTTCCAAAGTGCAATAATTGCACAGGAGGTAACAAGACTTGAACTATTCTAAAGAGGGAGACATGATTAACTTTATATATAGCATCTGGAAAGTGGTATTTGAGTGTTCAGACATTTCAAAAAACAGCTGCTATGAGAATCAAAAGATGATGACAAGAGACAGCAATACAAAGAAATATTTTATAAGACAACAATGTGAAGTTTAATAATTGATTTAATAAAACCCACAAGAAAGCAACACACTTCTGCTTTTTTCTTCAATTAAACATGTAGTAAATTATTAAAAAACTCCAAATACAATACATGTCTACTGTACTTCAACTTCTAATTACATCGACTGCAAACCCCAATTCAATTAAAACCTATTTGAGTATTAGTCTGTGCAAAACACCTGTTGGGTTTTTGTGGTAATTTTTTTTCCAGTAAGTTTGTAAGGATGGGATGCATCTTTTTCATGAATTATGATATGGCTTAATTAATTACAGTGTTTGCATTGAAGCATTAACTTCCCAAGTACAGTGCTACTTTGCCTCTGAGCTGTATATGCTCCCATGCTGTACTCAGGTGTTTCCATTTCTTGCCAGAACAAACATAATCCAGTGTTTATGCACAGTATTAGTTGGAACAATTAATACCATGCTGTCAGTTTTCACCAATAAAAGTTCATCATGTGACCCCCTAGCTCAGAAAAGTGGAGAAAAGAAGCCAAGATTGTTGCCAGCAATTGCAGGTAGAAATCAGCCTGATGGGTATGCGTTTTGAAGCATACTAGGGTTTCAAACAGCCTAAGTATCCACAGCTGAATGTCACAACATCTATTACTGGGCAAAAAATTACCTCTCAGATCCACAGAGAGAACCACTTTTGACGTCAGTGGAAGTTCTGCATAAAGATCAAAGTACAAAATAAGAAAAAAAAATATCTGAAGCCAAGTTCCTCCCATCTTCTGAACTTTGCAGGTTGTGTTCTTGTTGCACTTAGCTTCTTTAATGCAAATGACTTCAAAAGCAGGCATAAATCTGAGCCTGAAGGTGTATGATAGCTTAGTGTCAAGTCTTACTCTCCTGTATACATTCCAAGTACAGGGACTCCACCATGAAGCTAAGCAATTCCGGTTTGAAAACTTGAGGTGTGCGGGCAAATAAATAAACTTTTTTAATTTCTTCATCCCTCTATAAATGACAAAAGGCCTTTCTGCCACTGTAGTTTGTTATGATACTGTTGTCTGACACAATAGTATGATATTAAGTCACTGAGCTGCCTTGCATTTTGCTTTAATCCTAAAGCTAAGTAGTGGAGACTGCTATTGCAGTAGCATTCCCATCAGGATACTGCCACACCGTGCTCAAAGCAAAGATGAAAAGGTCAGAGATCTGTGACTGAGGGAACAGTACATACCTAGAACTTCTGCTACCCGCTTTCCTGTATATGCATGTATTTTGCATGTCTGTAGATTGTGTTTGAGACTATGCCCACATCAAGCATAGTTTCTATCATTTCACCTTTCTTTAAAACAAAACAATCATGGAAAAAATGATCAATTACAGGACACCTATTAATTATACTTTGAATGCATGCTAATCAACTGGCCCTTTAGTGTGAATCAAATGCTGGTTTAGACATTCAAGATTATTCCTAAAAAATTCATAGAATCATAAAATGGTTTGGGTTGGAGAGGACCTTAAAGATCATCTAGTTCCAACCCTCCTGGGCAGGGACACCTTCCACTAGAAGTCATCTTACAAGTCAAAACTTTATAAAATAAATAACCTGTTTCTAATGTATAAACCCTATTCTAAAATACATTAAAGATAACTGGTCACTTAAAACACTTTGGGTCCAGTGTTGGGGTCTCTAGTTAAATACCAGAAGCCTGGGCAAAGATCTTCCCATCTGGATCTCTGAAAGCCCAGATTAAAGCTAATTTTCTGGCTAGGTCCAGTAAATTCTGTATTTTGCAGTGTCTCCAAAGAGACTGTTTTCCAAAGAATTCAACTAGTAGTGTATGCATTATAGTTCAAGATACCGTATGAAAATCACTATTGCAAAAATACTGTATAATGAACTCAGGGATCGTGACATAGTATGGAACCCTGGCATGATCAGCATTGAGACTTCAATTGGAATACTGAATGCTTGGTGCTCCCTTCGGAGTGCAGGTACTTTGTGGCAAATAGTTATTAATGGACAAGATTGGACTGCAATTTGTGAGGTATCTGCAGAGCCACGTTGCAGTGTGTAAACAATAATCTGAAAACAGCTTTGTCTCAAAATCATAAGTTGAAAAACCAGTACAAGGGAGAAAGGGAAATACACGTTCTGAAGGGCAACCACTGCACTTTTTGCAGCACCAGTTCTCCCAGCTGCATGTTACGTAGTACAAATCCACATATTAATGGTTTCTGTTTGATCACTTTCATTTTGCATTTATTGCTCTCAGTCTTTGACTACAAGATAAAGAATAAGGCAGCAGTTCCCAAAACATACGAAATTAGGCACTGGAACTCTGACAACTTGCACAGGTTTTGCTTATTTCCTGTTTGTAACTCTGAAGCTGGACAGAGCACTTGTACATTCCAAAAGTGTTCAGCAGCAGTTGTCGGGCCTTGGACTGAACTTCCTCCCATTTAGATGAACTACCAGGTACTAGAAATTGAAGAAAATAGTTAATAGAATTCACCCATCAAGAAACCTGGACAATCCAGCTGTTGTCAAATTTATCTCAGGGTTACTAACTAGCAGAATTTCTGTTCACGCTCAATTTAATATTGTTCTGTGTACTCTCTGTAAATTGTTTTACACCTTTAGGCCCATGTCTTCTAACTAGAATCACACCATGAGAAAAGTATGTGTTCTAGACACTACCCCCCACCCAAAAAGACTGTTCTTTGTTATTAAAAATTAACAGGCACAGTACTGTTAGATGTCTAAATCAGCCCATGTGTTGGGAAACATATTTATTTTTCATTTGACAGATTGTTCTACATTAGAACTTCACCTTGTCTTTTCCTGGAAAAAAATAAGGGAAATTATGAGCAGAATTATTTTTCCTTCTACACAAAGAATCTGTATTGGTTGTTTCTGTACAAATATATTTTCTTGGCCCCATTTTCATTTACGCTGTGTCTTTCCAGACCGATGGGTTCTATACCTCGCTGTACAAAACCATAGTTAGTAGCTGTGTTTTTCCCGGAATGATATTTCTTGGTTCAACTTAAATAACAATATGAAGAGAGGATTTTTTTCTACATCTAGATTTATTTTAGAATGATGCTACACAGCAGCTTACCTAGTTGCAAGTGGACTATGGCAGCTGTTTTTCCTGCAGTGAGAGACCAAACATTTAAATCTTCTACAGAATAAACATCTTCAATTTTCATCAAGTCCTCCTTAATGCGATCCACATTTAAATGCCTTGGAACTCCTGTGATACCAAACGTGAGATAAAATTAATTCTGCCTTCTGCAAACTCTCAGTGGCCTTTAAAATGTTGTGACAAATGTCAACGTCAAAAAGAGTTTATAATTTATGCTGTTGGAATTAATAACTTCTAAGTTATCAATAGTTAATAATATGCAAATTAGCACATTAAGTCCAGTATAGATACAGCAGTTGTACAGGACTTGCAGTGATGTCTCAAATGTAACTTGTCCTGTCCAGAATCCTCTCTCTAGCAAGTAGCCAACACTAGATCTTTTGGCTCTACTTGTGTGGACAGCTCTACAGCAGCTTCTAAAAAAAAAAATATGCTAGGGCCTGTCTCCTGCCGTCTCCTGAAACTTCTCTCTTCAGATAACTGGTATCATTGTCAGACGTTCATAGTAATCTGTGTGCAGTGGTTAATGTGTATTACTTTTATCTTTGCAAATCAATGATGGCACTGACCAAGTCCATTTGGAGATAGTATATTCAGCAGCTATAGCACCTCTAGAGCTTCCCTACTTCACTATTTAGCTGTGCAAAGGGCAGAATCAAAGTTTTAGATGATCAACATGGGTGAAAAACTAGTACAAAAATACTGAACTCTGATTCTGAACAGTTTTGTTTCTATCATACCTTTTTTTCTGTCACAGCTTTTTACTGTTCATTTTCCAGTTTCATGGACTTTGATTATGTATATATACATGCTATGAAGAGTTCAGCCACTTGCTTCTCAAATTTCTTCAGAATTTTTGTATGACTCTTCTCTGAACCTGATGTCTTAGTGTCTTCTAAGTTCCAGTACTATCTCTTTTGAAAGTTCAGTTGTCTAGGATGGTCTCATATTAAACAAAATTTTCCTTCCATTGAAGACCATTGAAAATTGTTTAGCTGAGCTGTAGCTGCCTGGTATTATTTCTACAGCTTTCTTTTTCTTGGGAAACATGGACTTCAATTTCAGTATCTCATAACATGCTGTTCATAGACTTTCATGCTACCTTTTAAATCTATAGAATCTCATTACATGTATCAGATAGCCATTCAAGTTTTAAATTGAGCATTCCTACTATAATGATGAAACTTCAGTTAAAAGTAATACTGAAAGCTGACACAACTCCAAGGACCTTGATGTTGTGGCAGTTATCTCAATATAAATGCCAGTCTAATCTCTGGAGATGCGAATTTCAGTTGAAAGAATTCCCTAGTGTCCATAAAGCCCATCCACCATCACTTGTCATAACAACATGAATTTGGAGAGTTTTATGACAACTGGGTTACCCATGTAAACAGCTACAACTCAAACCATCTAGAATCTGATACACCATTAGTTTGTCTTATCTGTTTTCTTCAGCTAAATCTTAGCTATTGCCTTGGAGCTAATTGAGATTTCTTAAGCAAATGTCACCATTTTTGCCTTCTTTGTGAAATTCCACTGCAGATTTTGTTTTGTTTTCTCCTCCTAAATGACAGCAGAAGTATCTGACACTGGAAGATTTTAAGGTCTTTGATTTCACTTCAGATTGTAATCCAAGTCAGTAATAGCTCCCATGAGACAGCAAAGAAGATACAAGTAAAGCCTAGGGTTTTTCTCCCATTCCTAACATCTTCACTTTCATAAGGTAATAGTACTAGCTCAGGCAGTAACAGTTGGCATGTTTACTATGATGTGAAGAATATTGCTGGTATCTTTCCCTCTAAGTGACTACATGAGGTAAGATTCTTCAGCTTATGTTCAGCTTTTTCTTTTTTTTTTTTTTTTTTTTTGTTTTGCCTTACTTTTTACACCACTCTTTACCTGTAGCTTCCCCTTTGGTAAGAGTAGAAGCACACAAGTAATACAACACTCTTTGTGGAAAAGGGGAAGACAAGATAGGTGTGAAGCCCAACCATTTGGCCTAAACTTGCTTCCTCCTTGTACATGCATTCACTTTAACTTCCCAGAAGTAATTGAAGTGCAAGCGTAGAACTGACTCTAGGCAATTGTTCACTTAGTTTAGCTGACAGCCACTGCAGACTCACAAGGAATTCTGTACATGTCCCTTGACCATGTCCTGATGGTAAATGCGAGCAAAGTTGAGATTTGTGTCATTCTGGCAGAGGTCATAGATACCTAAAGACTGCTGGGGCTTAGATATGCCATCAAGAACCAGCAGATTAAAGCAGCTGTAGGATAAATAGGTCTCCAGACACATAGTGATGGTGGATCATCAAAAAAGTGCTAGTGCTCACTGGTATTTGACATGTACAAAGTACTGCAGGCTGTGTACAGATCTTACCTTCCAGAATAATAACTCCTGTATCACACAGAATACGAACTGTTGTCAAAACCACCAGTATGGAGAATACATATGTACATATAGGATCAGCAATCTTGTATTCTGGCTGTAAAGCAAGTTCCAAAGTGTTAAAGGATGCATGAAAATAAGCTCACTCTAAAAACTGTGACTCAGAAAATGCAGCTAGTTCTAGCTCCGACATTCATGAATATTTCTTTTTTTGTTTGATTAGTTACCAAATACATAATTTAGCCTTTGCTTATTTCACATGAATGCATGAAGCTTGTAATAGAATATCACACATTTTAAAAACTTACCAAAACAAAGCCCTTTTCTATTTAAACACCAGAGTTGAAATTCCTTACCTTAAAGCGTATGATGTACGCAGCCACGAGCACACCAATGCTCTGCACCAGGTCCCCAAGAGCATGTACAAACGCGGCTCTCACGGCAAGGCTGCTGTGCCCGTGGCTTCCGCTGGGGGCTGTGTTGGGAGAGTTCGACTGAGGTACGTGGGAGTGAGAGTGGGAATGGGAGTGGGAATGAAGGTGGCCAGATTGATTCAGCAAAAAACCCATTCTGAAAGTGAAAGAAGAAAAACACTCCAAGAAAAAGGCTTTAGGGTTTTAATTGGGAGGGGGGGGGTGCTTTTTTTTCTTTCCTTTTAAACCAGTGAATGTTACAAGTAATACTCTGCATTATTTGTCTTATTTATGAAAATGAAGAAATCCAGCAAAATTATATCCCATGAGAAAGTTACAGACCATGAATGAATTAGCAGCTTATTCAGAAATACATTTATGAGTGTTAATGGAGAGAAAGGGAGATCTTACATCAAGTTAACTGCAACGCCAACAGCTGCTGTAATCAGCATGATATCGCCATTTATTTCATAGTCCATATGGATAGTTCTTTGAACAGCTTCATACAAGAGAAACGCCATAAGGATATAGACCAGCAATACACTAATGATGGCTGACAATACTTCTGCAAACAGAAAGGAAACAACATTACAAAAGTGAGTCTCAGATCTATTCCCATTTCCAAATTAGAATGTGGACAGAGACTTAATTAACTACCTTATATGTATTATAACCCTAATGCACAACTAACAAGTTGTGTGGTAAAGAAAACTTGTAAAACAGGATTCACAAATGGAGCTTGTTCTAGTCAACTCCTTCACACTTTCTTGTCAGTATCAGTACTCTCAAGTTATGTTTTCTCTGAAAACTGCACAAGTTATAACTCTGACTTCTTCAGACGAGCCGGAACTTCTGCCTGAGAAGTTGCAGGCAAAGGCCTTTTCCGGGGCAGAGAAATATATGTGACCTCAAGTGTCACCAGCTCATCTACAAATAAGAGAAAAGTTTGATTTCATGTTCCCACAGTATTAACCTGGATTTGGAAATGACTTACGTGTATCCTTTTGTATTTAGGATTGAAAAGAATTACAAAAAGATTACCAAAATGAACAGTACAAACTTGTCAAACATATTGCTCTTAAGCTTCTTGACATATGTGTACATACACGTTATTTATTGCGGATTTCAGCTATGAGGGATTGCTTAATGTAAGTTTCTGTATTGCTGTAATATGCTGCTTTAACAGTTTAACATTATCTAATGTTTACCCAATACTTATATTCCACCAGAGTGCTATGACCAACATTTTGGTGTAGGAATTTTATCTGATCAGCAGAGACCTTCAGAAGGGCACATATATCTAAAGAGAAAATTAGAAAGTTAATAAAAACTCCTAACATTTCATTGTTTTGCACCTTCCACTGATGCTTACATCTGTAGAAGATGGTTACAGCTCTTTACAAGGTTCCTCCTATTTGATGTGAAGTAAACAGGCCTCAGTATTTTATTGGCTGAGATCTTAGTGCTGTCTGCCTCAGTACCCAGGTCATTAAATTGGGCTTGTAATAGCATACATAAACCTGAGAAGGATGAGTCCACATTTTTTTTAAGATCCTTCTATAAAGAATCTAGGTTTTTCCAAATGGATCAGTAGATGCCTTTGAACATAAACATACTTCTACCCTGTAGCTTCACATTCTGAAAACTGAGCTGAAACTGGGGGGGAAAAAAAGGGGAGGGCAGGGGGGAAGTAGTACAAAATACCTGACAGAAAACACTGGCCTAGTTAAAACACTCAGTTATAAGCAACACAAGGCTTTACAAAAAGCACTGGGAAAACCTCAATGCTAGCTGCATTGTATTGCACATAAATCTGCAGCCATGCCTGAGTAATCTGTAGTCATTATGCATAATGCTCATTACTGTCACTTGCCAGATGGATCACTGGGATCTTAGCCTTCCTCTGTGAATTCAAAGATCAGAGTTGGAATTAATTTATTTGGAGTTCTAATGGTTGTTCTTCCCCCTTGTCCCACACATTGCCCTGATTTATTCCTCAGTAGGAGCAAAATTCTGCTCTTGGCTGCATCATAGCTCTAAGAATACTGATCTGAGAATTGCCACACTTCTCCCTCTGTTTGACTCTTGTCAGTGCGCAGTACAACTTTGGTTACTGCAAAAGTTGTCATTTCTAACACAGAACTGCCTTAATTTTGTTTACTGAATATTACAGTAAAAAACATGCAGCTATATAAGCATTTTAATGTCACCAAAATCACTTGGTCCATACACTGAATTTTTAACGTCATTATAGGAGAAGAAACTCAACACCAACACATTCAGCTGTTCAATAATGTGTCAATGCCTGGATCAGTACCAGCATTATCAGGCAGTAACAAGGCTCTGAAAGGCAACTGTCACAATCTCTGATGATTTCAGAGGAACTAAAAAATCCTGGAAATAGCTGTGCAAGTGATAGTGGTTTTTACTGAAGCAGGCAGATTACTCAGCCTTCAAAAAAAACCAAAAACCAACACAGTCCTTAGCAGGTTTTCCAGAATGCTTTTTTAAAAGATCTGTGAGGCCACAGCGTGAGCATTTATGAGAGAAATGACATTCTGCACTTTTACAATCTAAAATCATTTTTTTCTGCAACTGAAACCAGTGTCTCCCTGGCAGTTCCTTTCCAAGAGTCACCGTCATGTTGGTAGTGTAGATATGTGCTGAGATCTTTCACTTCTTGTGAAATGAGCTATGCACTGTCTCAGTGGACTGACTGCTTCTGTCATTACTAACATTGTCCCAGCAGCGATGGAAAAATGCCAGATTCCATATCTGTGCTTAAATCTGCTCAGTATCTTGCTGAGAAGGAGGTATCTCCACTTGGTGGTGAAACTGAACTATTTTTGGCTTCAAGAATATAATCCTTTTTAGACATGACTGCAGTTTCCATTATTTTGTCTTTACTTTTCTAACCCATTCCTCAATCTGTCAGCTTCCTTATAACCACTGAAAAGGAAATAAAACTGAATATGGAGCATCCATACTATGTATTCAAAGATAATTCAAATAAATGAAAACTAGGGCTAATTTCCTTCTGGAATCTGACTACACAACTAATAGGTCTGTTGTCTTTACAATGCAATGTTTATGAGAAGTAATTTGAAAAATCACTGTTCTGCAAACAAAAGTGATGATGAGCACCAGAAACATTGCTCATCAGAATGTTTTCATGCCTACTGTATATATAATCTTAAAACTCAATGCAGAGCAGTTCTTGCACATATTCCCAGCTTTAAACAAACACTCCACTATTTCTTCTGTGACAGATGCTCAATCTGTACCCTGTTTTTAAAATTCTGTGATGTTTTAACATCTCTCTCGTGAAATTCAAGCTATTCTTGAGCTTGTATTATTTGCTGACAAGCTTCTTACACATAGGTTATCTGGAAAAATGTGTCACAATGAGGATCCATCCTAGGATCAGCTTTGTTCCATTGCTGTCATTCACTGCTGTGTGAAACTGGGCCCACAGGCCACAGCATTCAGACTGGGTGCCTAAAATCAGGCAAATAGATGTCACAAATGGAACTTCAAAAAAAACCCTGAACATTCTGAACTTGCAGAGCCTAGGTCAAGGTTTAGGCGTCTCTGCAGGGAGTGGAGCATCTCCCTTATGATGAAAGCTGAGGGAGCTGGGTCTCTTTAGCTTGCAGGAGGCTGAGGGGTGACCTCATTAATGTCTACAAATACGTAAAGGGTGGGTGTCAGGAGGATGGAGCCAGGCTCGTCTCAGTGATGTCCAGTGATAGGACAAGGGGCAACCGGTACAAGCTGGAAGATAAGATGTTCCAAAGAATCATAAGGAAAAACTTCTTCACTGTGAGGGAGCACTGGAATGGGCTGTCCAGATGGGTTGTGGAGTCGCCTTCTCTAGAGACATTCAAAACTTCCCTGGACGAGTTCCTGTGTGATCTACTCTAGGTCGTCCTGCTCTGGCAGGGGGAGTGAACTAGATGATCTTTGAGGTCCCTTCCAACCCTTAAGATTCTGTGATTCTGTCATTACCCACCTCCTCTTCCTCACTACAGCCACAGACCTCTTCCCCACACCTCCAGGCTCCAGTTGTCCTCCTGCTACAGAGACAGCTGCACTGCTGCTACTCAGTAGAAAGGAACTCTTCAGTGTAGCCCTGATGAAGCAGGATCAACCACAGTAGGTTGCTCAAGGCTGCATTCAGTTTTGAGCATTTCCAACTGTGGAGACTCTGCAAAATGTTCTAGTGTTTGACCACCTGCGGGCACTGGGCAGCAGAAAAGTAGCAGTCATTGCTGCTCTCTGTAACTTCTCCCAGGGAGGATATGGACTAATTCTATGGGCCAGATCCAGCCCATGGGCCTCCACTGAATCAGTCTGATCAGTGTTTTTCTTGGTAGTAAAATGGAAAAAAAACATAAGCAAACAAACAAACAAAAAAGCCCTGAAAGTGAGATAGCAGGAATCCTCAGGGATTTGTGTTTGCAAAGTGCTGTGGAGCCCTCAAATTATTTGAATTAAAAAAAAAAAAATGGTGAAAATGTACAGAACTGAGTAAAGACTTTAATGGTTAAATAAGTTTATTTTATTTTTCTAAGATTAACTCCTGTTTTAAGCAAGGCTGTGGCATGTTCCATGTATGTACTATTTGATTTTAGAGTAGTTACAACTACATAAACTACTCAAATGACTTTTACATAGGGTTAAAGTATGTATAAATGCTGGCAAACATCCTTCTGAAGAGTATGAGCAAATGCCAGGGGCATACCTGCAAGGTCAGGTTTCAGTATTAGGTGATCTTTCACTGCAAAATTAAAACTTCTTGAAAGAAAAGTTGGTAACGGGAAATGCTGGCATCGTTACTGCTTTCTTGCTAAAGCCCCAAAGATCTTTGCTAGCGCACAGAGTTATGCATTCATGCACTAGTGACTAACTGATGACAAATGACTAGGAGTGATGGAGTTGTTGAATTCTATTGCTGTTCTAGCAGCCAAAATAAGAATTGCAAATAATGACTACACAAGACTTTAAAATTCCTTTAAAAATATGCACTACAGAATGTATAGAGCACACTGTGGCACTAGAAATTATCTATTTCATGAAAAATAGAGGTTGAAGCTTTTTGGCTTGCCTACAAGACCTGCAGCTGTATACTACGCATTATTATATCCAGTTAGCAACCATGTGAAAACACCCTTGATCATCATTACATTTCCAAACACAAAGTAATGAATCCTGAAAATACCCTTCCAAAGTTTAGTGAATAATTCTGTTTAAACTTCTTTTTTACAGACACCTAAAAAAGGGCAGAGGTTAAGTTACAGTACTGCAAACCATGAGACTTTTTGACCATTGCTCAGTGTGGTTTGGGGACTGCAATAGGAATACTGATTTATGTGGCTTCTGGCAGGGCACAGCTCTCTGATAATACTCTCTACAGAACTTTTCAGTTCTGGATTAAGGTGTCATTTTTCATATTATGACATTCCAGTGTCATAATTCTACTGAAATCAATGGGACATAATAAATCCTGGGCACTGGCAATCATCTGTTGTGAACAGATTGACATGTACAGCTCCTCAGTATGTCACACCAGTAGTAACAGTGGTACAACAGTGAGTGACCAGAGAACGTTCCCCTGTTTTGCTCAACAGCCTCGGTTCTGAAGCACAAAGGCGCACGGGGGCCTGAGCTAATGCAACAGCCCAGTAATTACAGATGTACTGTAAAACACAGCTGCATATCCACCCTTGTTCTTGCTGGGAACAGCTTCCCTCCTCTGAACCATTTTTTAAACTTTTTAGGCCATGCTTCATTTGTAGGAAGTCAAATGCACCATGTCACAGCATATCCAATTCCCCAATCTTCGTCTTTAAGACAGATGATGAATCACGCATTCAGAATTTAACTATGAATCTGCTAAGTTCCAGTTCCGCAGAGATGGAGAGACACATCCTGCTCCTTGTGAGTGAAACTCTCCCACAAACTTCACCTTTGGCTGACATTTAATTTTTTTTAAATTGGGGATTTTATTATCTATTCTCTTGTGGCAATACAACCTATAATGGATACACAATGGCCAGTGAAAGGGCGTTAGAGTCAGAGTGTTAAATGATAAGCAATTTGTTGCAACTTCTTTCAAGTAACCTGTTCTAGAATTAGGTGATCTTTACAGTTGTTGCTTAAAATACTCTGTTAATAGCAAAAACTGATATCTACATACCTAAGCGATGAAATCCAAAAGTGAACCTCTTTGTGGGAGATTTTGCAGACAGCCAGAGAGCAAGCAGGGTCAAAATAATACCACTAAGGTCAGTTAACATATGAAGTGCATCTGTCATAATTGCTAGACTGTTAGCAACATATCCACCTGAAAACAAAGTTGGAAAAGTCAGGATGTATAACATTAATGATTCTACATAATGTCTTCTTGGCACTTCTCATAGTTACCTATTTTCAGAACGGTGTGTTAAGTGCATGAGAGCCCTTGTTTTTCCCATAACAATCAAGATGCCATGCTGTAACAAAGCTACCACAGTGAAAAGTGCTGTGAAGTGTGCTTACTATTAAGAGTAACATAGAAAGGATTCACTCCTGCTATTCTCATAGAGGCTACTTGCATCATAACATTTCTCAGATCAGGCCCAAAATCGTTTTGTATCTTTTCCCTTTATATTATCACATATGTGTTTAATCAGCTAATTCTTTTTTTAAGTCACATCTGTTAAATATTTTGACATTAGGGAACAGGGACAGAAATCTGGTGACTCAGTGGCAACCAAATTTACTCTGCCCGTTTTATTTTCATTACATTATCTTTTAACCTTCATTATTCCTTGTCCTGGCAGAGGTGTTTAAGTTCTGCCAATACATATTACAGACAATGACTTTTCACTTGCACAGCGTTTTTCATTGTTAATTATTACCATATTTTTTTCTCATAATTATGAGCTGGATTGAGACAAATAACCTCAGACCAAAGGTTAATATCTTTGTTCCAATTCAATTGCTAATGCTACTACTGGATGGGTGAGAGATTTAAACAATGTGCCTCTCTCTTAAATATCCATTATCTAAAGGGGAATCAAGGACAGGCTGTTTTCTTCCACATGCACAAAGGCAGGATCATTTGCTCAGAGAACATGACATCTTTTGTGTCAGCTTAGTTTCTCTTTTTACCTTGAGATTGTCATTCCTCCTGTAAAGTTTACTGCACAAAGTGTGCAGCTGGTGTGCCATTTGGCTCCAACTAACATTTTGAGTAAAGATATCTTTGTATACAATTAAAACTGTCTCAGTGGAGAGGCTGACCGTGGGGACATAGCAAAGGTCTGGCTGTGGATGTCTGTGTAAGCACACCTGCAGACAGAGCTGCACTTTCTTCCCTAGCCAAACACAAGCAGCATGGCTGGTACTGTAGTATTGCTTGCACTGTGGGTAACTACCAATTACACCACGTTTCAAACAGTTCCTTCTTCCATCCCCCTTTCTTCAGTTATTTGTAAGTTTCTAAGTAAAATTCTTCTGAGGCTGAAATTTTCCAAAGGCCATCACTGCTCAAAAATGGTGAGTTTTTAAGATTTAGCAGTTCTGCAGCTTTTTTAGTAAAATGAGTTGTGCCTTTCCTTTGTGAATTACTGTTCTCACGTGATTTTTTAAAAATTACTCAGTATCTCAACCTCTTTCTTAGTCAACGCAGAAGAAACAATAATTTTTATCTACCACATTAAATTTGGTGGTTTACATGTACGACCATTTAAAGTGTGTATGTTCATCCACATGTGTTAATTTTTGCAATCACTTCAGTCCAAGACAAGTCAATCCTGCTTCAGCTACCACCTCACTTTTAAAGACTTTAAAAATCAAATGTTAAAGAAGGAATTCAGGTACTGAAGCTAATCATATTGCAGCATGTGGATTAAGAAAACATAATCGAGATTTATGTAAATCTGAAGTCAAAGGTTCTCTGTTTCCAAAGGTATTGGTTCATTGCTTGGTTAAAGGTACTGCCTAAAGGCTGTTTAAACATTTGGAACAAAAAAAGACATCTATAACCCTTACAAATCACTCGATGGCCCACCACTGTTTTCAGTGACCTGTGAAGGACAACGGTCCTCCTCAGGGATGATCAATGGGAAATCTCTAGACATAGCTGAAAACAGCAAAACCCTGTTAGAAAAGCTAAATAGGACGTGCAATATGTTTTCATTTCTTGATGCAAAGTGTAAGTTGTTATCTGGCTTTTACAGTGACTGTTCAGCAAATTAAACAGGAAACCAAACACTGAGGTGGGCTGGGGGAACAGGCTTGGCTGCACTTTGCAAGAAAATATGCCAATCAAGATTTTGCAAAAATACTTCTGAAATAAGATTTCCTTCGTCTTGACATCAGTAACAGACAGCAGAGATCTTTCCTCAACAAATTAATTGTCTGATGGGGTCTTCTGTCTTTTTCCTAGAAACTCAAATCTGTCAAAGATCTGTCAAATCTGTCAAAGACAGCACTAAAATGACCTTTATGATCAAACTGAGCTACAGATCAACTCCAGAAGTTTCAGAACTTGAAACCAACCAGTCAGCACACAACAGAGGGCTGGAGTGCAATAAATGAAATACATAAAGTGCTGACCCAAGACTTGAGGGCTCCATCATTACTCATTCTGCTGCTGCTGTCTGCCCTTATCATTCAGTCACTCAGGTCAAGATCCACAAAAATACTGAGATTCCCAAGTCCTTTTATTAATTCTCTAGGGAAGTTGGATGCCTGAATATTTTATGGGTCTGTGTGGGAAAATGGTTGCATGAGCACCTAGATGTTTTGCAGCTGACTGAGGAGGAATGTGTTAATCATAGCACACAGCTGGTGTAGCTGCTGGGGAGGCAAGGCCACACTATCTTTGACTGTTGCAATTATACAATAACAGGTTGCTTTGCAGTGAGAAAAGCATGGGAAAAGCGGGAGGGACTGATCCTTTGTACATGCACCAATTAGGAGCTCAGCTTTGCACTATGTATGAGCTGATTATGGAGTGTATTTAACCACGTACTTGTACCTAATAAACGAGTTTCGCTGTCGACCATCTGGTGTCAGCGTCTCCCTTCTCCGACAGGTCTGGCCCTTAGTGCTGCCTGCCTCAGTGCCCAAATAATGAAACAGGACTGGTAACAGCATACCCTGGGGGGACATGCCCAGACCACAGCATTAACACTGTGGACAGACAAATCTGCCACTTGATATGAACCTGTACAAGTCCTGGCTAGAAGGAAGAAAAAACAGATGATATGCCAGTGACGAGAAGAGAATTTCCACTCTCCCCATCTATTATTTCTAGAGTTCTGCCTGCACTCTAGGCATGGCGAGGTCTCCTACATAATGAATTGGTTCCGAAGTCCCTAACAGACACATTCTTAGTGAGTTTAGCACCAAGCTGGCAACAGCTCAGACATATTATTCGGTAAGAGGTCCTTCAGATGTACTGAGTTCAATGTACATCAGAACTCTGATATGAATACAATCAAATGAAATCACTCATTAAAGGATTACTATTGCAGAAACTACAACACTATGCAGCTTATCAAATGTACCCAAGTTCATGCTGAACCAAAATCTCAGCCAGAGAAAAAAAATGGAGCCAAGGGGGCAAATGGAGGCATTCAGCCTGCAAGAGCTTTGATGCAAAGTGTCTTATCCATGACCCAGTGATACGCTGTGACAGTGGCATTAATGACTAACCACGTTCTTGGAGATGTTGAAGGATAAACACACTTTTTTCCATTAACACACGTTCCTGAAACAAGGCCACAAATCAAACTGGTATAGATACAGTCTGTATTAGGGTCCTTCTCTGAAAAACGCACCATTTCTCCTCAGGACTTTTTTCCCCACATTTGTTGAATAAACTATTATTTACACTCAAGCATTGATTTCACTCCTTATCCACTTTGTAGATTCACAGCTGTCCTAGGAGAAGTGATCCAAGAGTGAGAGCTCACTTGACATGAGTAGATGTCAGACTTTCAGTCATTACTGACCAAACTCACACAGGTGAGGAGGAGGATGTAGGTCCCATGTTACTAAGCCTGAGGTATCTCTGTTCCTCACTTCAAGAAAGTTTTTGTGACTCAATTTTTTTTTTCTTTCCAGTGAGTTATGGCCAGTAATTCCTCTGATGAGCTGTGATTTACACTTGTACGTTAAAATAAAAGCAATTTAAAAGCAGTTAGCTGTTATAGTTACTAGCAAGACCTAGCTCAACAAATACCTCAACGTAGGGTGTAATGCTCCTTGCTACTCCAAATCAAGGGGATGTGGAGGAGAGTGTCTCAGCATTCTTCATGAGCTGAGCAGTACCAAACAGACACAGCAAATGGCAGGGATGTATCCAAAGGTAAGAGGACGCTGACATTGATAAGCAATCAGAGATTCAAAGACAAATGCTTTACTTTGTAAAAATTATCTAGCAATAGCAAAGGCATAACATCTAACAGCTCATCTATGCATCCAAGGGACCCTCAGATTTCATTTCAAGCCTATGCTACTGTAGCCCATTAAATAAAGCACAGTCTGTTTGTACAGACTGCTGCATGATGCTCCCGTTCTCTCCAACCTAAAGAGCAAACAACAGCCTTTAGGAGGGAGCCGTAAAAGCTGAACCTCAGCACCACATTCATTCTTCAGGCAAACAACAGTCAGATGCTTTACAAAGCAACGAAATCCCGCATAAAAACCTATCATCCTTCTGCCAAGGACTAACAAAAAACACAAAGAATTTAATCGAACTACTCTGTATTCTTATGGACTGTAAAGGAAAGCATTAAAACAACTATTATTGTAACTGACTTTGCTCATATGGTTTATGTCTGGATGGAAAGTAAGTCTAGTGCAGAGCACAGCAGGACATGGGGAAGCTGTCAAGAGCCTGGCATGTTCACAGGACTGCAACGATAGTTCAGGACTGGTCTTTTCAGTTGTAACTGAGTGTATTGCTGTGTAGGGTGAGTAAGGACAAATATCCCCCCAGTAGTAGCTTTGTTACTATGGTAAATGTCACACTTCAAACAGCAGGATTTTATGGCAGTAAGTAAAAAAAATACTGAAGATTATTCATCTTCTTTCACTTACGTCTATAACCAAATGCCATTTCTCCCTTGCTAAAAACACCTTACAATCTTGTAAGTAAAACTCACAAGGAGACACAAAAGCTCCTCAGACGTGCAAAGCAAATCTTATTTGATGCCCATTTGGGGGGGATGGACATTTGAATAAGGGAAGTTGCAAATTCCTCCTGCATGGAAAACACAGGTGGACTTTGCTCCTCACTCTCTGAACGTGCAGCTCGTTTCGCTAATCTCTCTAAATGACAGATGGTTTCTCTTAGCAAATATTTAAAAGCAAGGCCGGAGCAGCGCAAGAGGCTGCGAGGCACCTGCGAGACGGCAAAAAAAAACCCCCAACCGACTCACCTACAAGCTCCCCCGTCATGAAGAGGAGGTAGAGGAGGGCAGCGAGCGTCAGCCGCTTCTTCACCCTCCTCAGCCGGGAGCGCTCCCGCCGGCTGCTGCAGCCGCTGCAGGGGTCCGGCCGGCCGGGCCGCGCGCTGCGCAGGGCGATGTCCCGGCCCAGCAGGGAGTCGTCGTCGGACGGCAGGCCCGAGGGCGCCCCGTTCGCTGCCGGCTCCGGGGCCACCTCCGAGGCGTCGTCCGACACCACCACTCGCAGCTTGTTAAACCTGGGGAAGTCCTCGTCCCCCACCTCGTCCGAGAAGTCGAAGGCACTGGAGTCGTTCAGGAACAAGGGGTCCTCGCTCCTCCGCAGCAGGGACTTGATGCTCGCCCAGAGGCCGGGCCCAGCCATAGCGGCGGCGCCCCGGGGGCCCGCGCGGCCGCGGCCGGCTGCTCTAGCTCAGCTTCCTCCGCCCAGGCAGCTCCCGTCCGGCAGCCGTCCCGTCAGGGCGCGTGCCCTACATCGCCGCGCCGGGCCGTGCGCGGGCCGGCCGGAACGCAACGCGGGGCTCTGCCGCGGAGCGCCCCGGCGCTACCGAGCCCCCCCCCCGCCGCCGCC